>CM019182.2:47055326-47633695 GCA_009739505.2 Apolygus lucorum
AAAAGAACCCCCCCTCACAAGTTGTTTAATAAGTTGTTATTAATAAAATCAATAAAATATCGTCGTTCGAGGCCCAGCATGGCACATCTAACTTTTGCCAACTTTTCAGGAGAGCCAAAAACTGTTTTACGAGTAAGGTAATCGTGTTTTCTTTATTTTCTGAGTTCAAACTAGCCTAATTGGGGTCGCTCAACATGATTTTACAATAAATTTGGTTGTCAACGAACTACCTTCGAAATTAGCGTAGATGTGCTATGCTGCCCAGATTTCGTCCCCTAGATATGCTATGCAGTCGAACATTTGTGCTATTTTTCAGAGGGGTAACATGAAGTTGTCCTATGCTGCTGTACTAAAATTAAGTTCTCAAATAAATTATCTATTTGGTTTCCCTCTATAAAGCCAAGGATAGAGTTTTAAACTGGCTTGCAATTCCTTTTTTTGTCAGCCCGACAAGTAGACAGGGAAGGTAGGTACCAGATGTTTATAAACTCGAAACAGTACCAATTTATAGTTTATTTTATTTTATTTATTTAATTTAATTTATAATTTGTTTTATTTAAACGACACAAAAAAATTGAACCCAACAGTTCTAGTTTTACATTGACTTGAATTCCACATCTGCTACTACCAGCGTTAGTATTAGGGTAGGTATCTATTTTCCTAGTCCTAGTGAAGAAAAGCCTTGGAAAATGCAGTAGGTATATATTAGAAAAAAATTATAAATGCTTGCATACGAGTCTGCAACACATTGGGACATTTTCATGTGTGTGAAAGTATGGTTGTTAGTTCATGTACCCAAGCATCAAAATAAGAAAACAGTTGATTCTTCTCTGCGCAACACAGTGAGTCTATTTTATTTATTGGTCGCGTGAGCAAGTTTTCGTGTCGATTTTTCAGTTTATGTGCCAAAGCAGACATGAAAATGTCAAAAATTCTTTAGCTAACACAGAAACATTATTAAGGATCACAGAGATCTGTATAAAATCCGTTTCATAAAGCTAGACTTGAATTTTACTACAGTTTACCTGCGTTACTAGGAGTGTATATTTTCTTATGGTACTCATGTGATGTGCCTTTCTTATTTCCTACGAATTATACAGATTGGACGCTTCACAATATCAAATATATTGTTTAGCAATGCACGTATTTCATGGGACGAAGGGCAGAATGATAAAACATGAATTGTTTATAATGGGGTTTCTACTTATTACAAAACTGAGATGAGGAGTTACCAAAGTGAACTGAATTTATTGTTATATTCCTCTGACCTTCTTGTCAAATAATATTTCTCTACTGGAAAGCGAACATGTGTTAATATAAGTCGGAAGTGAAATGATTTTATTCCTGTTGTTCAACTAAAAAGCCTATTCTGATGGTGGGTTTTGATAATTATTTACTAAATGAAATTCTAGTCATTGTCTCATTACTGTGAAAATCTTGTCAATTTACTCGTATGTTCATTGACTGGAATGTCTACAAATATATAAGTCGTTTTGGGTTTTAAAATTTTGCTGAAATTTAAAAAAATATAGTTGAAGTGAAATATTATTACCTCTTATTGGACCATGGTGTCACTAGTGTCACTGAAAACATCTTGGGAATCCCACAGCTTTCCCAAGGTGTCACCAGATTAACTAGATATCAATTGCAATTTAAAAATTTATTGGACAGAGCTGAATTTTTCGAAACATTTTCTGTAAGTTATTGGAAATCAAAAATTGATGTTATTATAAAATGTTTTTCATCGATTTCCTTGGAAATTTTTTTCATAACTCTATTTTGAGACAGAAAATTCTGTTGTCCATTAAATTTAAAGTTGTAATTTAATTTTGGTTACTCCGGTGACACTTAGAAATATCTGTGGAGTTCCTGAGATGTTTTCGGTGACGCTAGTGATACCATGGCCCAATTAGGGTTAACCAGTTAAATATTATTAAATTCAACTATATTTTTTAAACCTTCAGTAAAATTTCAGAACCCGAAAAGACTTATATATTAAATATATAAGTCTTACAAATTTTGTAAAAGTTAATTTTGTAAAAAGTCTAAAAATGTTGTAGATATTCCAGTCAATGAACATGAATTGACAAGATTTTCACAGTAATGAGACAATGACTAGTATTTCATTTAGCAGATAATTATCAAAATCTACCATCAGAATAGGCTTTTCAGTTGAGTAAAAGGAATAAAATCACTTCACTTCTGACTTACTACTTCTTAGTTTTGGAAAATGACTACGCCGATTTTTTTCATTGAGAAAACATTAACAATTATTTTTGGGTAAGTACTCTGCGAGAACTTCCTTTCTTCTTTCTTCCTACAAAGGCAACCGATTTTGTTCACGAAAATAAGCTTTGTTCGAAATAAAATACAAAACAGCAATGCACATATGCATAGCTTCATCCTAGCAGCATAGCACATTTGCAGTTCAAACTTATTTATCTTATTTTCTTAACTAATGCCGATGATTTATGATTTTCTTTTTGTTAGAAATCAAGATTGAATCTTCATTAAGCATTACTAAAAGGAAAAAACCGCTATATACTTCTAATTATTGCAATAAACTCAATAAACTTGCCTCGCTTCCTGGCATATACGATTTTTCCATGCTTTCTGTGCAGATGTGCCTTGCTGTTGGGTGGTTTTAGATATGCTATGCTGACTAATTCGCAAATACTAGCGCTACGAGCGGTCAGATTGAAAAACTGTTAGCGCCAATCGCTCGGGCGTGAAATTTTGAATAAGAAACCGTTCTTAACTCGATTTCGCCAAAATGTCAGATGTGCCATGCTGGGCCTCGAACGACGATATTCTTCCCAGATTATTAGAATCTGGAATTAGATCCTGTAATAAAAATGTACAGCAGGATGGGGTTCGTAGTACCAATTTACGTATTTACTACCTTTGTGGGGGTAGCACATTGCTTCCCAACATCAATAAAATATTGTTTCCACATTCTTCGAATCTGGAATTAGATCCTGTAATACAAATGTACGAGCAGGATGGGGTTCGTAGTACCAATTTACGTATTTTACTACCTTTGTGGGCGTAGCACATAGCTTCCTAACATCAATAAAATATTGTTTCCATATTATTCGAATTTGGAATTAGATCCTGTAATAAGAATGTACGAGCATGATGGGATTCGTAGTACCAATTTACGAATTTTACTAGTACACACATGCGGGGAGTGCAATGATTTTTCCAATTTTTCTCGTCCATTCTTCAACAGTTCTGCCAAAATCCCATCTTCTCCAGGTCAATGAATTGGCTGGTGGTGGGGAAAAACCAGGTAAGTACAAAAAATAGAATTTTACAGGAGAGCATTTTTTTTTCAAATTTTATTCTCAATACCGAATAATCTTCCTAACCGAATAATCACTAACGCCCCAGCCAATAGTAAGCATGGTTTCTTCACTTCTAAGGGATGAAAAATAAGGGTTGACATTTTGAAAACGCCCTAGCTCAAAAAAATCGATATAAAGGTATTGTTTTTCCATCAATTTAAGATAGCATAGAATTTTTAAAATTTTAGAGACCATGCGGAGCTCTGCAGCACAAACCGTTAGCTCCCTACGAGACCTTAAGGTTTTTCCTTCGATAAAACAAAATCACGAGTGTGAATCACCAAAGAGGTCTAATCGCGTTCAAATAATATTTATTAATATTATTATTATTATTTAATATTTAATTTAATTTAATTTAATTTAATAATTAATACTATTATCAAATAATATTATTATCTGACCAAAATGCGATCGCTGTTCGTTTCTTCGAGTTGTATTCAGTTTTGCTTCCGTAGCAACCAGTAATCAAATTTCCATACGAAGGACCCTATTTTTCGAATCGAATGCAAAGCGTTTATTTCTTCCAAAAAATTGATTTTGAAGGTGTGAAGGTAATTATGTAGCAGGTAAAAAGAGTTACAATGGTAAAATTGTGATCTTTTCAGACGAATGATCTATACAGAAAAATAATAAAAGAAAGGTGTTACTTTATACTCACTACCATATCTACGAATGGAGGTCTTCTTCAAAAAATCCACTTTCTAGCCGTCAAAATCATTTGTAAGTATCACTAACGGATTCAGCGTGAAAAATTACACAGGAATTGATACCAAACTCGTCATGTCATCCTAACATGGACGGTGGCCAGTGAACGAAATTTGTGATTCCCGCCCAACTTGAATTTTCCGCGCTATAGATCAACCTCCTACGAACGGGGATCGTTAAACTTCTACCTCTGAGGTTTGCGCTTCTCTCATTATCAGATCTTTACTCGTCTGGCTCCCACATTATTTTCAATCCCCGAGTTTTTCGCCTTTTCTTGGTTAATTATTTTCAATAACAAACCTTTGGAAACGACCAAGAAAAAAAATTAACCCCCCTCAAAATTTGTTGGTTTACGTTTCAAGGTACGTGAAATTCAAAAATCGAATAAAAATTAGGCCGTCCGTCCGCCGTACTCGGCTCTTTCGTCACCCAGCATTGACCGATTTTGATGAAATTTGGTATAGGGGCCTTTTAGGGTCTAGTTGTGCGCCGAAGATTTTGGTTGCTGTAGGTCACTTCTAAGGGTTGAAATTTTGAAAACGCTCTATCTCAAAGAAGTTTTTTAGAAAGGTATTGTTTTTCCATCAATTTAAGATTTTTGGTAGGTTTCTGACTAGTCCTGTGTACTTAAATGGAGGTGGAGAAAATGGCCAAGCTAGTCTTCAGTATTGTTGTATCATTGTTAGCACGACGTTTACGTCCTGGAACAGCACCCTATTCATGTGACTGATATAATTTTTTCTTATGGTAGAGTTCAGATGTTTGTAACGCAGAGAAACACATTGACTTATTTTTAAATAAGTTCTAAGAAAAATATTCTTTAAAAAATTCCAAGAAAAAAGTTTTTTTTTCACTCGTCTGCAGGGATCACAACTTTGCCATTTTCACTATTTTTTTTTAAATTTGTTACTCACCAACCATAGGTACTTGCTAGGTAGCAAGTACCTATGGTTGGTAAGTAACAAAAGTAGGTAGGTACCTACTACATAATTACCTTCACACCTTCTCAATCAAGTTTATTCGGAAGAAATAAACTCTTCACACTCGATTCGAAAAATAGAGTTCCTTACAGGAGTTTCTGTTATAAAACGAAGGAAACCCTTCAAGTTCTCGTAGGGAGCGAACGGTTTGTCCTACAAAGCTCCGCGTGGTCTCTAATATTTCTAAAAATTCAATACTATCTTCAATTGGTGAAAAAACAATACCTTTGTTTCGAGAGTTCCCGAGCTAGCGTACTTTTGAAAATGTCAACCCTTAACTTTTACTCCTTAAAAGTAACTGATATCAATGAAAAACTTCGAGACACAATTAGACCCCCAATGGAGCCCACATACCAAATTTCAACCAAATCAGTCCATGGTTGGTAAGAAAAGTGCCGCGTATGGCGGACGGACGGAAAATTGTTTATTCGATTTTCGGTTTCTACGTTACCTTGAAACGTTAAACATCAAATTTTGAGGAGGGTTGAAATTTTTTCTGTTTGTCGATTCCAATGATTCATTATTGAAAATAATAAATCAAAAAATGCCGCGGATGGTCGGTTTTTTTAAGTTCGATTTTCGGATTCTACGTACTTTGAAACGTAAACCAACCATCGTTACTACCTACCTACTACTTAACTACACGATCAATCACAATAACAATCAAGTTTATTTAGAATACATAAAAGCTTCACACTCGATTCGAAGAAATAGGGAACTTGATTTCGGAAATTTACGTTGCTAGGACGCTTTTATCCCGAAATTCAATATTGTTGAATATTTTTCAACTTCAAATATTATAAAGCTAAGATTTTTGCGCGGTTTTTGGTGTTGAGGTAGGTTCGTGAAAAACCATTCAGAAGTAAAAAATTAGCAACCAAATGAAAAAGCTTCTTACTAAAACACAAACGGTGGATACCGCTTTCGTACAAGTACTCAACCACGAGAGACATATTATGCCTTATGTTTAATAAATTGAGAGCTTTCCAATGAGTGGTGAACGATTTTTATGGGGTGGAAAATGAGGAAGTTAGTTTTCCCTAGGAACGATTGGTTGTACGTGAAAATCATCAGAAATTGAGGACGCTGAGACGGCGTTCCAGGTGTTTTAGTTCGATGGCTGCTGGAGTGGGCGAACCGGGGATTGCAACCTGGACGCCACTTCCACCGCTTCGTGTAAAGTTTAACTTTTGCAAATCATATACGAAACGTGCGCAGCGTCCTAGCGGAAATTGCGTGCACTAAATCTATACGTTTGCTGAAGAAAACCGTCAAAATGACGTCCTCCTAAAAAAGGGGGAGACGCCTCAATGAATCATTCTGTACAAGATGAGCCTGTTGTGTAAAATGACGTCCGTATACGGACGCCACTTTGCAACCGGACGCCACTTTGAATGTAACTTTCTGTAGGGCGGACGCCAGATGCACGCAAATATGCATATATATATATATATATATATATATATATATATATATATCTTTATATCTATATATCTATATATCTATATAATATATCTATCTCTAATAATCTATATATATCTTATATCTATATCTTCTATATATATCTCTAGATCTATCTCTCTCTCACTCTCTCTATCTCTCTCTCTCTCTATTCGTTCTTCTATACTCTCTCTCTTCTCTATCTCTCTCTCTCTGCTTCTCTCTCTCTAGAGAGGAGAGAGGAGAGAGTAGAGAGAGATAGAGAGAGAGAGAGAGATAGAGAGATAGAGATAGATAGAGAGAGAGAGATAGAGAGTATATAGATATAGAGATATAGAGAGAGAGATATATATATGATATATATATATATATATATATAGAGATATAGATATATATATATATATATATATATATATATATATATATATATATATATATATATATATATTAAATCAAAACACGAGTGTGAATCGCAAAGAGGCCTAATCTCCGTTCAAATTAGAGCTGACCAAAATGCGATCAATGGTTGGTGATTTTGATTTTTTTTTTTTTTTTTTTCATATTTTCATAGACGAGTGATCTATATAGAAAAATAATAAACCATTGTGTAATAATTTGCAGCGTTTTGCGTTTGCAATAGATACATTTTTTTACTTAATTTTATTACTTTCTTTGTAAATTTTTTCTCTTCCATAATTGTATTTCCAGGGTAATAAGTTCCCTAATCCACTTCCCCTTGGTACAGCCTTATTAATTCGAAGCTCCGGATACGTATTTTCTGCATACATTCCACTGTTTAGACCAATTTTACTGGATGATTGACAGTAGCTGACTTCTGTAACAGCAGAAGGAGTTTGAAATGTTGCCCCCTTGCTGTGTAAAGTCTTTGTTATCGTTCTCTAGGAGAGAGTTCGGACAATCACCTATTTAAACCTGTAATTTTCGAGGTTGGTCACCGTTTAAAACGAACCGTTTCGGTCTCGCTAACCTCGCTCTCTGGGGTAAGTTTTTTTGGGCAGATGAGAGATGCTTCTGATGACGGCGGGGATCCTAAAAATGTTAGGGGATCTGGGTCAGGGTGCACCAGGGCCTGGAAGGGTCCTTCAGATTAGTTGCTCCGAAGTAAGCTTTTACGGATCACGCCCATCGAGTAGTGGACAGATGATCATTACTATACATAATTAAAGATTACAGAGGAGAAGAATGTCAGCACTCGAGGAAAGGCTCAAGCCTGCCTCGATAAGATAGAAGAAGAGCCATCGAAAGATGACAGCATATAACCTTGACCAGAAGATCATGTCACCCAAATACCGTTACACAATCAAGTTCACACCCTATTCAATCATAATTCCCAAGAAATCCACCCGTGGGGATCTTTGAAATTTGTATAATGAATACAATTTGACTTGAAACCCCTTATAAGCAGACCTAAATAATCAATCATTATTAGAAAAGAGTTAGGAGGGGTAAAACATGGGTTTTCGGAATAGACGGAATAGATCAGAATAGCGGTGTGGGCCTTGGAGATTTCTTCGTGGTATGGTGCAAAAGTAATCTGTCCGTGGAGGTTTGATTTACGAATAGAATCGGGGGAGGCACAATAATAAAGAACTGAATCAACTAAAACGCTAAATAGCGGGGAGGACTCCCCTGCTACCCGACTTCGGTCAGAAGATATAGGGGGATGCAGGGACGTGTCTCGTTGGAAAGACAACTAATTCAACAATTCGCTGAGCGAGACGCGGGTGGTGACGCCACCGTGTACTCCTGCAGAGATTCCAACTTGACAACTCACTTCGCCTACGCCTCAAGCGGTAAAGGCTCCTATTCGGATGTAATTATTGACGTAAATTTATATCTACCATCTACACGCCAGTACCTGAGAATATCTTCAAAATCAAACAGTGACTTCGTATAGTTTTGCCTGTTACAAGGATTTGCGGACACATAGACCGACTGACAGACAGACACGAATCCAAAATCGTTCAAGAAGGTCAAAAACGTGAATCACAAAAGGAAATTTTTATTTCCGATGGCTTTTTTATATTCTTGAAAAACAAAAACAATACTCCCGACACCTAGACTCGGAAGCAAAACACATTTTTATCTCATTGCAAATAGGATGAAGTTCGCGTAAACACAAAATTGTCCCTCGAACGCCTCGTACCGTCCTGCAATGAACCGTGTTATGTTGTGAAAAATCCAACTGGTGGTGAAAGGAACGAAAACATCCACAAATGCATCGTGCTGGACTTCGAAAAATCCTAAAGTCTCTGCGACCTTGATAAACCAGTTCAGAAAAAAAAATAATCACCGGTGTTGAGGTATGAGGTGATGGTCAAGCTCAGGCCGTGATCGCCTTTGCAGGGTGCTGTCGATGACCCTCACAAGGAATTCGCCTTCAGAGGTAACGGAAAAACCCCATCAGTCTCGGTTCATTTCTAATTTGCCACATTAGAAATTATGTTGAAGCTCGACTTTTCGAAAATTAATTTCAGGATTGATTAAAACCAAAAATATGGAGAAAAATGTACGGGAAAAGTGGCAGTGGATCTGTGTGCAGACAGATTTTCTAGATTGGCCCATATTTTTTAGTCTCCTACACAATACCTAGCATATTCACGGGGTTTTTTTTTTTTTTTTGGTTGTGCTGAATCCATATATGAACCCGATTTGTGATTATCCAGTTTCGTTCTTGATGAAAAAATGTTGAAATACTCATCAATTGGTATCATGATATTGTGAAAATGTTCATTCCGGAAATCTAGAATTTCGTATGTTTCAAAAAAGTCAAAATGTTTTTTATTGTAGAACCAATCACTAGATGGCATTACAATAGTCAGAATACTAAATTAAGGGAACATAAAACACAATTGTCATATAAATGATTACCAAAACAAATAAGTAGTATGAAAATTCCAACTTAAAAAATCCAAAACAGTATACAATTCAGCCTCAATCAATGCCTCCTTCACGCTCTTTCCAAATCGATCAGCCGGTAATGCCCGAATCCGATCAGGTAGTCGATTATACAAGCAAACTCCCTGTTGAAGAGGATTAGTACGAAGGGAGGTAGAGAGATGAGCCAGCGGAGGTCGTATGGCATTACGCGATCTGGTTGTATGCTCGTGAAGATCGCATCCTCGTCGTTGGCGTTGTACGAGTAGATTATCCTTCGTGAGACCTAACACGTGAAATACATAGAGCCCAGCAATGGTAAGACTCTGCAGCCGCCTAAAATATCCACGGCACGACTGCCTATAACTCAGGCCGAATATGATTCGAATAGTAGCCTTCTGCAGACGGAACACAGCTCCACGATGGACGGAGTTTCCCCATAAGGGAAAACCATGGCATGCTCTGCTCATAAAGTAAGCAAAATAAACAGTCCTCAGGATGTCGAACGAGACAGCTCTTGATAGCCGTAACAAGACAAAGTTACACCTCGCCAATTAGGGAGCAAGGCAGTCAATATGAATCCGCCAGGACAACCGGTTTTCCACCTGAATACCCAGGAAGTTCACCGAACCCATCAAAGGAGCACTCAGGTTGAACTGCAGGTTTTTGTCTTTTCTTTATTTAGGATTAGGGAGTTCGCAGAACACCAATCACTTATCAAGCTGTCAGTGGCAGCCAGGTGACTTGCCAGCGATGGAGCATCAGGACCTGAAGCGCAGAAAGTTATGTCATCAGCATAAAGGAAGAAGCCGTCGTCGAACTGGTACAAGAGGTCATTGACATACAATAAAAAGAAAGTGGGACCGAGAACGCTGCCCTGCTTAACTCCGCAAGGCACAGGAGCTGCCTCGGATCTCTCCCCGTTGTAGAAAACACATTGGGACCAGCCTCTGAGGAGACTCTCACAGAACGCCAGCGCAATGTCACTGAACCTATAATGACGAAGCTTAGCAACAAGAATATCATGAGATACCAGATTAAACGCCTTGGTCAGATCATACAATATTATGGCCGTCAGATTGCCCTGCTCAAGTGATTCCAGGACATCCACCACCAGGGAGCATGCTGCAGACGATGTGCTTTTTCCACGCTGAAAGCCAAACTGTCGAGGATGGACAATAGATTGGGTATCAATGTAATTTTTTATCTGCTCTTGGGCAATTAATTCAACAATATTAACCAGCAGAGGGAGCTTGGATATTGGTCGAAAGTCATCAAAGGTTTGGTATTTACCTTTTTTAGGAATGGGTGTCACTGAAGCTACCCTCAAACAATAAGGAATGCATCCTGTCACAAAATACAAGTTTACCAGAAAAAATGGTTCAACGATGATGTCATGATGTTCAGTAAAGATACATCAGTTGAAGAATGTTGAATAAATGTAAGCCCCCTTAGCACAAGTTGTTGGAACAATACAAGTTCCAGCAACTATATCTAACCCCCAACGAAGTACCTCGTCTCGTGCCATTAGAAGAGAGAAAGTGAAGAGATTATGCTTGCCAGTTCGAATGGTTCTGCCGGGTGAACGGGAAGATAGATGTGGAGGAACTAGTATGAGCAACTAGTAGTAGCTTCGAAGGGCTCTGACACGTATTTCTCTACTACCGGAGAGCTCACATCCATAGAAATGATTGGGGCTTTACAGCAGCCAAGAACGTAGAAGATCAGGGCCAAAGGAGGAATTTGGCAGCTTTTGCATCATAGGTGAAGTTACTTGCAAGGAGAGCCCTACCAGGGGCAATACAATAGGTATACGTCTCCCAAACTTGTAGAATTGAGTAGCAGGTGTGTGAAAAAAGAGTTCATATTTGGATTCAGCACCCCCAAAAACGTAAAAATTATGATTCCAAGCAAAAAACGCTGCAAATTATTACACAATGGTTTATTATTTTTCTATATTGATTCGCACTCGTCTTCAAAGCCACCAACCATCCAACATGAAGAAAAACGTCGATCGCATTTCGGTCAGCTAAAATTTGAACGGAGATTAGGCTTCTTTTGCGATTCACACTCGTGTTTCTGATTTATCATACGTCAAACCCCTAAATTCTCGTAGAGAGCGAACGGTTTGTCCTACAGAGCTCCGCGTGGTCTCAAAAAATTCTATAGAATCTTAAATTGAAGGAAAAACAATACCTTTATATCAAAATTTTTTGAGTTAGGGCGTTTTCAGAATTTCAAAATTCATTTTTGAACCCTTAGAAGTGACTTACATCAACCAAAATGTTCGGGGCACAACTAGACCCCAAATGGAGCCTACATACCAAATTTCATCAAAATCGGTCCGTACGGCGGACAGACGGCCAAATTTTTATTCGATTTTTGGATTCTACGTACCTTGAAACGTAAACCAGTAAATTTTGACGGGGTGTTAAAAATTTTTTTTTCTTGGTCGATTCCAAAGGTTCATTATTGAAAATAATAAACCAGTACCATGGATATTGAGAGTTCAAATTTCACAGTTTCAATATGATAAAATTAACTGTATTGTTAAGAGATTTTGAACCGAGACAGAATGAACACAATAATCTCCCTCTTCCCCCGCAGCATCATACAGTTATCGGAACCCCTCTCATAAAGCATCGCAGTTATGATCAGACCATTAATTTGAATATACCTTAATAGTCTTTCAACGACTCAGCTGACAGTGAGCGACTTCGTTTATCTTCTGTTTCACTTGTTTTCGATAATTTCTACCAAGCAAAATGAAATACGTTTGAAATGGGACCACCATAGATGATGGTAGAACACATTTCGAAAATAATTAGATTGATACCGGAATAGAAAAATGCAAGGTGTTCACGCCTTTTTTAAATAAGAAAGATTTCGTCGTCCTATGACACACTGAATTGAGATTCCTCCTTCGCGTTTTTGGGTGTTTTGAAGTTTGTCAAAAATTGCTCCTTGAAACCCACTGCCACTTTCCTCAAACCTTGACCTTCATTTTTTGTAGCTGTGTTATTAATTGAATGTTGAAAACTCTTGAATTTTCATAAGGAAAAAATATAGCAGGTACGAGCATATCGAGTCTTTGTTTTAATGTCAACCTGTGTTCGTTTCACGTCTGAAACGTCACATTTGATTCAACGTTGTTATACCCTTGATTGTATCATATTGAAAATATTAGTAAATGAATTAATACTTACGGTTTTTTGATCATTCATCTTTGTAATAAGTAGAAGTTTTTGTTTGTTTGGCGTTAACCATTTGATGAGTGTCATTCATTGAAAGTACTGAAAAAGGAAGATCGGTTAAGGAAAAAGGATAGAATAATAATACCTACTCTCTAAGGACGATTCAAGACCATCCGGAAGGTATACCTTTATTTGCCACCCGTTGAGTTGAACAAAATCTTTTGTCAGCCCCCGTCAACTCAACCAATAAAGTCATTCACACCTGCAGGGACGACGGGCAGATGACTAACCTTACCATACCTTCTCAATGACATTCCTTCCCTGTACTTCGTCACTTTCATTCATCCTTCCGCCTTCGCGTTCAACCGCTCAAAACACGCAAGAAAACGGACGTTCCGGGATGCCGGTTTCGGTAAATGGCCAATTCAACCATCTTCATTTCATCATCAGACGGAGGTGGCCCATTTGTGTCCGCAATACCCATCATGGTGATTGCGAGAACGTGTGGGAACTCAACCAACTTCTGATTTGTTGACATTTTTGGTTCAAGTGAGAAAATAGAATATTGAAGTCATTAAGTATCTGGTGATTTTCAGGAAAATGCTAGTGTTAAAAATACCAAGATTTCTATTTATTTTTTTCTTCTTTCGATGCCAACTGACGAGACTGCAACTTCAAGGTCAATAACGCAGTTTCAAGGTAGAATTGCAGCCATTATCAAGTTATTTTGTCCGATTTTTGTACGGTGAGTTTTTGTACTTTTTACTCAACAAACATGATTGAAGAAACAGTGTCATGTTTATTATCAATATAAAAAACGCTATAAATCAAATGGTGCAAAAGAAATATTTTCGAAATCAACGGAGCATTAGAAATATCGACATCATGTGTCAATCCCTGTCGTGCTGTTTACCCCAGGGTAGTCTTATTCTTCTAGGTAGGACATTTTGCTACTCCTGTACCTTACAGGTGTGTAGTACGAAGATGAATGAATAGAAACACTACAGACCATTTCCGGTCTTGACTGCTAGCTGCAGTATCCTGTATAATTGATCACATAAATGGTCTCCTCTTCACTCAACTATCAAATAATAAACAAGTATATTTTTGAGCTGATAGGCATTATCTACTGAACAAGATTAGTTGGCCTGCCTTTGCATTGTAAATATCGCATCGTTTCAAAACTCCAATTCCAAACGAATTGCTTTGCAGTGCATGCATTCCAGGTGACGTTCCATTGGATAAAGAGTAGACCGTTTATTTGAACCAGTAAGCGATAATATACATTTTTATTCACCTTTCTAGTTCACAAAATAGTTTAACCCAATGTGAATTTAATTACTATGTTGAGGAAGAATCATTTTTAGCATTATAAGAGCCCAAAAATGGATGTTTTGAAAAAACCTAACCCGTCTTAGGAGTATTGATAGTTCATTTCAAGGAATACAAGTCATCTGATTGCTGGCCCCAAGGGGACAACATATGGATTCAGTATTATTTTCCTACTTGGTATTCAGTAATCAAACCGTGCGATTACAGATCCTTCAAGGTATTTGTAATCAAAACGCAGTTGATTTCAGTGTAATTTGATGAGTTTGAAATGCATTGCATAATTAAACGTTGTCATCGCAGTGAGCAACACCCTTGGGAATCAAAGACGCCCAACTTTGCCCTCAATTTTCATAAATTTCGTCTTTCTTACTTGTAAATTATTGCTTCCTCATTATCAAAAATAATGAAGCTTTGTAATCATGGAGAAAATAAAAAAAGTTCCTCCAAAATTAAAATTTTCACTCGCATTTGGCGTTTCAGAGATCTTCAAACAATTGTGTTTCCGTGTCTAGCCAATCCTTGGCTCCAGAGTGACCGCTCTAAATCATGGCTCGATTTTGAAGACATTTTAGGGGCTGATTGTCAACATGGTCCACCAAATAATTCTATATGTCCATTTTACTCTATGAGGACGTCATTATGCCCACCCTACTTGGATTACTTCTTAGACCAAGTCTACCAAGGTCAGGGATGGCATATCGACTGAAATATATCGATATACCGATCGAATGATACATTGGGAATACCTTCGATATATCGGAGAAAATGTATCGATATTTCGATGTATCGAATCGAAAATTTACATGGAAAAACGAGTTGAATTTAATCGTTAGGTTTAAATTTTATCGTTAGGTTTAATCGTTAGGTAGGTGAATTTAATCGTTATAAAACGATACAAACATCATTTAGGAAGAAATTTATCGACATATCGGAAGATCTACTTGGAAAAACTTGTCGAAGTAAGTAGGTAGGTGAATTGAAACGTTACTAACATCATGGAAACGTGAATCGAAACGTTACTGAGTACCTATATCGATATATTTTCATTCTAAATTACTTGATGTTTTACACAGGTACAGGCGTCCCTCCTTATCCATTCATTTTAATATCAATTTTTATTCGTTGAAAACAAGTCGGTAAATACATCGATATTGACCTATAATATCGGTTCTCTATAATTTTAATCTATCGATATATTTCATATAGCGTTGCCATCCCTAACCAAGGTAGCGAAAGCGTTTTTCTCAATTTTTAAGGGGGTCAGACTTTTCTCACATCAAATTTTCACTCGCGTTTCATGTTATACGTCTTTTTTTACAATTTTTGTTTCGTGAATACAAGTGTGGCAAACCACACTTAATACAAGGATACACAAAGTATCCTTGTAATGGGTACAATGGGTGTAAACTGTACGAAGTTATAATCCAAATTCGATGGAACTCTAAGCTGTTAGAACTCCAGATGGTCCCCTAAGAAATGTTTCAAATCAATGGAAGCTACTGTGCAAACTTGAAATCCTCGTGACAACGTGTCTAACTTTCCTCAAGGTATTAGTAATCCTCAAGGTATTAGATCCTTCAAGGTAGTAGTAATCAAAACGCAGTTGATTACAGGGTAATTTGAAGAATTTAGAATGCATTGCATAATTAAACGTTGTCGTCGTATTTAAAGCAGTGAGCAACACCCTTGGGAATCAAAGACGCCCAACTTTGCCCTCAATTTTAATAAATTTCATCTTTTTTATTTGTAAATTATTGCTTCTTCATTATCAAAAATTGGGGAGCTTTGTAATACTACAAAACTCTGAGAGGTCTCATTCGGTTTAAAAAATTCATTTCAATTGCTCATTCATTTCAATTTTTGTTCATGCATGATAAAACGTTGAAATCGAGAGTTTTTGAGCTAGCGCTTTTTGAAAATTTTAACCCCTATTTTCCACTCCTTAAAAGTGATTGACACTAACCAAAAGCTTCGCGGCACAACTAGACTCCAAATAGAGCCCATGTATCTACCAAATTTCATCAGAAATCGATCCATGGTAACTTGGAAAAATGCTATGTACGGCAGATGGACGAATTTTTTTTCGACTTCGGATTCTATGTAAATTGAGACGAAAACCATCAAATTTGGTGAGGGGGGGAGGATCGAATTGTTGAAAATAATGAACCAAAACGAAGGTTACTTGGACTGGAAGGAGGGAAACTAGTCAAACAATTACAATTACTCGGACTTGAAGGGGAAAATTCATAGAATGAAGACTTTCGAAAAACGCTGCAAATTCTTGCACAAAGGTTTATTATTTTCCTATAAAGATCACTCGCCTGCAAAGAACACAGCTTTGCCATGCAACACGCAAAAATTAGGATAACTCGAAGAAACGGACAACAATCGCTTTTGGTCAGCCAAAATTTCAACGGAGATTAGGCCTCAATTGTGATTCACGCTCGTGTTTCTGATTTATCATAAGTCTAACCCTCAAGTTCTCATAGGCAGCGAACGGTTAGTTCTACAGAGCTCTGGGTGGTCTCATTCGATCCTAAATATGCAAAGCTATTTTAAATTGATGAAAAACAATTCCTTCATGTCAACATTTTTTCAAATTTCAACCCTTAATTTTTACCCCTAAGAAGTGACTTACATCAACCATAAGCTTCGGGGCACAACTAGACCCCAAATGGAGCTTACATACCAAATTTCTTCAAAACGGGCCTTGGTAACTAAGGAAAGTTACTTCTTATTCGATTTTCGGATTCTACGTACCTTGAAACGAAAACCAACAAATTTTGATGGAGGGTGGGGGTATTTAAAAATTTATTATCTTGGTCGATTCCTAAGGTTCATTATTGAAAATAATCAACCAAATTGTGGAATTGTATAAGATAAATTGAATGAAATTAGAAAATTCTCAAGTTTGATCTGGAAAAGTTATTTCTAGTTGGACATTTTCTATTAGAAATTTTCTTCTAATGTTATTATATTGCATATATTTGTACTACAATATATTGTACTTTATTGGAGGGAACTAAACTGATACTCTGGATACTGATCTAAAACGCTGCAAATTATTACACAACGGTTTATTATTTTTATATAGATCACTCGTCTACAAAATCACCAACCATCCAATATGAAGAAAAAAATGAAAAAAAAAATAAAAAAATAAAAAAAAAAAAATAATAAAAAAAATTAAAAAAATAAAAATAAAAAAATAAAAAAAATAAATCAAAATCACCAACCATTGATCGCATTTCGGTCAGCTCTAGTTTGAACGGAGATTAGGCCTCTTTTGCGATTCACACTCGTGTTTTGATTTATATATATATATTTCAATATAAACCCTTAAATTTTCGTAGGGAGCGAACGGTTTGTCCTACAGAGCTCCGCGTGGTCTCAAAAAATTCTAAAAATTCTATAGAATCTTAATTTGAAGGAAAAACAATACCTTTATATCGAAATTTTTTGAGTTAGGGCGTTTTCAAAATTTCAAAATTGATTTTGGAACCCTTAGGAGTGACCTACATCAACCAAAAGCTTCGGGGCAACAACTAGACCCCAAATGGAGCCTACATACCAAATTTCATCAAAATCGGTCAATGCTAAGTGGCAAAAGTGCCGCGTACGGCGTACGGCGGACGGCGGACGGACGGCCAAATTTTTATTCGATTTTTGGATTCTACGTACATTGAAACGTAAACCATCAAATTTTGAGGGGGTGTTAAAAATTTTTTTTTCTTGGTCGATTCCAAAGGTTCATTATTGAAAATAATAAACCAAAATGACGACTACTCGAACTGGAAAGGGAGAATTCAGGAAACGCTGAAATAGATTCGATTAAAGTTTAATTCGAATAGAAAATGTTGAATGTGGTTAAGAAAACGATGAATTTCTTTGAATGAACGTTTAATTTGATTTGAAGATGCCATACCTACTTGAAGGAATATTCAACGAAAATAGTCTTGTATTTTGGTTTATTATTTTCAATAACGAAGAAAACAATTTCAACACCCCTCAAAACTTTTTGGTTTATGTTTCAAGGCGCGTAGAATCCAAAAATCGAATAAAAATTTTGCCGTCGTAAGGACCATTTTCCTTAGTTACCATGGACGAATTTTGAGGAAATTTGGTACCTATATGGGCTCCATTGGGGGTCTAGTTGTGCCCGAAGCTTTTGGTTGATGTCAGTCATTTCTAAGGGTTGAAAAATAAGGGATGAAATTTTCAAAATGCCCTTGCTCAAGAACATTCGACATTTGACACTTCGTATTACATTTTTAGGATCGAATGAGACCACCAAGAGCTCTGAAAGACCAACCGTTTGCTCCCTAAGAGAACTTAAAGTTAGACTTAAGATATGTCAGAAACACGAGTGTGAATCACAAGAGGCTTAATCTCCGTTCTAATTTTGGCTGACAAAATGCGATCGTTGTTTGTGTCTTCGATTTGTATTCAGTTTTGCGTCCTTCGCAACCAGAAAGCAAATTTCCTTATGAAGGCACCCACAACTCCTTATTTCTTGAAAATAAACTTGATTTTGAATCTAAAATATGATTGGTAGGTAGTTACAATGCCAAAGCTATGTTCGTTGTTAGCGAGTGATCTATACAGAAAAATAATAAACCTTTGTGTAATAATTAGCAGCGTTTTTATTATTCTGGATGTACTTATTTCAAGGTGTTTTCTAGAAGGGGGATAAACTGGTACTGGGGAAAATGTGGAATATTGTTGGTAAAGTTGAATTAAATTAGAAAATTATTAAGTTTGATCTAAAAACGCTGCAAATTATTTCACAAAGGTTTATTATTTTCCTGTATAGATCACTCTTATGCAAAGATCACAGCTTTGCCATTGTCATTATTTATTTATTTTTACTTCCTACCTACTGGGGAATTTTTGTATATTTCAACCCTTAATTTTCACTCCTTAGAAGTGACTGACATCAACCAAAGCTTCGCAGCACAACTAGACCCCAACTGGAGCCCATATACCGAATTTGAACCAAATCGGTCACGGCTTATTATTGAAAATAAGAAATAAAAAAGCGAAAAAATTGTCGTTAAAAATATTTTTCGATTTTTATCATTTTGGAAATACTGAAATGTTTTTTCTAAGAGAGGGATAAACTGGTACTTTCAAAATGACAGGTATTCCATTTCTAAAAAAGGAGAGTCGAATGTCGAATTTGATCCGAAACCTCTTTGGAGAAGATGGTGGAAACAGAGCTGTCAAAATATGAATTCCAATTCCCATTACCAATTCCAATTACTTTAGGAACAAGATAATTGCCATTACCTTTACCCAATCCTGTAATGGGAATGAAATTTTCAATTACTTTTTCCAATTCCTTGTAATCGTAATGGTTTTTCCAATTCCCCATTACTCTTAGTTGGAATTACAGGAAGAGTAATGGGTAATGGGAACCCATTCCCCATTACCACCATTCAATCAGTAAGTTAACCATCCTCCAATTCATAAGGGTCCATCCTCCAATTCATGGGGGACCATTCCCAAATTCCTTGGGGGCCATCCCACCATCCATTTCGTTGGGGACCATCCTACAATTCAAGGGGGACCATTCCAAAATTCCTTGTGGACAACCCTCCCAATTCAAAGGGGACCGTCCCAACATCCAATCCGTTGGGGACCATCCTACAATTCATAGGGGACCGTTCCCAAATTCCTTGTGGACTAACCTCCCAATTTGGGAACGGTCCCCTATGAATTGTAGTATGGTCCCCAACGAATTGGATGTCGGGACGGTCCCCTATGAATTGGAGGACGGTCCCCTATGAATTGAAAGATGGTCAACTTACTGATTGAATGGTGGTATTGGGGATTGGGTTCCCATTACCCATTACTCTTCCTGTAATGGATAATTGGAAGGACCCATTACTTTTCCAACTACGAGTAATTGGGAATTGGAAAAACCATTACCATTACAAGGAATTGGAAAAAGTAATTGAAAATTCCATTCCCATTACAGGAATGGGTAATGGCAATTACTTTGGATGAAAGTGTTTCTTAAAACTCCTGTTTTTGGTTTTATGTGTACATAATCATAATCACTTCACTCATTTCATCGCTAATAAGATAAGTAATTTTGAAAAGTAATCATTACTCAAAGTAATCATTACTTTACAACTTTGGGTCGAAAGTGACTTGAGGGTGTGTACTTACGGAGGGGGTAGACGGGGGTGTCGTTCTTCGTGGAGGACTTCTTGGAGGCGGCGGAGGCGGAAGACGCGACTGAGAGGAGGACGAGGAGACCGAGAGGAGTCGCGAGCACCGCTGCGGGTGACGGCAACATTTTGAACGAGCGGCGGACTGAAGAGCAACAGAAGCTCGTTCGCTGCGTCATCTCGTCTTTATATAGGAGGGCGAGGACGACCCTCCGGCGGCCTTCGGTGCTGCCGCTGCGACTCCGGACGTCCTCCTGCTACCGGCTAGAGGGGTAGTCGAGAAAATATTCTGTCGCCGATCTGATAGAAATGGCGTAATCGACGTCAAAAACCTTTCATAATCTACTTTCGACAACCGACTACGATGGTTTTGACGTGTTTTGCTTCCTCACTTTTAACGGGTTAAAAAAATCCATTCATACAGCAAATTTTCAAAGAAAACTTCAAACCTATGGTTGAGAAAATCGAAATAGACAGACCGTCATACCTGTATGACAGACTGATCAGCATTGTGGGTGAGACACATAGCACGAATTGTTAAATCGACAATCAACCAACAACCAACAATCAACCCCTTAGTTGGAAATATAACATATATTGTAAATAAATATATATCGTCCGTATACCTGGTAAACCATGTAAGTCGAGTTTATCAAATTTTACAGGGGACACTAAAAACTAAATAATTCAGTTTTCTTTCCACATGCAATAAGTTTTTTCGTTCCATTCCTTAAAACAGGTGGTATTTCAAAGAGCCTGAGACTAATTTCATCAAAATTTACTTTAGCGAACGAAAAAACGTCTGCCAAGTGGGTGTGGCACATAGCTTCCTCGTATCCATAACCCGATTATATAGATGATCCGATGCATAGGTAGTAGTTAATCTCAAAACACCAATCTCTAAGTACCTTTCACTACCCTCATAGGGGACCATCTACACGCTACTCTGGATAATCCTAGAAAATTTCATCAAATTCGGATGAAAAATGTAAGTGAGTCACTACTCAAAAAATCCAAAAATATCTAGACATGGCTGGGATTCGTACCCGTGACCTCTCACTTGTCCAACTGACTCGCTATACATGTGCTACGGGCGTCAGACAGTAGGTAGTGTAGAATTTGAGGTTGTGACGTACGCACGGCTGTTACACGGATTTTACGTTCGCGCATGCGCATCGGCTACTATAAGTCCGGGGGTGATGATTTTCATAGGGGACCATTTACAATCTAATCCGCATAATCCCTGAGAATTTCATTGAAATCGGATGGAAAATGTAGAAGTTATGGCCGTTTCAAGGAAATTCACGTTTGCGCATGCGCAGTCACTTCTATCAGTCCGGGGATGATGATTTTCATAAGGGACCATCTAAATACTAATCTGTAACATCTCTGAAATTTTCATTGGAATCGGATGGGAAATGTAGAAGTTATGGCCGTTACAAGGAATTCACGTTTGCGCATGCGCAGTCGCTTCTATCAGTCCGGGGATGATGATTTTCTTAGGGGACCGTCTACACACCAACCCGCACAATCCCTGAAAATTTCATCGAAATCGGACAATAACTTCGTATAGTTATGCGTGTTACAAGGAAATCATGACAGACGGACAGACACACAGACAGACAGACACACAGACACGGAACCAAAATTGTTCAGAAAGGTCTAAAACGCAAAACGCGAGTGAAAATTTTGATTTTGGAGAACTTTTTTTTTTCATCCTTGAAAAGTGAAAACAAAGCTTCCGCTACCTTGGTAGACTCGGAAGCAAAATGGACTTACATGCTTTTACCCAGCCTTTGACACCCGACTTACATGGTTTTAAATTTGATTGTAATGAGAATATACCCAGCTTGGCGAATAGGCGTTGACTAATACACAGTCCAACTTTAAGGCTCCTTGAGTCAAAACGACAGTCTTCAGTCTTAATATTAGGTACTAGAGTTTAGCAATAAATTATTCAATATACTACCAATTCCTCAATTACCATTTCTTAAATTACAACCATTACTTATAGGAACACTTTAACTATCACAACCGTAACTAGGTAGGTATGCATTGAATTTAAGTGTTAGGTAACTAGGTACTTTTGTTTCATTAAAACAAGGGATGAGTTAGGTATGGGTTAGGGACGGGTTAGAGATGAACTGTATATGGGTTGAGGATGGGTTAGGGATGGGATAGGGGTTAGGGATAGGTTGGAGATAAGCTAGGGACGGGTTAGGGATGGGCTGGGTTTAAGTTAGGGGTTGGGATAGGTCAGGGCTGGGTTGGGGATGAGCTGTGGATGGGTTAGGGGTTGGAGATAGGTCAGGGATGGGTAGGGTAAGAACTGATGATGGATTAGGGATGGACTAGGGATAAGTTAGGTATGGGTTATGGATGGGTTGGGTGTGGGTTAGGGATAGGACAGGGCTGGGTTGGGGATGAGCTGTGGATGGGTTGGATATGGGTTAGGGATGGGTCAGAGATGGATTTCCTCAATTATCATCTCTTGCAACATTAATTTTACAGAGTTTCCTGTAAAACATAAGCAGACCAATAGAACACTACTAATCTCTTTTTGTTCTTTCTAACATCAGCATTACAGCTAAGTCAAACAGCCAACAAATCAATCAATTCATCTAAAATTATCCTCCTTAATAATGTAAAAATAATTTAGAAACAATGCGGAATAACACGTAGGTAGGTCGTGATCTTAAGTTTGGCCACAGTATGGAAAATCACGTGTCAGCAGAACACAAGGAGTGGAATTTATTGCTGAAATTGAGACCTATAATAAGGTTTATATTCATGATTCACTTTCTCCGAACTCAATTTATGAATTTTGTAAACTTTTACATGAAAAAAAAAAAAAAAATGACTATCTTTGATGGAAACTTGCCACCAGCGTGAGCTGCTCATTCTTATGAAGGCATACACAGGACTTGCATGGTTTTCCGGCGAAAAAAGAGGTAACCGACTTACACGTTTTTTCTATGCCTTTAGGGTAAACAACTATTCTTCAGATTGGGAAACGACTTCACTAAATTGATCAAGCAACCCTAATTTACCTAGAGAGCTCAAAACCTTAATTTCGCAAAAATACCGACTTACATGGTTTACCAGGTATATGGACGATATAATATTCAATATTATTGAATTTACATGTAATATGAACGGTCGATATCTGCTTACCTCACTACAATGCATAAATTCATAATTAGAATTGTTGGGTAATTTTTAATTCTTGAAACAGTACTTACCTACCTACTAAGTAGGTTTTATAACGGGGGTAGGTTATAAGTCTTATAATGGGAATTTTGTGCTGAATCCGAACATGATGATGGAAATAATTTCGACCATCTTTACGGACTTTCAAAGTCGATTGAAGGTGAAAACAAGCCTTTGAAGATGTCTTGTCTCTCGAGTAAACCAACTAGTTTTGATGATTTCGACCTCCTTTCCCTACTTTTTCGCTCGATTGAAGATGAAAACAAGCCTTTGAAGATGTCTTGTCTCTCGAGTAAACCAACTAGTTTGATGATTTCGACCTCCTTTCTCTACTTTTTTACTCGATTGAAGATGAAAATAAGCCTCTGATGATGTATGGGCTCTCGTGTAAACCAACTAGTTTTGATGATTTCGATCTTCTTTCTCTACTTTTTCACTCTATTGAAGGTGAAAACAAGCCTTTGAAGATGTCTTGTCTCTCGAGTAAACCAACTAGTTTTGATGATTTCGACCTCCTTTCCCTACTTTTTCGCTCGATTGAAGATGAAAACAAGCCTTTGAAGATGTCTTGTCTCTCGTGTAAACCAACTAGTTTTGATGATTTCGATCTTCTTTCTCTACTTTTTCACTCTATTGAAGGTGAAAACAACCCTTTGAAGATGTCTTGTCTCTCGAGTAAACCAACACTAGTTTTGTTGTTTTCGACCTTCTTCCATGACTCTTCCAGTCAATTGAAGGTGAAACTAGAAAAAAATACTAGTTATATGATAGAGTAGTCAGCTTCGATGGTTTGGCGCATAGCTCGATTTTTTAAAACTATATTACTTATCTCTTGGTTAATAATTTGTAAAAAATAATCTGAAATAACACTCTTCTCGTCACCATGAACTCATAGATAAGTGCCTCCTAACTTGAAGCAGGGGACTATTAATAGTCGACTAATATTTTTCCTCCTTATTCTCAACGCCCGAGCAGTCGTGTAAACACAAATTATTAATCGGCTGGTAACTTTGAGCTTGAGAGGACCGAGTTGCTCAATTCACAATTACTTAGCAGCTATCCGAGGTGATCATTTTCCCCTTCACGCTCTGCCGCTTCACGAACCTTGCAACCTGTATAAGAATGAAAACCTCTTGATTCCCTGATCGATCTTCTCATATTCTCCTTCGATTTTCGTGGGTAATTTTATGACCAACTTCTGAAAAAGACGAAGGTCGACGGTTTTGAGGAGGAACGAACCAAGTTGGGTGGACTGTGGCTTCCTCGCAACGGATAACAAGGACACAATGAATTTTTAGTTCGAAAATGATTGCGATGATCCCAATTTAGGGAAGTACCGAAGTTCTTTAATATAAAACATGAACTATACGATCAAGTTGCCGATTTCGTACATTTAGAAACAACAACTCAATTGATAATTCTTTCCTTTCGTTTCGTCGAGACTTGAAAATCGATTATCACCCAAAGCGACCCGGTTACTCGTATGATGTCTGTTGTGACGTTGTGATCAGTTGAGGACCTGGTTAAGACGTTTTCTAAGACATTGTATTCAGTTTAAGACTCGTTCAATAAGTTCTCTGAGACGTTGTGATCAGTTTATGCCCCGATTATGACGTCAGCTGAGGCGATGTGATTAGTTGAGGACCCGATTGAGATGTCTGCAAGACGATGTGATCAGTTAAGGGGGTCTCAGTCGGTCGCAGTTCGTTCCTCGTATTTCCCCGAATTATAAGAGCTCAAACTTTAAAAGTTGTGGCTAAATTTGAAATGTTCAAGGATTTTCTAAATTCATTAGTGCATCAGTATTGGGAATTGAAAAACTAGAAGATTGCCGGTAGAATCATCAAAATTGAACTATAATTACCAGAAAAATATGGGAATAACCAAACTGAATAAATAGTTTTTCTTTTTTTGGTTTATTATTTTCAATAATGAACCTTTGGAATCGACCAAGAAAAAAAATGTTAACACCCCCTCAAAATTTGTTGGTTTACGTTTCAAGGTACGTAGAATCCAAAAATCTAATACAAATTTGGCCGTCCGTCCGCCGTACGCGGCACTTTTGCCACTTAGCATTGACCGATTTTGATGAAATTTGGTATGTAGGCTTCATTCGGGGTCTAGTTGTGCCCCGAAGATTTTGGTTGATGTAGGTCACTTCTAAGGGTTCAAAAATGAATTTTGAAATTTTGAAAACGCCCTAACTCTAAAAATTTTGATATGAAGGTTTTTTTCCTTCAATTTAAGATATTATAGAATTTAAAAAATTTTTTGTGACCACGCGGAGCCCTGAAGGACAAACCGTTCACTCCCTACGAGAATATAAGTGTTGGACGTACGATGAATCAGAAACACGAGTATGAATCGCAAAAGAGGCCTAATCTCCGTTCAAATTTTAGCTGACCGAAATGCGATCGATGTTTTTCTTCATGTTGGATGGCTGGTGGCTTTGTAGACGAGTAATCTATAGAAAAATAATAAACCATTGTGTAATAATTTGCAGCGTTTTCTCTGGCAATTATTGTTCGATTTTGATGATTCCAGCGGCAACCTTTTAGTTTTTCAATTCCCTACACTGACGCACTAATGAATTTCTAAAATCCTTGAACATTTCATATTCCATTTCATATTCATTCCCCTGCAATTTAAGGAAATACTAACCCGGAACGAACGGCGACTGACTGAGATTCCCTGGTTAAGATGTTTGCTAAGACATTGTATTTAGCCTCGATATAGATGTTTTCTGAGACGTTGTGATCCGTTCGGGCCCCTATTCAGACGTCTGCTGAGACATTATGTACGTAGATAATAATAGTTTAAGACTAGATTAAGGTGCCTGATGAGACATTTTGATCCGTTTAAGGCCCGATTAAGACGTCTACTGAGCTGTCCACTCTCAATTTACCTGTAATGATAGGTTGCTGTTAATTACACCGCGTGCGAAACTAAAACATTGTTAAATCTCTATAATATAGAGATTCAATCTCTGTATTATAATATAATACACTCAGGAAATCAAATTATAACCAGAAGATCCGGCGTCAACAATCATATTTGATCAATCAAGAGGTGGTCACAGCTTACTAATCACTACCTTCATTACCACATCCCTCCACATCATAGGAATCCAAGGCCGAATATTACTTGGTATAGAAACAGGAATACCAAATCACTGTTTACTCCGTTACCATTATTAGTTCAAGGAAGTTGGCTGATGACTAAATTACTCTCTGGACTTCGTACTTACTATCGTAAACCGCAAAATATGTTAATAGTTTGCACGCGCAAACCCCCGGTTTTTCCTCTGTAATTTCTTATAAATTGGTTTTTAATATTTTCTGCAAGATCATACGTAAGATTAAATGAAAAATACCTACCAATCTCGCAGTTATAATTCCTACGTAACAAGATTTATTTATCCTTTGCAGTTGTTTACTAGGGAGACATCAAAACGCAGATAACACTCAATATTATCGTGCGAAATGAACAGGTAATTTGCAATTACTATCGACTGCCAAGTTGGTTGGGCATTTTAGCTCCCCCACATAATAGGACATGTATAATTAGCCGTAATACTTACCTTAATTCATGTAAAATGAGTTATAAAGTTATTAGTTTTCTTTTGCAAATGTCAACATGATCAAGATCCATTGCCCAAGTCGATTTTTTGAATTTTTGCTAGTGCTGTGGTTTTGATTCATTGATGAAATCGACACGCTTACATCACGATAACATCACGATTACACAGAAGGCAATGCAATTTCTAGGAGACCGTCGAGGATTACCCACAACAAATTTGAAATTTCATCAAAATCGTACTGTAATTTTAAATAGTTTTGCTCGGGACAAGATTGACGACAAACGAACAGAACCAAAATAGTTCAAAAAGCTCTGAGCACCCATGTGGACTCCTTACATCTTCAGAACATAGCCCGTGCAATGTTAGCATTCAGCCTTATTAGCGAATTTTCAAGGAAAATGAAGCAATTGCGATGGCATGGAAGAAGCCTTCCATCCATGGCGATGGCCTCAAAATTTTTAGAATGGACTTTTTCGAAAAATTTCTTCATTGAAATCCGTTCTGGAACATTCTTGAACAATCCCTGCAGAGTGTAAAAAAAAAGATTTCTTTGAAAATTCGCTCATTAATTCATGCTACATGAATGGATTCATGAATTATGACTACATGAATTCGATATTCGGATTCTACGTACCTTGAAACGTAAAACATCAAATTTTGAGGGGCGTGGGGGGGGAGGGTAAATTGTTTTCGGTTTATTATTTTCAATAATGAACCATTGGAATCGAGCAAGAAAAGACAAATTTTAACCTCTACAGGAGCTTTTAAGCTCTGCAGGACAAACCGTTCGCTCCCTACGAGTACTTAAGGGTTTTCCTTCGATAAAACAGAATCATGAGTGTGAATAATCAAAGAGGTCTAATCTCCGTTCAAATTTTATCTTTATAAAATGCGATCGCTGTTCATTTCTTCCAAATTAACTTGATTGTGAGGATGTGAAGGTAGTATGTAGTAGGTAGGTAGTAGGTACCTATGGCGTCTTTCAGGGGAGTTTCAAAAAAAAAAGAAGGTAAAAGTGGTGTGAAGACAATATGTAGTAGGTACCTAGGTAGTAGATAGCTATAGTTGGTAGGCAAAACATGCTGCAAATTATTTCACAAAAGTTTATCATTTTAATTCTTATTTCCGTGACATAAAATATCAACAACAAAAGTATAATATAAACACGTAATTTACCAAATTACAAAAAAAGTTGATGCCACGGCCTGGAATCGAGCCCGATTCTCCCACGATTGAGCGACAGTAGGGATTTTGGAAATTTGGGAACCGTTGGGATTTTCAATAATGAAGGAACCATTGGACTCGAGCAAGAAAACGCTGCAAATTATTTCACAAAGGTTTATTATTTTCCTGCATAGATCACTCTCCTGCAAAGATCACAGCTTTGCCATTCTCACTATTTATTTATTTTGACCTATCAACCACAGGTACCTAATTCCTACCTACTAGGGCATTTTTGAAAATTTCATCCCCAACCACCAACCAAATGGAAAAGGGTTGAAATTTTCAAAAATTTCCTAGTAGGTAGGTAGTAGGTACCAATGGTTGGTAGGTCAAAAATAAATAAATAGTGACAATGGCAATGCTGTGATCTAAGCAGAAGAGTGATCTATACAGGAAAATAATAAACCTTTGTGGAATAATTTGCAGCGTTTTCTTGCTCGAGTCCAATGGTTCCTTCATTATTGAAAATCCCAACGGTTCCCAAAATTTCCAAAATCCCTACCGTCGCTCGATCGTGGGAGAATCGGGCTCGATTCCAAGCCGTGACATCAACTTTTTTTGTAATTTGATAAATTACGTATTTATATTATAGTTTTGCTGTTGACATTTTATATCACGGTAATAAGAATTTCTTTTCACATATTTACGATTTGTTTTGCCTGCTTTTAACAGGCTTTTCAGCTAGTAATAAATTCAGAACTCGGTTGTTTCCCATCGTAACACTCATAACTCGGGATTCTAGGAGATAGGGATGAGAAAAAAATCGATTCTTTAAAAAAACTGTCGATATTTTTAGATTATCCCCCCCCCCTCAAGAAGATGAATAGGAAAGTGGAAAGATTTCACAATTGATGTTCTTAACCCTTAATATCCTGAAGTATCTTTTAGGAAGTCCGATTTTTACCTAGAACAATTTATCCACTTTTAAACCAAAACTAGGTAGCTGTTGGCTATTTTGATACTTCAACTTTCGACTGTGTAAGAAAACGAAATAAACAAAATAATTCTCGAGTTTACAAATTATATTAGGGCCTTCGAGGTACCTTCTGCCCTCATTTCTCATCTTGTAGGCTAATAGTTGGGTTTCCTCGTCAGAGATGGAGCCACTGTCAAAGGCAACACAGATCCCTCTATGAAGTAAACTTTTCTACCTTATTCCTTGAATAAATTGTTTTATGAGAAATAATAGACACCAACATCCCACAAGGATCTTTCCAAGTCTTCATCTTCTACGCCAACAAAATAGGGTTTAAAGACAGATTCTGCTGACTCAGGTAGCGCTTGTGCTTATGTGCTTGGAGAGATCATTCTTGAGCTGATAGACTGTAATAGGGCCTTTTAGGAACCTTCTGCTCAAATATTCTACAGATTTGTCAAAATACATCTAACTTGTATGAGAAAACAAATTTTTTGAACAAGCAGGAAATTAAGGGTTAAATTCAAAGACCTATCAATTTGAATTAATATTTCATATAAAAGATGGGAATTCAATGGTAGTTTGTTGTCAATCATTTCTGCATTAGAAGGTTCTTCATGTCCTGATTATTCTGCATGAGAAATCCGAGAACTCAATTGTGAAACAGGACATGCAAATGAGGACAATCAACGAATTTTTGACTCAACAATTTTATTATCAATAATGACGTAGATAAAAGTAAATAACAAAAATATAATACATAATCATACACTTTGTACATTAGAAGATTTTCTTCCTTATTTTTTTCAATCTATGTTTCCCATTTGTTATCTGCCAGATTAACCGAGGTTGCATAGGAGGTACAGGTACTTCTGGAACATCTCACGTTTCTATAATCAATTTTTGACGAAAAACTGGGAGTAGGGGATGAGCTCGAAGATCTGGTTGATGATGGTAACGATGATTTGGCCGACCGTCGACGAGATCGAGGGCTTGAGGTCGTTGAGCACTTCTTTCCAGTTATCGTTGAGAATCAAATTCATGTTATCACCTGCGAAAATGATTGAGGTTAATAACGAGTTATTCAAACATTGTACTTATTAGGAAAGATGTTTTCTGGGGTGCTGAATCCGAATCGAGGTTTGCCATTTCGTGGTTGAAAAAAAAGCGATATAAATGTTTTTTTGTGTGTTGTTTTCTGCCTATGACTCAGAAACGACCAACTTTTGGCTGAATACTATTATATTTATGCAAAATTTAAGCGTTATATTTACTACAAATTTCATTTCGTACGTTTTCCGGTTAGACGAACCTTTTGGAATCAACCTCCTCAATTTTCGATCCACTTCTGCCCTTTGATTTGAACTGGTCTTGGCTGCTTATGTTCGCCTTTTCCCCTGATTTTAGCCCACAATATACCTAGTGACGATTCGATGTACCTTTCGATGCGGTATTTAACATCGAAATAATATCGGAAGACAGTATCGATATCGATATAAAATATTGGAAGAAAAATAACGATAGAATATCGAAACAAAAATATTGATGTGACATTGTCACCGAATTTTTTTTTTAATCTTTTTTTTATCATCAATATCAGTGATATCGATAGAATATCGAAAGAAAAATTCTGATTTCACTGATATCGAATATATTTTTGCATCTTTTTTTTATTTAGAAAAATACCGATGTGACATTGTCGTTGACATCGAATGTTTTTGCATATTTTTTTTAATCAATATCGGTGATATCGATAGAATATCGAAAGAAAAATACTTATTTCACTGATATCAAATGCTTTTGCATTAAAAAAAATCAATATCAGTGATATCGATAGAATATCGATATCATCTCCAACCATCCCTAACCATCCCCACAAAACATTCGACTTGGATATAAGCCCGTTTGAATGAAAACTCCTCAGTTGTGCCCCGAAGCTTTTGGTTGATGTCAGTCACTTTTAAATTCCGAAATTTTCTAAAGCTCGAAAACTTTTGACATAAAGGTATTAATTTTTCATCGATTTAAAATAGTAATGAATATTTAGAATCGTATGAGACCATCCAGAGCTTTGTAGGACCAACCGTTCGCTTCCTATGAGAACTTAAAGGTTGGACTTACCATAAATTAGAAACACGAGTGCGAATCACAAAAAATTATTCACTGATGGAAGTAGACCTAATATTTGTTCAAATTTCAGTTGATCAAATTCTTTGGTTTTTTATTTATATTTTTATTTTATTATTATTTATTTTTATTTTTATTTTTTATTATTTTTATTTTATTTTCTTTTTTTTATATTTTTTTATATTTTTTAATCAAATTCAACCGGTTTTTCAAAATGTAATTATCGATCCACTTCTGCCCCTTGATTTGAACTGGTCTTGGCTGGATATGTTCGCCTTTTCCCACTGATTTTAGCCTACAATATACCTCCGTCTGGATCTGTAAAAGGTTCGGCCAAGAACTGTTAAAAAATGCCACTTTGGCATTTTCCAGCAATCGAGCTCCCGTCCATTTTTACTACTCAACTGGCAAGATTGGCGAGAACTGGCGCAATTGCGAGATATCAATGTTTTGAGCTTGTACGACTAAGGTCACAGGTCCTCGAAGGGCCTGATTTTTCCTCTTCCGACCCCTTTTTTCTCACGATGAAATACATCATTCAGTTGCCGAAAACTCGGATCAAAGAGAGCATGATAGTAATTACCGAGAAGTTTATCGCCGTTGAAGAGGTTCGTGAGGGAAATTTTGAAATCAGCGGCGTCGAATTTGACTTGGTGTTTGATGGCCTCAGCGAACTCTTCCTTCTTCTTCTTGTGCAGCCTGTAGCCCAAAGCGGCTTCCACGTCGACGTCGCCTGTTGAGCGTCAAGATTCGATTAGCGTCATTGAAATCAAAATTTATCACAAATCCGGGAACAGGTTCGACGAAATTCACAGAATGTATTCCAGGATTTTGGATTACCTGTACACAATTTCTATCGATCGTCTTCTATTCCTCAATGAATAAAATAGGTACTTAACTACGAACTAGACGAAGCATTTTGATGATGAAGCAACAATCAGCACAATGATAAGATGGAGGGAAAAACTCCTAATAGTGAAAATAAAAGTTTTCAGCACTTTTTGATTGTTTCTTCTACTGTTTCTCTGATGAAATCTATGGAATTCACGAGATTTATTGTAGGGAAACACCTAAAAGCCCCGGTGGACCCTCGTCTACTTTGAAATTGGTGCCCCATGGAAAATTGAGGTTTCGCGGCTTTTCTACTACTTATTTAAGGATCAGTTTCAGCACGCCAGGTTATTCATGAGTCTGAAAATTTGCAAAACAGGGGAAACTTGCTGTTCTCTGAATTTTTGAGCTTTTCTTCTAATTCCTCTGGGTAAATCAAAGGAACTGACGAGATTTAATGTAAGCAAACATCTGCGAGTATAATCTGTTCTCAATTGACCGTTGACTATTGAATAGGTGTACTGATATCGCTGGTTTTACAAGCTAGATTGACTATTCCGATTTCAAGGTTTTATTTTTCCAGCTGTAAGGATGAAGCAGAAATCAGCAGTATTTTAGTACTACAGTAGTGGTAAAAATTTTATTAGCCAAAATAAGTGAAACCCCCGTTGTTTCTGGCACTTTTCTTACACATTAATTAAGGAAATCTACTAAATTCTGTTGTTGGAGAGAGCAGTATGAAAAATAAGGGAGCATTTCGAGGCTGTAATTGTCCAGCTATGAGAATGAAGCAGAAATCAGCTGAATTTCCCTCCAGGTCGACAACTTTTGGGTAAAATTGAACAAAATAAGTGAAAACCCCGTCGTTTCTCGCACTTTTCTTACACATTCATTAAGGAAATCTACTAAATTCTGTTGTTGGAGAGAGCAGTATGAAAAATAAGGGAGCATTTCGAGGCTGTAATTGTCCAGCTATGAGAATGAAGCAGAAATCAGCTGAATTTCCCTCCAGGTCGACAACTTTTGGGTAAAATTGAACAAAATAAGTGAAAACCCCGTCGTTTCTCGCACTTTTCTTACACATTCATTAAGGAAATCTACTAAATTCTGTTGTTGGAGAGAGCAGTATGAAAAATAAGAGAGCATTTCGAGGCTGTAATTGTCCAGCTATGAGAATGAAGCAGAAATCAGCTGAATTTCCCTCCAGGTCGACAACTTTTGGGTAAAATTGAACAAAATAAGTGAAACCCCCGTTGTTTCTGGCACTTTTCTTACACATTCATTAAGGAAATCTACTAAATTCTGTTGTTGGAGAGAGCAGTATGAAAAATAAGGGAGCATTTCGAGGCTGTAATTGTCCAGCTATGAGAATGAAGCAGAAATCAGCTGAATTTCCCTCCAGGTCGACAACTTTTGGGTAAAATTGAACAAAATAAGTGAAACCCCCGTTGTTTCTGGCACTTTTCTTACACATTCATTAAGGAAATCTACTAAATTCTGTTGTTGGAGAGAGCAGTATGAAAAATAAGGGAGCATTTCGAGGCTGTAATTGTCCAGCTATGAGAATGAAGAAGAAATCAGCTGAATTTCCCTCCAGGTCGACAACTTTTGGGTAAAATTGAACAAAATAAGTGAAACCCCCGTTGTTTCTGGCACTTTTCTTACACATTCATTAAGGAAATCTACTAAATTCTGTTGTTGGAGAGAGCAGTATGAAAAATAAGAGATCATTTCGAGGCTGTAATTGTCCAGCTATGAGAATGAAGCAGAAATCAGCTGAATTTCCCTCCAGGTCGACAACTTTTGGGTAAAATTGAACAAAATAAGTGAAAACCCCGTCGTTTCTCGCACTTTTCTTACACATTCATTAAGGAAATCTACTAAATTCTGTTGTTGGAGAGAGCAGTATGAAAAATAAGAGAGCATTTCGAGGCTGTAATTGTCCAGCTATGAGAATGAAGAAGAAATCAGCTGAATTTCCCTCCAGGTCGACAACTTTTGGGTAAAATTGAACAAAATAAGTGGAAACCCCGTCGTTTCTCGCACTTTTCTTACACATTCATTAAGGAAATCTACTAAATTCTGTTGTTGGAGAGAGCAGTATGAAAAATAAGGGAGCATTTCGAGGCTGTAATTGTCCAGCTATGAGAATGAAGCAGAAATCAGCTGAATTTCCCTCCAGGTCGACAACTTTTGGGTAAAATTGAACAAAATAAGTGGAAACCCCGTCGTTTCTCGCACTTTTCTTACACATTCATTAAGGAAATCTACTAAATTCTGTTGTTGGAGAGAGCAGTATGAAAAATTAGAGAGCATTTCGAGGCTGTAATTGTCCTGCTATGAGAATGAAGCAGAAATCAGCAGAATTTCCCTCCAGGTCGACAACTTTTGGGTAAAATTGAACAAAATAAGTGAAACCCCCGTTGTTTCTGGCACTTTTCTTACACATTCATTAAGGAAATCTACTAAATTCTGTTGTTGGAGAGAGCAGTATGAAAAATAAGGGAGCATTTCGAGGCTGTAATTGTCCAGCTATGAGAATGAAGCAGAAATCAGCTGAATTTCCCTCCAGGTCGACAACTTTTGGGTAAAATTGAACAAAATAAGTGAAAACCCCGTCGTTTCTCGCAATTTTCTTACACATTCATTAAGGAAATCTACTAAATTCTGTTGTTGGAGAGAGCAGTATGAAAAATAAGAGAGCATTTCGAGGCTGTAATTGTCCAGCTATGAGAATGAAGCAGAAATCAGCTGAATTTCCCTCCAGGTCGACAACTTTTGGGTAAAATTGAACAAAATAAGTGAAACCCCCGTTGTTTCTGGCACTTTTCTTACACATTCATTAAGGAAATCTACTAAATTCTGTTGTTGGAGAGAGCAGTATGAAAAATAAGAGATCATTTCGAGGCTGTAATTGTCCAGCTATGAGAATGAAGCAGAAATCAGCTGAATTTCCCTCCAGGTCGACAACTTTTGGGTAAAATTGAACAAAATAAGTGAAAACCCCGTCGTTTCTCGCACTTTTCTTACACATTCATTAAGGAAATCTACTAAATTCTGTTGTTGGAGAGAGCAGTATGAAAAATAAGAGAGCATTTCGAGGCTGTAATTGTCCAGCTATGAGAATGAAGAAGAAATCAGCTGAATTTCCCTCCAGGTCGACAACTTTTGGGTAAAATTGAACAAAATAAGTGGAAACCCCCGTCGTTTCTCGCACTTTTCTTACACATTCATTAAGGAAATCTACTAAATTCTGTTGTTGGAGAGAGCAGTATGAAAAATTAGAGAGCATTTCGAGGCTGTAATTGTCCTGCTATGAGAATGAAGCAGAAATCAGCAGAATTTCCCTCCAGGTCAATAACTTTTTGGTCCCGTTCCCGTTTCGCATAGGAAATAATTAAAATCTGGGATTAGTTTGTTGTTGGCCAAAATATCTAGTAGGAGAAATAGAGAGCATTTCGAGGCTGAATTCTCCAGCTGTGACGACAAAGCTGAAGTCAGCAGTATTTCAGCCCTTCAGGTCAATAATTTGTGGGGAAAATTGAGCAAAATTCTGTCGATTCCGCTTTTAACACAGAATGTGTTTTTGCGATGACCTACCGAAAAAAAATCGTCACGAAAAAGCGACAGAAAAAACCGTTACGTGCCTTTTATAATGATTTTCACGTGCAACCAAGCCGTTGGTAAGGAAATAGAACTCCCGCAGTGTTCATTGCACAGAAATTGTTCACCATTCGTTGGAAAGCTCTCAATTTATATAGTATTTTTCTTGTAGTTACATATTTATTTATATAACATTTATAGGGTTTTAGACCAAATTAAATGTCTAACAATTATTTATTTTATTATTGCCAAAGACTCCACATTTATAATTGTTGTTTTTTATTTAACGGATGACTAGCATCGCAAAAACACATTCTGTGTTCCTATGATTTCATACAGAGTATGGAAAAAGAAATAAACCGGGGGGTGCAGGGGGGCGGAGGATAAATTATCTTATATCTGGGACTTTTATGTTATTGACGATAGTTGTGGGGAAAATATGATGTGTTGTAATTTTGAAATAATTTGCACACATCTGCCGTCGGTTCTTCTATCAAGCAGGGCTTACAAATTATTACAAAAATACAATGCTATCTCATTTCCTCCACCTACTGATAGTATTTAGCTGATAAGGCATTTCGCTTGATTTCCACAATCAATTAAATTAATTTGATGATAATTTAGGAAGTTCATCAGGCATGTGGGTGTGTCTGGTAGGACCATAAATACTCACTCAGCGTAAGGTTGGCCACTCCTTTGCCGGTGATGGGGAAGAGAAGCACTTTTCCCAGCACGTCGTACTTGCCAATCACCATCAGTCTAGGGATCTTCAGCTTGAGAGCGATGTGCCTTTTCCTGAGGTCCAAGCTGTTAAACAGAATAATTTTTTTCAAAACGTGAGAATATTGAGAGTACTCTTTATTTACCATGATCAAAAATACCTATTTTTAATAATCGCGAGTTATTTGACCGATTTCAAAACACGTGTGGGACGAAAACATTTAGAACATTCTATCTAGAAAACGCTGCAAATTATTACACAATGGTTTATTATTTTTCTATATAGATCACTCGTCTACAAAATCACCAACCATCCAATATGAAAGGAAAAAAAAGAAAAAAAAATCCAAAAAAAATTTAAAAAAATCAAAATCACCAACCATTGATCGCATTTCGGTCAGCTCTAATTTGAACGGAGATTAGGCCTCTTTTGCGATTCACACTTGTGTTTTGATTTATATATATATATATATATATATATATATATATATATATATATATATTTCAATATAAACACTTAAATTTTCGTAGGGAGCGAACGGTTTGTCCTACAGAGCTCCGCGTGGTCTCAAAAAATTCTATAGAATCTTAAATTGAAGGAAAAACAATACCTTTATATCTAAATTTTTTGAGTTAGGGCGTTTTCAAAATTTCAAAATTGATTTTGGAACCCTTAGAAGTGACCTACATCAACCAAAAGCTTCGGGGCACAACTAGACCCCAAATGGAGCCTACATACCAAATTTCATCAAAATCGGTCAATGCTAAGTGGCAAAAGTGCCGCGTACGGCGGACGGACGGCCAAATTTTTATTCGATTTTTGGATTCTACGTACCTTGAAACGTAAACCATCAAATTTTGAGGGGGTGTTAAAATTTTTTTTTCTTGGTCGATTCCAAAGGTTCATTATTGAAAATAATAAACCAAAATGCGCTAACAGAGATGTTCCGACTTTTGGCTAGGCCTGTAGGTCAGGCCCGTGTTGTGGGCTAAGATCTTTGCAAAAACGCTCACTGTTGACTCCGCACATCAGTAAAGTACAATAATCACAGTATTATTACGATTTTCGTTGTATTATATGAATACTAAGATGCTAATGTACGTAGAAACTATGTATCATCTTCCTGCATCTACCCTTCAGTAACTATCCATGTCGACACTTGTTTTCTGTATTGTAGTCTAGTGAAGTTTTGATCTCTTTTCATATTGCCATAAATCTCTCTGTATCATAAGCTGTTTGAAGTTCGGGCTGTGAATCGTCAATGTTGGTTTTCTTAGGATACTAATGTGGTTTTTAATCCGTCCCAACTGGATTTCGTCTTTCCCTGGGGCTAATTTCCTTCAAAACAACTGTTGATTAGTTTGAACACCTTTTGTTTTCTTATTCTGGTAATAATCAACCGGATTAAAAAAAAAAACATGTATTCTCGGCATCCATGAGTTTTATGGATTTCGTTGGAGTTGGAGTTTAACAGCTATGAGCAAACAAATTACGAAATACTAAGGGCGGACTTTCATATTTACTTCCTACAGTCATGTATTTTGTTTTTTTGGCATTTAGCGTTAATAAACTATTTGAAAACCAAAGTCCCAGAGCATCCAGTGCTTGTTGTGACCCGGAGTAAACCTCATCCCGATTTTCACCAGAAATAAGGAGACACTTATCGTCCGCAAACAAATATACTTTTTGATCAGGCAAATTCAGGGGTAAATCATTAATATAAATTAAGAACAGAGTCGCACTGAGTGTTCCCCCCTGAACTACACCATAATCAATTGTTCTAGGTTTGCTAATAATATCACCTATGGAGACGACCTGAGTTCTATTGGAAAAATAAGTAAAAAAACAATTTCGGGCATTGCTCTTTATACATCGAAAATCGTTGACAATGAATGCCTATCCAAGTTAATAATCTGATGCTCCTTCCTACCTGTGTATTGGGAAGCAGATAGTCATTCCTGTCTACACCTACTCGTGAGAATCTGATCAAACCCACGCTCTCATTGTTTTTATTGGTGAACTGCTCTTGATCTCAATCACACAGACTACGTATGTTGATGGCTGGAAGAGACGCCTTCGTCCGTAGAACCCGCTAACCCGCAATATTTCACCGTCTTTCAGAATAGTATAACCTACCTCCTTGCTCACAAATCAACATCGAACCTCCCTTAAAAACACGCAAAAATTAATATTATTTCCCGAAAAGTGATTGGTGTATCATGAATTAACCAGTATTTTGCAAACTGATAAAGTCTTTTTCTCATATGTCTGAATTCGATGACTACAAGTGATGACCGAAAGTTCTTTGGAATCGTAAAGCTTATTTTGGGGTACACAAATAAGGAACGCCTATCGTTTTGGAAAAGGATAAGTTTTGAATTGGATGGAACATGCTATGCAATAACTCATCAAAACTCATTCAAATTCCACGATTTCTAGTGCTTCAGATTACCTAGGTGTTGTTCAGAGAGAGAAACGGCGATTAGGTGATAGTAAGAGTAATAATAAGAGAACATTGCAGTTTTGAAATAATTTGCTCACCTACCTCGCACCTTGATACCGCTCCCAAGAGGGAGAGACCGCTTAGAAATCGTAGTGCTCTAATTATTACCAAATTACAATTTTTTTTATTAAAAAAATAAAAAAGCCAAACATTGCAAACGAGATGTATCTATGATATTTTTAAAAATTGTGTTTTTACGATCTTTATGGGTAGTTTACCACCGATTTTTCAACCCCGAAAACCCTGTTTGCTAAACCATGAAATGTTAAAACTTTTTTCCGTTTTTCAACTATAACTTCCTAACTTTGATGATTGCAATAATTATGCCCAGTAACTTTTTAAAGCAGGTTGAATTTGATAAAGTTTAAGACAAATTTGAGCTCCGGAGTTTAAATAATAACGGGGTACAATAATTCAAAAATACGCAAGTTTTTCCAAAAATTGAAATCTCCGTGGAGGTTGTGTTTTGAGCCTTTCAATGCGAAACTATTCATTTTAGGAAAAAGTCGAGAAAGAGGACTTTGAAGGAACAAATTTAATCATCTTGAATTTGAAACCTTAATCTGAAACCTCTAACCATCATAGTTTTCTAAAAATGAGCAAAAACCAAAAATGAAAAAAAAATCTGTTTTTGTTAAAAAATAAATAAATAAATAAATAAAAAATTAGGAAAAATTACCCTATTTATGAAAAGTTAAATATTTTTGGGAAAAATATGGAATAATAACTTGTATGAAATAGAATAAGAATGACATTGCTGCATTCCACAATTCTAGTGGTTCATATTAGAAAGATTAATATGAATAAAATAATAATTAGATTTTGTGAATATGAATAGTTGAGGGAAAACGCTTTGTTGTTATTGAGTTTGGAACTCGAATTTTAAAATAAGAATGTCTTTAAAATTCCTCAGACCAACTCATTTTCAACATTTTTTTTTAAAGATTGGTGGAGACCTGGAACTCACGTAACTGAAATCTCTCTTAGACCTTGAAAATGCATCGAAAACTTCTACTTCTAACTATGAGTAAGTCATTCGTGTTTTTATCCTTTTATGAAATTTTCCATAGTACTGTGACAGTAGATCGAGGCAATTGGACAAAATTATCTCATTTCTTGATGATTGAAATGAAGGCGTGAAGAGTTGGGAGGGTTATCTAAACGCTTTCTGCCTGGGAGTTACATTCGAATCCGACTGTTCCAATAACTCACCTGATGTCGAGAAGTTTCGCTTTGGAAAGACCGTGAACGTGGCAGTTGTAGCAGGACAGCCGAAGTTCGAGAGACCCTTGAGGCTTCAAATCCACTCGGTCCAACAAAAGCGGCTCCAGAACTGGCACTCTGATGCTCGGATCACCTGATCAGAGGTAGAAATGCTAGGTGAGAGAGTGTGGTTATTCAGACCCAAATTTTGGACCGTAACATACATGTAAATCACGAAGAGCTTACACAGGCTTACAATACTGATGGTTCGTTTTTGAACCCTATTTTTTAAAAGGGGTTATGTGTCATTCGTGAAACTTTCGGGAAAACGCAAAAAACTGTCCCAAGTCGTCAAAACATCCCATTTTTAAAAATATCCAAATACAGCTAAATACTCTAAAATTCTCCAGAATTTTGAAGATTTTTTCAGCGAGGGAAAGTGTATCAAATTGCAGTTTGAAATGCTGTCACATATCCCCTTTTAAAAAAATCGATTTTTTAGGACTGAAATAATTTCAAAAACAACTTTATTCATTGAATAAACCATATTTTGATGAAAACATGTATAAAACCCAAAAGATTCATATGATCAGTTTATTATTTGACCAACATGAAATGATAAAAATTCTCTTCAGGAGTGTAACTCTTCAACCTCTCTAGGTCAGCTAACTTGAAGGGGTTGATGGGAGTCCGGCATTCACACAATGGATTTTTGAGCATTGCTGCAGGTTAAACAATTTTAGGGAGGATTTTTGAGGTGAATGATGCACAGCCGATCTACTAAGCGCAGTTTTCTTTTGATGAGAGCGAAATAATGATAGCACGGGAGAAAACTATGCCCTCTCACTTGGAAAAATTGTTCAATTTTGTCGAATTTTTTTAATTTTTTCTTTTTTTCAAAAGGAAGTGATTTCGGTTTATTATTTTCAATAATAAACCTTAGGAAAGGACCAAGAAAAAAATTAACCCCCCCCCCCCATCCTTTTACCGACACATTAATTATTATAAAACCAACCTTACAGTTCATTATTTAAGTCTCGAAACCCTGAAACTCCACGTCGACCAAGTAGCGAGAAGTTCTCTTTCGAAAGGAGTTATGTGGCTCACATAGCCCCTTTCAAAATAAATCGGAAATTTCAACCCGCTTTTTCTTTGGAAAGCGTCAGTGATACGAGGCCCCTTTTTAATCGCAATCGATGCAACCAAGTATCATTTTTTAATTTTCTGACCCAGAAAATTTTAAAAAGTGAAAATGGCCAAAAATGACACATAACCCCTTTAAAAACGCTGCAAATTATTACACAATGGTTTATTATTTTTCTATATAGATCACTCGTCTACAAAATCACCAACCATACAATATGAAGGAAAAAAAATAAATAAAAAAAATTTAAAAAATTTAAAAAAATAATAAAAATCACCAACCATCGATCGTATTTCGGTCAGCTTTAATTTGAACGGAGATTAGACCTCTTTTGCGATTCACACTCGTGTTTTGATTTATATATATATATACATATTTCAATATAAACCCTTAAATTTTCGTAGGGAGCGAACGGTTTGTCCTACAGGACTCCGCGTAGTCTCAAAAAATTCTATAGAATCCTAAATTGAAGGAAAAACAATACCTTTATATCAAAATTTTTTGAGTTAGGGCGTTTTCAAAATTTCAAAATTGATTTTGGAACCCTTAGAAGTGACCTACATCAACCAAAAACTTCGGGGCACAACTAGACCCCAAATGGAGCCTACATACCAAATTTCATCAAAATCGGTCAATGCTAAGTGGCAAAAGTGCCGCGTACGGCGTACGGCGGACGGACGGCCAAATTTTTATTCGATTTTTGGATTCTACGTACCTTGAAACGTAAACCATCAAATTTTGAGGGGGTGTTAAAATTTTTTTTTTCTTGGTCGATTCCAAAGGTTCATTATTGAAAATAATAAACCAAAAAACGGGTTCATTTCTAAATAATGATCTACTGATCATAGCTAGTGCGGCCGGTTTCACACACAATTGCATATTTTGCTTCCTCATTATCGATGTCAGGGAAGCTCTGTATTCGTGCTGAATGTTAAAATATTTGAGTCCTCCCAAATCAGAACTTCAGCCCTTTAGAGCTTTTGAACAAGTTTGATTCCATGTCTGTATGTATATAATTATTATCTGCGGTCAAGCCTAGTCCCTGGCAATACTACACTAAATAATTTTCTCACCATATCATTCTATGAGATTAAATTTAAAGGAGATTTGTTGTTCATTTCTTACTCTATTTCTTACATAGGTATGTATTAAGTTTGTCGCATGTTTTTGACTCATCAGTCAGTAAATTGCTATTATACAAGTACCTACTATACAGAAATTGTTTCTCCAATTCGGATTTTTCTATTGGCAAAATGTTCATATAGCAATGCCCCTATTAGGTTAAAAACGTACTAAAATTTTAATCCAAAGGACATGACCGTTCTATTCCAAATGTGGTGAAGGGTTATGTTCAGTGCAAAAATGACTAAAGCGAAGAAGAAACTACGAAGTAAGCACCTATTTAACCATTTTAACTTAATTATGGATTGTAGTCATGAGAAGGATGACTGTAGGAAAATTTCCCTGAGTTGATTTTGAATGGCACAAGGTCACTTTGGAAGTAAATGAGGTGAGCACCTGATAAATATGTGCCTGTGGGTCACCTTCGTTTGTTTGGGATTGTTTGAGGAAAGCAAATATAGAGAGTAACTCGAGTGCCTTCATTAAGGAACTCCTCATTAAGGATTTTTCAAGTCCTTAAGGATTGATTTATTTTCTCAAGAGACATAATAACAATGACCTCTCACTTAATTTTGTTACCAACCTGATTTTTGATTTTTAAATATTGATTTTGGTTTATTATTTTCAATAATAAGCCTTTGGAATCGAGCAAGAAAAAAAAAATGTTAACCCCCCCTCAAAATTTGATGTTTTGCGTTTCAAGGTACGTAGAATACGAAAATCGAATAAAAAAATTTCCGTCCGTCCGCCGTACGCCGTCCGCCGTACGCCGTCCGCCGTCCGCCGTACGCGGCACTTTTCTTAGCAACACTGGACCGATTTGGTTGAAATTTGGTATATGGGCTCCATTTGGGGTCTAGTTGTGCCGCGAAGCTTTTGGTTGATGTAGGTCACTTCTAAGGGGTGAAAATTAAGGGTTGAAATTTTCAAGAGTGCCCTAGCTCGAAAACTCTCGAAATAAAGGTATCGTTTTCTCACCAATTTAAAATAGTACTGAATTTTTTAAAATTTTTGAGACCACCCGGAGCTCTGTAGGACAAACCGTTCGGTCCCTACGAGTACTTGAAGGTTTTCCTTCGATAAAACAGAATCATGAGTGTGAATCGCGAAAGAGGTCTAATTTCCATTCAAATTTTTCGGACTAAAATGTGATCGCTGTTCATTTCTTCGATTTGTATACAGTTTTGCCTTCTGCGTAACCAGTAATCAAATTTCCATGTGAAGCTTTCTATTTTTCCAATCGAGTGTGAAGCAATTAGTTCTTTCTAATAAACTTGATTGTGAAGGTATGAAGCCAGTATGGTGTGGTAGGTAGTACCTAGCTGGTGGGTAAAAAAAATGTTGGTGGGTAAAAAACGCTGCAAATCATTGCTCAAAGGCTTCTTCACTCTTCAGATCACTGATCAGCTGAGTGAGCTCCGAAGCCATTTTCAATCCTATTGAATGGAAGTGCTCTTCCAGGCGTCTCCAGCATTCGAGGAAATCTTCTTCACTCCTCAGATCACTGATCAGCTGAGTGAGCTCCGAAGCCATTTTCAATCCTATTGAATGGAAGTGCTCTTCCAGGCGTCTCCAGCATTCGAGGAGATCTTCTTCACTCCTCAGATCAATGATCAGCTGAGTGAGCTCCAAAGCCATTTTCAATCCTATTGAATGGAAGTGCTCTTCCAGGCGTCTCCAGCATTCGAGGAGATCTTCTTCACTCCTCAGATCACTGATCAGCTGAGTGAGCTCCGAAGCCATTTTTACTCCTATTGAATGGAGGTTCTCTTCCAGGCGTCTCCAGCATTCGAGAAGATCTTCTTCACTCCTCAGATCACTGATCAGCTGAGTGAGCTCCGAAGCCATTTTTACTCCTATAATAGGAGTAAAAATGGCTTCGGAGCTCACTCAGCTGATCAGTGATCTGAGGAGTGAAGAAGATATCCTCGAATGCTGGAGACACCTGGAAGAGCACTTCCATTATATATAATGGAAGTGCTCTTCCAGGTGTCTCCAGCATTCGAGGATATCTTCTTCACTCTTCAGATCACTGATCAGCTGAGTGAGCTCCGAAGTCATTTTCAATCCTATTGAACGCAGGAAGCTGAAATTTGAGAGGGAAGGTCAAGGGAGAATACAGATGGTGGTAGGTGCTATTGATGGAGAACCAGTGATCTATACAGAAGGGTGATCTATACAGAAAATAATAAACCTTTGAGCAATGATTTGCAGCGTTTTAAATATTTATCGAAAACATACAAAAGGAAATTGGGGGTCTAGTCCAGAAAAATTTAGGGCATAATCTTAAAAGAGAAGTTAAGGAGAAAGTAGGGATCCATCTCATATTAGCAAGTCTAAAAGGGTTGAACCTATCCTTCTGAGAGGACTTGAGGTAACCCTCAAGGGAAGTTGGTATCATGCTCATCTAAACAAGTTGGGGTTTAGCTTACGAAGAGCATAAATATAACCTCGTTTGACTGCATGAGTTTGAATTGTAGATTTTCTTACCTTTTGACAAGATAGGGATGATCTCCCGTCCTCTCTTCAGTGCGCATTCGTTCAACTTCCGATCGGCCTTGCATGGTTTGATATACGAGGCTGAAAAGCAAAAAATATATTTATTAAAATATGAGTTGATTGTTAACACTAATGTTTAAAATGTGAAACTTCTGTTCCTTTCGAGTGGGATTGACGGATCTCTTCAGAGTGAACTTCACACAGGTACCTATGATTATATCCGTTCCTACACCGCCCAGAACGATACACCTCAACTAAAAACGAAACCGGAACATAATTTTGGTATAATTATACCCACAAGACAAGACTAACAACGAATTTGGAAGGAATCAAACTCGCTCACTAGGTATTGCATTAGGATTGATATTGAAAGATGAACATACAACATTACTTATACGAAGTTCTAAAGTTTGGTGAAGATCAATTGATATCAGATGACGAGAATAGGCGCACTGATTTCTTAAAATATCGAGTGCGAGGTACACTAACTGATCCTGATCATGACAACCTTCATAATTTATACTCAAAAGTGTTTCCAACAATTCTTGAATAGGCTCATAGAATTTTGATTAAGATGATGAGATTTGGAGTACCGATCTCGGTACTCTTTGAATATCTGATGCGATGTAAGTACACTAATGGAACCTGATCATTGATAGCCTTCATAATTTTCGATTCAGAAGTGATACCGACTATTTGTAGATCCATAGAGTGTATCATCTAGGAGGTAGATTATTTGGCAGGGATTTTCCATCCACAAACCTTTCTAAATTGTTGTTCTTTTAGCGTACTCGGTACCTAATATTACCTTAAAACCCCATTTCTCCCAAATTATTCAGCATTTAGCATTTAGCATTTTATTTTTCATATTAATGGTTTTTTGTAGGCAATTTCCCTACAATTGGAGAAATATCTCAATTTTTGCGTCTCATAATAGATAGGCGCTCATAATAGAATTTGCGTCTCATAATAGATAGGATTATTTGGGCGCATACATGAAAGGGAACTACCTCATCATCACAGTGTCCTAAGTACCTACTTGAGGTGCCCACATATTCAGTCCGAATCAGACCCACTTTTCAAGTAAAAGAGAAAATTAACTAATAGGATTTGGTGTCGAAAACCTGTCGGAAACAACAAGAAATAATCCTGTCGAACAACAATTATTGTTGTTCGATGCTTGAAGAATTCGTTGTTTACACTAAGAAGGTATGGTGAATCACGCCAGAAACTACCTAGTTTACTGGTTTACTTTATCTTATTACTAAGCATCAAAATCCACTATGCCGTGTATGTCACGTCTTCATCATTATTTATCTGAATTCTTGAAATTATTCGTAAAATTTTGGTCTTTTATCATTTGCTAATGTTTTCAATTTCACATACCTACCTAGTACAAAGGCTTTCACGTCGAATATCGACTGTTCTTTCATATTTTTATACTTTGAAGTATCAAGTACAAGTATCAACCCAAATTTAATAAAACATGAAATAAATCAATATTTATTATTTAGTCATCGTTCTGAAATCAAAATATTTTCTGAAAAAAAAGTTTAAAATGGGAATGAAGTTAGATACTTGGGAAATGCTAACTCGTAGAATTTCGAAAATTATAAATTGACCAGAAAACAATTTTTTGGGTAGATGGAGGAGGTTTGATAACTAGAATTAAACTAGAACTGAATTTCAAAACGGTGATTCGAGATTACCAAACAATAACTGTTTTATACATTGGATAGGTAGCTGCTAAACATGTTCAAGGTGATTGCTGTATTTTGAAGTGAGATGAATTTAGAATTTTATATTCAAGTCGGATTGTATTTTTTCACGTTTTATCAAAAATATTTGAGCTTCTTAGGATCCTTTAAGTTCATGGCGATGAGTTCGTACTGCTTATCCAACAGTTACTCAGTACCTTTGTTACCACTTTGTAAACCAAACATTAGTTTTAATATTATTAGTTTGTTCCCATACGTATGAATCCCTGATTCTCCTTATTAGATGTTGATGATGGTGTACAAATAAACAGAAACATTGACTTGCAACCTGTCTTCTAATTGCCCTTACCGGCTTTTACGAGAAAAGAGAGCTTCAAAAGTGTATAATATTGCGAAATAGAAAACCCAACTGGTATGTACGTGCATCTCAATGCAGGTGTAGATTTGTAGGTGTATGTCTGTATGTACTCACGAAGTTTTGCTGCTGACGCGATTGAAGCGAAAGCGAGAAGAAGCGCTGCTGGTGCTGTGGGCAACATGATTGAAGGAGTGAAGAGCCGGTGGTCCTTGGGGTCGTTATATACGAGCGCGAAAACGCAGTCCCTTATGGGGGAGTTCCAAACCCGCCCCTCTGCCGTTCCTCGAACCGTTCTCCAGTCACGAACCTGCTATTTTGGAACAACTCAGTTCCTCTCGCAGCCTCCTGCCTGTCTGGTGATATGTGTCCGCGGGCCCACACAATAACACGTTTTTCTCCCATTATTTTCATCCGATTCGAACGAAATTTTCAGGGATTCACCATAACAGTTTCAATAATGAGTAACAACCTAGTATAATCATAATAAAAAATCTATAACCCTTAACTTGGCAAGGAAAATGCAGGTCGACCTATCGCGCCTATATTTTTTCAATGTGTGCCAAATACGCTAACGAACAAGAGGAAAATGCTTTTTAACCAACATTATGACCTTTAGGCAACCGCAATAGTCGTTTTACAGATAGCTTTAAAGCTAGTACATTGCCAAGATATCGATAGATCGGGCCATTATTATAATGTAATCAATTATAATGTAGTAATTATAATGTAATCAATATAATATTGACGTTGCTTCAAAGATACAGTGCGAAGATACAGATGCTCATGTTGCATTTAACCAGAACCTTCGTCAAACTCTTTATGATAATTAATTCTAGAAATTAGGTTTAAAAACCATTCCCTCCCAAATTAACAAGAATTTAAGGTAATTTCGCGAAATTGTTCCCCGAAAATCCGAATTTGAACTTTCATGACAAGCTCACTCAAGAGGTTTACTCCCAAAAGACAAGAAATTATGGTGATTTCGCAAGATTTGTTTTGAAATATCCGAAAATGAACCGTCATAACGTTTTGGGATTTTTTGATCGACTGATGTTGCTTTAAAGCTACATTGCCAAGTTAAGGGTTAAATCATGGATGAGAGATTGTATTTTGATATATGAATGTTTTATTGCTGTAATATTGAGCTCCATTTTTTTAAATTCTGCGCATTTTATGTTACATTTACTGTGAAGTAGTTTCAAACCACTCTCCCATCCCCAATACTTTTGTTTATTTTGAACACAGGATTACTTCAGTGTGCAGTATAAATATCGCAATTTTGCAAATGGTAGTCATTAACGGATGTAAATTCTTTCTACGGGATTTCTCAATCCTGTTCAAGTTACTCAAAGCCGTAATGAAGACTGAAAGGTTTCTTCCTAGCCTGAAACCTCACAGCCTGGTGGGTTGGGGTGAGGGGGGATTAGGCATCTAGGAAGAGAACAGTAATAATAGAAATTATATGTGATATCTGAATTAACGTGCATTATTTCAAATTGAAGTCATCTACCCAAACTTCTCATAGGTCCGACTCAATTGAACCATACTCGTCTCCATGGACTACTTACTGACTGGCAGTAAAGACTGCATAGTGAATCAAAAATTCTCAAATCTCTTAGAACTTCTAAACCCGAAAATTCATCGAAATTGTGAAGTCACCCTCATATGACAAACAACAAAACAATTTATTTTTGAAATAATCCCAAATGGGCTATTTTGGTTTCATCAATACCATGATTTGACTGGCATGAAGACCCTCATATTGTTTCCAAATATACCAAGGTAACAAAAACGTAGTTTTCAACATTATCGAGAGGAGAAAAATAAAACTTCGACCTAGTTGGAAAGGCAGTAACCTCACATAACATGCACATAATAGAATTAGTTGTTGTAAATATGCAATTTATAAACAGTGGAGTAATTGATGAATTCCCTGATATGGGAATGATTTCCATTATCATGTTGGCAGTTTTCTGAATCGACAAACATCCATTATTTTCTTCAGAAAAGATCTTTCCGACTATGATGGCGATTTTTCCGATTTTCACTTGTACTTACACACCTCGAATCGTATAACTACCCTTGAAATCTGAGAGGAATCGGGACAGTAGATCGTGAGAAATTAAAGTTTGAGCCAAATCACAATAAATTTACAATTAATCCGATGGCGAAGTCATTTATAAGGAATCTTCCTGTGGCTAACCAACACATAAACCCTAGTATTTCATCAAAATCCAATTGACCACAATCAGACATAAAACCAAAGTTGTTCAAAAGTTTCCATAAAATACAAGTTAAATTTTGACTGTGGACATTTTTCTTACGTTTGGCGTTGAGGGACCTTTGGCTTCATCATACATAACACGATTGTACATAAAATCAGATGACGATGAAATTTATACGGGACCATCCAAAGTCCCAACCACGCAGTCCATGACAATGTAATCGAAATCTGCAACTTTCTATTGTTTTGTTCGTTTCAAGGATTTGCTGACAAAAACAGACAGACACAAAACCACCGGTTTCAGATAGTTCTAAACCGTGAAATAAGGGAAGTAATTTGATTTTGGAAATTTTTTTAACCTTATGAGGTGAAACAAGTTTTCAAAATATTTTTGAACTAATGTAGATTTTCTCATATCAAATTCAGGAGTTCATATTTTACATTTATGATTTTTCAATTCAAATTGATGAGTTCCCATTTAAAATTAGGTACTTTCAAAAATCCTTAATACGAATAGAAGAGTACTTTTCACCAAGAGCATCTTCTAGAAATGTCACTTATCAAGTTGTATTAACTAAAACTTTCATTATAATGTTCTCATTATCTTGTAACTGGTAGTTCTCATTTATCACCTACTAGTTAATATAAATGTGAGAAGAATGCTGTCGAACAACTATAGAGGAGCGCTGATGAGGTAGGTAGCTGATGCTCTTGGTGAAGTAGTAGTAGCTTGTGTCAGTTCATTCAATACCAAAAAGTGAAATTCCACGCATAATACCGCATATTTGACACAAAACGCTTCAGATTATTACAAAAGGATTATTATTTTTCTGTAAAGATCAACCGTCTGCAAAGCACACGGCTTCCTCTGACCCTTCAAGGGACCTGGGGTAGGTGGGGGGAGAAGGGTTTAAGAACTCTCGGTAGAGAGGCAGATCACGTGTTCAATCCCGATTAATATCGTCATACATATATATAGTTCATTGTTCAGAGCTCTGAAGAGTTTCATTCTTTTCTAAAACTTGAACACTATCCAAAATTAATTTTTAAAAATCACAGAAATTATCTATCCACTAATTAAATGATTACCCTCATAAGAAGAGAACGGTTGGTTCCACAGAGCTCTAGGTGGTATTGAGAAATTCTTAAAAGTCGTTGCTATTTAAATTAATGAAAAAACTTTTTCGTATTTCGTGTTTTTTCCCACTTTTTACCGTTCAGAATTGATTGATAATAACCCAAAGCTTTCAGGCACAACTAGACACCAAATAGAGCCCATATGAAGAATTTTCTTATATTCACTTGGGATTTTATGTGGGAAATTGAGAAAAGCTAATTTCATGGCGAAGGAAGTTGTCCAGGGTTTACACAAATATTCTAACCCCACTCAAAATTTGATGGTTTACGTTTCAAGGTAGGTAGGTATATGTAGAATCCAAAAACCAAAAAAAAATTGTTAATGCAATGGGATGGGTATAAGCCGTTTCGTCGGCAAACCCGATTTTTAGCAAGCTTTTAAAGCTGGATTCAAACCGTTTCGGAAGGAATTGAACTCATGAGATGATGAGCCTTATCCTAAAGATACAGAATCCGTGAAAAAACAAAAATTGTAAAAAATTGATATAAGCCTGTTTGAAAGAAAACTCTTCATATACTCCATTCCATCAAAATCGGGCCTCGGGAACTGGGCAAAGTGCAGCTGGGTACGTCATACTCAATATTCGGATTCTACGTACCTCAAAACGTAACGTAATTCTTAAAAACCTTAAAACGTCCATAAAATTTCGAGGGATGATACAATTCTTTTCTCGCTCAATTCTTAAGATTCATTGAAAATGAATAATTTTTTTCTGATTTTTCAGAAATCTGGCAATTTTGAATTGTTGGCGTAGATTCGAAGTTTCAAGGCCCCATTCAATGCCTTGTTCATTCGTTGAATTGAACGGAATAGTTGAGAAAGACAGTAGAAATCAACTTTTGGGTTGGTTTACTCGACTGGGGGATCCTATTTGAAACCTAAATGATTAAAACTACTAGTTCCATAAGTGAAATATTATTTAAATGTGATAGAGGGGTTTTATAGACAAGATCGAGATTGATGCTTTCATAGAGCTGATTATATTTTCAATAAATGGAAGGTAGGTGGGATTGGTCGGAAGGGAGGAAGCGGGGGGTAGAAGGAAGAGGATGGAAGGCGAATTAAAGGCGGGAATGGTCGGCGTGACGTCAAGAATAAAGCGACCAATGATAATATCATTGGACATATTATGTCCATGTGTGACGAGCCTGTACCGCCCACCCTACTTGGCAGACCTCTTTGAAAATCCAAAGACTCGTCACTGGTCTATTGACCTCCCAGAGGAAGTTGTACTGACTATCCTACATGACGTTTGCCTCATTACTTCCAAAGGAAGGGAAGCTTTGCATTAGAGATTTGAGCACTCACAATGGTGATTTTCCTCAAACATGAATTTTTACGGTATAGAACCCCAAACTCACTCAAATTTGTAAGTAGTTGAACCGAAGATGATCATTATTGTCATCACGTGCTGATCAATAAGAGCTTCGCATAAGCGCAAAAGTGAAAAAATCATTATTCTGAGAAACCATCAACATCATTGCTTCAAATTGTTCAATCATGTTTTAAATGGAGTACTTAATTAATCAATAGTAGATACTTCTGTGTAATAAATCAATAATGATTCCACTAAATTATTTCATATGACCATGTGTGACGAGCCTGCACCGCCCACCCTACTTGGCAGACCTCTTTGAAAATCCGAAGACTCATCCCTGCTCTATTGACCTTCCTCTACGTCATAGACTCACATCTCTCAGATGTTTTGATTCAATATTTTTTACTCCAATTTACACCCCTGCCGAAATACATTAAAAATTTTAATCCAAAAATTTATTAAGAATTCATTGTGCATAAAGAATTTTGACGTCATGGTTCGTGACGCGGTCCTACACCGTCAAAAGTCTGCTGGTATGACGCAGGAAAAGAATACGTAATCGAAGTAAAAACGCCACCTTTTACCCGCGTCTTCGCAAAAAACTCGCTCACCTTACATCTTATTTCAGACCAAAACTTGGAGAGCATTCTCTCGTGAATTTGTGAACAAAGGCTGATGTACCTTTTTTTACCGAGTATGCCCAACTACCACACCTTGTGCCTTCAACTCGCCTACATAACCGAAATTCGTTTATTTTGTCTCACGAGAAAAAGGCTCCAAGACGCGATGTTTTCGAGGTCATTTTTTACCACTAGTTTTTATTCAAGTTTGCCCAAAAAAAGGAGACGAGCATCTGTGAAGTCTATCGAATTATTTATGGCACCGATGATGTCAGACCTTTATTACTGTTATTAATCGGTCACTTAATGGAGGGTTCACTGCTTACATAAGTTTGAATAGTTAATAATGGTGAATGTAGATCAGTAGAATAAAATTCCGTTTCTGTACACGAGTTTTGTCTGTCGTCGTTTGAAAGCTAATTTAGTGTCGTTAAAACCATAAAAATATGTATTATGAATTCCACTCTAGCAGGTATCCCGCCATATTGGAATGGGTTTTGGCGATTAACGTTTTCGCAATGTTTCAGTAAAAACAATCAAGATGGGTGGCGTGTAGTGGAAATGCTTCAGTAGTTGACAGAAATCGAACAATACATTCTCAGGTTCGGTAAGAACATTCAAGTAATTTAAAATTATACGTATCTTTTTTTAGCATGGAACATGCTTTAGCCATCACTTAACTGGGCAAAAACGTGACGAAACCGTGGAACGAAAGTAGCGCGGGATTTTGTGTATAGTATATTATACTGCCAAAACAGCTAAATATGGACGAAACTGAGATATACCTCAGATTTAAGAGAACTGTAAACAACATTCGTGGTAAAAACGAACATCGATTTAGTGGATTATATTGATGTTGTTGGTTTGCTTGGTTTTCACGAATGTAGCGCGGGATTTTGTAATGATTTTCACTTACAACCGACCCGATTCTAGGGAAATGTATCGCCGTTAGTTTTCATCCCACGAAAATCGTTCGCCACTCGTTGAAAAGCCGTCAATTTATGCGTAAATTATATGCTGCCAAAACAGCTAAATATGGACGAAGCTGAGATACCTATACCTCTGATTTAAAAGAACTGTAAACATCATTCGTGAAAAAACCAACATCGATTTAGTTGAATATATTGATGTTGTTGGTTGCTTGGTTTTTACGAATGTAATCAAAGGATTTTGTAACCTAGGCTTTTAGTTGCGATGTATTCTTCGACGTTTTAGATGTTTTCAATTTCTTAATAATAACAATACCTTTGGGACATCAAGAGATTAATGAAATGACGAGCAATTTGAAAAGCAGGCCCATAAAGAACTAAATTAAAACAACAGACAACAAAATTTGTTGTTGGTTATGGTAGCTGCATAGAGCCTTCGGATAAAATTCAATATCATAGAGCCGTATTTTATCCGAAGGCTCTATGCTGCTACCATAACCATAAAAAAGATTTTTTTTACTTTCAACTAAATGCAACTTCGATTTCATTTGGTCTTGCCGAACTTTTGATATGGATATGGTCTATTGGCTGGCCTACGTGAGCATAAGATAAAAAATGCTGCAAATTATTACACAAAGGTTTATTATTTTTCTATACAATAGAAAAATAATAAACCTTTGTGTAATAATTTGCAGCGTTTTTGGTCGTCTACGCTCCTATTTGTCAAGTTCCTAATAATGTTGCTAGCTCACTATCGAACATGAGGAAGCTTTTGGAACAGTCAACAAAATTTAAGTCTCTGAAAATCAAAAAGTTCTTGAGTTTACGAGTAAGAACTTTATTAACAGTTTTGGTTCCATACCTATCTCTTCCATATCCGAAACAAAACCAGTTTCTCGAGTCAATCCAAACGAAAATATTTTTCAAGTCTAGCGGAATTTTCGGGAAATGCGCAAATTAGTTCCAAAATTAGTTCAAAAATTAGTTGCTACATTTTTATGAGTGATAGTGATGAAGCAAAAAAAGTGATAAGACTTTTCCCGGGAATGGCGTGTATCAGTCCCTAGATGGTTCATTAAAAAATGACATTGCAGTTGCACTCAAAGTACCTGCTGTCAGCACACAAACATTCGCCTCAAAATTTATTTTCCGAAAATATTGATTTCTCAATTTGTAAACGCTCGATTTTGATCCTATTAGAAGCTAGTTGAAGGATGATAATATGTGATGAATTTCTTTGCGCAACCCAGTTCTGATCAGCTCAATAAATTTCAAATCGGCCGACTATGTATTTCCAATATTTCCCATATAATTCTTGGTTTGGACGCTCTTCAGCTAACAAGTTATTCTTGACCGATAATGAGAACGAACGTTTGTATTCCGTCGCAAGTTTACAACTTCCAGCTCTTGGTCTCCCTCAGAATCCACGTCTTGCTCGTCAAGTCGCTTAACTGCTGTTACCATCACTATGGATCAGGCCTTAGTTACCGGCCTAATACATAGTAATAAACTGAGTCTCCACAGTTCTTCCATGCTCAATTTTCATTAATTTTGGGGATTTTAGAATGACATAAAAATTGAAATTTATTAAAACGAAGAATAATTAACTGGAGGAGGTCAAAACGCTGATCCTATGTGAATGTCGCTGAAGGGTATATGGTTCAGGAAGTAAAGTAAGTAAACAACCATTTCAGGTTTGATTTTTGTCCGACTGCCATTGCTGGCGTCGCACAGTACTGTGAGTATGTGTAAAATACGCTGCAAATCATTGCTCAAAGGTTTATTATTTTCTGTATAGATCACCCTTCTGTATAGATCACTGGTTCTCCATCAATAGCACCTACCACCATCTGTATTCTCCCTTGACCTTCCCTCTCAAATTTCAGCTTCCTGCGTTCAATAGGATTGAAAATGGCTTTGGAGCTCACTCAGCTGGTCAGTGATCTGAAGAGTGAAGAAGATCTCCTCGAATGCTGGAGATGCCTGGAAGAGCACTTCCATTCAATAGGATTGAAAATGGCTTCGGAGCTCACTCAGCTGATCAGTGATCTGAAGAGTGAAGAAGCCTTTGAGCAATGATTTGCAGCGTTTTTTACCCACCAGCATTTTTTTTACCTACCAACTTTTTTTTACCTACCAGCTAGGTACTACCTACCACACCATACCTTCACAATCAAGTTTATTAGAAAGAACTAAACGCTTCACACTCGATTGGAAAAATAGAAAGCTACTTATGGAAATTTGATTACTGGTTACGCAGAAGGCAAAACTGTATACAAATCGAAGAAATGAACAGCGATCGCATTTTAGTCCGATAAAATTTGAATGGAGATTAGACCTCTTTTGCGATTCACACTCATGATTCTGTTTTATCGAAGGAAAACCTTCAAGTACTCGTAGGGACCGAACGGTTTGTCCTAAAGAGCTCCGGGTGGTCTCAAAAATTTTTTAAAATTCAATACTATTTAAAATTGGTGAAAAAACGATACCTTTATTTCGAGAGTTTTCGAGCTAGGGCACTCTTGAACATTTCAACCCTTAATTTTCACCCCTTAGAAGTGACCTACATCAACCAAAAGCTTCGCGGCACAACTAGACCCCAAATGGAGCCCATATACCAAATTTGAACCAAATCGGTCCAGTGTTGCTAAGAAAAGTGCCGCGTACGGCGTACGGCGGACGGCGTAATTTTTTTATTCGATTTTCGTATTCTACGTACCTTCAAAACGTAAAACATCAAATTTTGAGGGGGGGGGGGGTTAGCATTTTTTTTTCTTGCTCGATTCCAAAGGCTTATTACTGAAAATAATAAACCAAAATCGAAAAAAACGACCGTCTATTAGTATTGGAAAGGAGTGCAAGAACCTATCCCCAGATAGTCTTTGAGCATGTTTAAATAGGTTTCCTGACCTCACAAAGCCTCCTAGGATCACCAGAGGGCAAGTTCCGCGATCATTTATGTTAATAACTCATTTCACCGAAAACGCTAACGATGAACTACCTGCTCATTATGAGTGCGGATACCGTCATATCAACAAGTTGGGTCTTATTGCTCTTCATGACGAGTCACGGCATAAGTATGTGCTTTATTCACGTATTTTAATGATTTTTGAAGTATGAATTTCCCCTAAGCACTCGGTAAAATCATCACAATAATAATTCCCAATTTTTCTTCTTAAACCTTAACATTAAATAATGAATTTCTTTAAAAGAGGAGAAATGAAGAATTAGAGCACTTGATGAATGTTTTCTGGCACTATCCCTTGACTCAATCCCATTGGAATTTGCCGTGAGTAGCCGCGACTTTTTTTTCTATGTAATTTTCATCTAACGCTATGGAACTGAGTTGTGGAAGCGCTCTCTCCAGCATCAGCAATGCTAATGACGGTGACGATTTAGATTCATCATTCAGTGTAATGCACTTCTAAAGACATCTAAATTTTACCTATATTTCGGTACCTAAACATTTGTAAAATTGGTGAAATGTTACTTTGGTTTTGAATTTAAAATTTCAATATTTTTGGGTGATTTTCAAACTACAAGACATTTTGGAGTTGGAAATTTCAAAAATGTTTACCTTCTCAATTTCCCCTAATTTTTTCAAAACTACCTTCGGGAGTCTAATATGAAGGTGTTCTGATGTGTGAGCATGCATGATAACCCTTAAGTTGCTCAAAATTTGATTTTATAAATTTCATAGGTCGTGACAATGAGAGGTGACCCATGATAATGAGATTTGAGGTACATATCGACTGATTATGCACATGAATTGATCGATTTATAGATCAACTAGGGTGGTGTCATGTAGGCGTGATACCACAAAAACAACTTCAAAAAGGTTTTTTGTGAAAAGTTGAACAGAAAATTTGTTATTAACAAAGGACATAAATTGTCCCGTAGTTTGAGAATCACCCTTTTGATAAACTCCTTCTAATATTATTTATTGTGCAATTTTCTTTCCTTAAAATATGAAGTAGTATGAAATCCACGATCAGTGCAACTTTCTCTAACAGAACTCTCCACAAATTGATTTTTGATCACTTGATCCATAAACTCACAGTACTGTGCGTCGCGGACGTCATCAGCTGTCTTCCAAAGGGAAAATCAGAATTTGTTCTGATGATTTCTCTTGGCTTCCCATTGCCTCACCGCCCTGGTTTGGGACGGAGCGAGCGATGAGAGCCCCAGACGCCGAAAAACGCACGCTGCTGGCGATGAGCCTCGAACCCACGACCCCCGCAGAAGTTGGTCCAAAGCTCACCGCCAAACACCAACCACCGTAGCCACACCGGACCCCCTGATTTACTTGTATTAATTACTGGATTCATTTGCTTGGTCATTGCTGACGACGGTTCAGGAAGTCTTCCTGGCATTCCGTGCTGCAATCCTGGATATGTTGGGGTGTGTTCAGTCTCTCCAATATTGAAACAGCTAGATATTCTTATTCTAGATATTTCGGAAGTAGGGCTGTAGCGATATGTCTTTTCAACTTTTGTGCTGATTTGTGTGTAATTTTATCGAGTAACCTTCGTTCAAATAGTGTAGCCCTCCTAGGACCTTTTGGATACCATTGGTATACATTGTATTGTTATACTATCGCTGGCATTCTATCTCCCATGCTTCGTGTTTTGACCTTAGGTTGAGGTAATTTAGTTTTGAGAGAGTACGTGGATCGGAAGAACTCCAATTCAATCCGTACATGACGACCCTGCTTTTGATGGTGTTTTTGCACAAGCCGAGGGTGTTGCACAGTATTTTGTGGAGTTTTTCCTGAATTTCTTTCAGCTTGTCTTTAAATGTCTGTACATGTCTTTCGCCATAACAGCTCACACTATTGCTTTGTTTTGGCCTCTCACCTCCCACTAAACGAGTTCTCGGGATTTCCCATACAGACTCTCGTCTCTCAGAAGAGATTTATGTAAACACACTTCCGAGTTCCTCATTATACATCGAAAACTTCCACAACAGAATTATTTTCTATGGAAACAACAGAACCTGTCGAATAACCCCTCGGGCTATTCCGCTAATGCGTCGGCCTTCTCATTTCCCGACGTCGGATGAGATGTGTGTTGACGGTGTGTTGTGCGATGTGGGTGTTGTTCCACTGGGCGAGCACGTGTAGAACTGTTACTAATGAACTGTTCCTTTCAGTAAGAAGCCCGTCTTCAGCCGTAATTCACTTGGATACTGGACAACTCGAGATGCGTCTGGGTCAAAAGTTGAAATAGCACAAAATTTGAAAATTATTTTCAAGCTTGAGTTTAGGGAAGTGCACTGTTTTGCTTCCATACTCCTCACAGGTAAAAACTAGTTAGGTCGTTCTGAATCAATATTTCAACTCACATTTTCTGTTTGAGAGTATTCTAAACATTTTGGTTTGGTTAACCAACCTGTACGAATTAAGCAAAACCTGTAACTACCGGGATTTTACTAACGAACTGATACGAGATCGTATTGTAGTCGGTATCCGCGACGAAAATTTGTCTCTGAAACTACCAATGGACGAACATTTAACTTTCGAAAGAGCCAAAGCACTGGTCAAACAGAACGAGTTAGTCAAGTCTCAAGAAAAAGCCTTACGTGATACAAAAATTTCCAATGATGAAGTTGACTCGTTACAATACAATTCAAAGCAAAAATTTCAATGCTTCCGATGTGGAGAGTCTAAACCTCACAAAGTAAATAGCTGCAAAGCCAAAATGCCGCTTGCGGTTTTTGTAAGCGGAAAGGTCATACCTACTTCTAAAGCCTGTCTAAACCACAACACAAAGACTGATATTCAAGAAATTGCATTGGACGAGAACTCTTCTGACACAGAAGAACCTCATTACGATTTACCTAGAAAATGTAAGTAGTGGGGATCGTGCAGGTCGGGTCCCAGCTTATCGTATATCAGTGGATCTAGATCCGTGGATCTAGGTAAGCCCTTAAATTTCAAAGTCGATACTACTGCGGATATAACATGTGTACCCAAAACCCAATTTATTTCTTTGGGTAAGTCCACCCGGGAGCTGGCAAAATTTCCTGGAAATATAGTCAATGCCGGGAAAGGGAAATTGGCCTGTTCTGGTTCCTTCTTAGGGAATCTTCGGTTGGGTTCCAAAGAGGTACCTAGCAGAATGAATTTACGTGATCGATAATCTCAGCGAACCCTTTCTAGGTAGACCAGCAATTGAGTCATTGAAACTTATAACTTCATGGTCAGAAGACATCGCCATTCAATCTTGTGAAGCAGACATTTCATCGTTCGTGGAAACAGAAGAACGGTTCGAATCAATTTTTTCAAATGTACCGGGCACAATGTCTGGACCCCCATATTCTTTAAAAATTCGACCTTACGTCGTAACAGCTCCAAGGCGTGTACCATTGCCACTCTTCAACCAGCTCAAGCTAGAGCTAAATGAGATGGTGTCCAACGGTATAATTTCAAAAGTTACCGAAGGTACTGAATGGTGTGCACCTATAGTCGTAGCTACCAAGAAATCAGGGGCTCTAAGGTTATGTGAGGACTACACCGAATTAAATAAATGTATAATTTGCGAGAGATTGATATTACCCACTACAGAAGAATGCTTGGCAAAAATTTGTCATAGGAAAATATTTTCTAAATTGGACGCCAAAATGGGATTTTTTCAAATTCCCTTAAGCAACGAAACAAAAAAGTCAACAACCTTTATCACACCATATGGCCGATATTGGTACAATAAACTCTCAATGAGAATTTGCTCTGCACCTGAACACTATCAGAGACGAATGTATGAGATTCTAGATGGGTTAGAAGGCTGTACGAACATGATGGACGACATATTAATTTGGGGAGGAACTAGGGAGAAACACGAGAGAGAGATGCACTTTTAAATCTCGTACTAAGCCGATTGAAACAGGCTAACGTAACACTCAACAGCGAAAAATGCTTGTTTCGAAAACGATCGGTTTCCTTCCTAGGATTCGTCGTCAGTAGCTCGGGTGTTGAAACGGATCCTCTAAAAATTACAGCAATCCAAAATTTGCCTCCCCCCAAAGACGTCGCCGAACTTCGCAGATTTCTTGGGATGTGCACCTACCTCAACAAATTCGTGAAGAATGCAGCGGAAATGTCTGACCAATACGAGACCTTCTAAAAACCAAATCTGATTTTGTGTGGACTGATTTACATTCTTCAACCATCGTTAAGGGGAGTTAGCCGGCAAAAATGAGAAAAAAATCGATTTTGGGTTTTATTTTTTTTATTAATCTAGATAACATTCCGGACATTTAAAAAAAAAAAATTTGAAAATCGGACTATCGGAAGTGTATGAACTTGATTTTTGAAGTTGGGTATCCGCAGTGCAGCGAGGTGCCTAGTACGAGCCTGCAGCGTACGATGGGTCGTCTCCTTCCTCTTCTTCCCAATCGTCCTCCAATCTTCTCCGTATTGACCTCTTCTTCTTGCGAGCTTCCCTTGTCATTTCCTGTGTTGCTCTATTAGCCTTTCTTATTCTCAATGTGTCAGCCTTTTTTGAAGCAGCAACACAAAAAGCACCAGGGTCAATCCCCAACTTTTGCAGAACCCGGCACTTGATAATATTCCCTTCATTGTATGAGCTAACTGCCTCGTGTGCACCAAACTTTAGAGTTGTGAGCCCCACAAAAGTTCTTTTAGGCACCTTACTCCACAACACATTATTGAAGCTCTCATTGGTGTTCTGTGTTTTGCCATGAAGGCATTTGGAGAGCAAAACGTCTGCACATAGGTCTTTGAATATAGGTTTTATTTCTTGGCCAATGGCAAACGGTAAGTGGCCATGATCTTTATGATGATATGGTTGATTGGCAGCTTTTGCTTGTTGAAATTTGCACCAAGAGTCAGGACCCATGGGGCATAAGCCATGACCGGACTGGTTGTCAGTTGACGTTAGATGAAAGAAGGAAGCCCAAACAGCTTTTTTCATGTCTTCTAACGTTCTGTTAGCATTCCTGATAATCGCAAGTCCGTAATAAGTCTGTATTTTATCAATCCATTGGTTTGTCAGTCTGTTTTTCCCTCCAATCGGTTTCCCATCAAGCAACTTCTTGTTTCCCAACGTCTTTTTCAGATTGCGCAATCTTGTCCCCATCCTCTTCTGCATATGACCAATGCATTCGAACTTCTGTAGTTCCACATCCGGTCCATAGGGATGATCTCTCTGAATAGTCTTGAAGGAGCTGGAGTCTCCATCACCAAGATAGTTCAAGTATCTCACATTTCTGGCAATGGAACGTTCATAAATCTGTCTGACCCCAGCAACCTCCATACCCCCACTTGTTCCCGAATAATTGGCCACGCAATTTGAAATATGCTCATTTTTACCCCGCCTAGGACATCTACAGTATTTGGAAAGCACAGCAATGTCAATCACTTTCCCTGTGTCTCCACTTGTAGCTGTGACTACACCATTCAGGGACGTGTGGCCACGTTTTTGCCAAGTGCCATCGAATGTCACTGTGATGTCACTATTTCCTTCATTTTCTTTTATTGCTTCACCTAGTGCGGCATCCATACTATCCTGACATACTGCATTTGCAGCGACATCTAAAGCTCTTTCATAAGGACAGAACTTGGGAGGAGATGGCAGGTTCATAGTGGCACTGAGTTCACACGCAGCAGTCCTTCCTTTTCCTATATTTCTCATTGCATAAACCAAACGTAAATTCGCTTCATATACTTGAGACGCACGACCTGTTTCGGGATTCTGAACAGAAATTTTGGGAGAATTGGTAAATTTTGATACCTCAGCACAGTCAGAACAGGAGACAATAATTTCGACGGCCCATCCGCTCCTTTTCCCCAAACTAATCCCCACCAAACCTCCACATTCCTTACAAGTACAGGAGATGGCATTGGAGAGGTTCTCAAACAAATGTTCGATGCTTACAATGTCGTAGGTAAGGGTACTGTGCAAGTCATCATACTCATGTAAATTGTGGAATATCTTCTTTTCCGAGCATGAAGAACTGGAGGAGCAGGATGAGGAAGGAGTCGAATCACGAGATCCATGGTCGGTAGTAGAATCGGGCCTTGGTATATTACCCACACTAGACAATGTTTCTTTCGTAAGAACGGGAGGTATCGTTTTTTTTTTTCTTGAACAAACGACCGTATCTAGGCATTATGAATTCGCGGAAACTGAAATAAACGGAAAATGTTCACGAACACAGAACAGCAAGAAAACGAGTTTGTACTGATAACAAAATAGTTTCAAATGCCAATCAACTTCTTCTGCTTATTTTCATATTTTCTACTTCTTCTTCATATATTTTCATACTTATTATTTCCATGGATGTAACAACACAACATGGAAGTGATTGAAGTGATGGAAGTGGATTGTTCATAGATGAAAAAGATACAGTAGGTAGATAAAAGTCCAAAAGGGAGCCGAGTGCGGACGCCAGAGACCACGGGAAGGCAGTTTCACAAAAACGGCTCTCCTGTAAAATCACATTTTTCGGTACTTCGGTACATCTATCTCCCACAACGTTTGTCTGATCGCAACCAAATTTTTACACAGTGTTTATAGATATGCAAGGAAGGGTCTGTGCCGACGAAATTGAGAAATATTGTTGTTGACGGTTTTTATGATTTTCTAAGCTCCCGCTCAAAAGGACAATTTTTAGGATTGACTTTAAAAGGTGCCTAAAAATCAGGAAATCAATTTTTTTTAAAACCATCGGCACAGACTATTCATTACATAGGTATGAACAGCGGGAAACAAATTTGGAAATTATAGCTTGAATGGAATCCATGCTACATGTACCGAAACATTGGCAGATTTTCAAAACCAAAAATATTTGTTAGAGATTTTTATTTTTTTTTCTAACATTCCAAATTCGACCAAATTTGAACGGAGTAACCCTGAGTATGTTCTGAAAACGTGGTAAAAATTTGGAAGAGATATATTAAGAGGGAGAGACACAATGCTGCATGGAAGTGAAGGAGCGCCAAATCCGGGCTGCTGACCGGCTAACTCCCCGAAAAACGCTGCAAATTATTACACAAAAGGTTTATTATTTTTCTATATAGACCGCTCGTCTGCAAAGCCACCAACCATCCATCATAAAGAAAAACATCGATCGCATTTTGGTCAACTATAATTTGAATGGAGATTAGGCCTCTTTTGCGATTCACACTCGTGTTTCTTATTTTTTCGTACGTTCAACCCTTAAATTCTCAGGGGGTTCGAACGGTTTGTCCTAAAGGGCTCCGCGTGGTCTCAAAAAATTCTAAAAATTCTATACTACCTTAAATTGATAGAAAAACAATACCTTTATATCAAAATTTTTTGAGTTAGGGCGTTTTCAAAATTTCAAAATTCACTTTTGAACCCTTAGAAGTCACTTACATCAACCAAAATCGTCGGGGCACAACTAGACCCCAAATGGAGCCTACATACCAAATTTAATCAAAATCGGTCAATGCTAAGTGGCAAAAGTGCCGCGTACGGCGGACGGACGGCCAAATTTTTATTCGATTTTTGGATTCTACGTACCTTGAAACATAAACCAACAAATTTGGAGGGGGTGTTTAAAAAAAAATTTTTTTGTTCGATTCCAAAGGTTCATTATTGTAAATAATAAACCAGAAAGTTAACAACCTTCATCACACCATATGGCCGATATTGGTACAATAAACTCCCAATGGGAATTTGCTCTGCACCTGGACACTATCAAAGACGAATGTATGAGATTCTAGATGGGTTAGAAGGCTGTACGAACATGATGGACGACATATTAATTTGGGGAGGAACTAGGGAGAAACACGAGAGAGAGATGCACTTTTAAATCTCGTACTAAGCCGATTGAAACAGGCTAACGTAACACTCAACAGCGAAAAATGCGTGTTTCGAAAACGATTAGTTTCCTTCCTAGGATTCGTCGTCAGTAGCTCGGGTGTTGAAACGGATCCTCTAAAAATTACAGCAATCCAAAATTTGCCTCCCCCCAAAGACGTCGCCGAACTTCGCAGATTTCTTGGGATGTGCACCTACCTCAACAAATTCGTGAAGAATGCAGCGGAAATGTCTGACCAATACGAGACCTTCTAAAAACCAAATCTGATTTTGTGTGGACTGATTTACATTCTTCAACCTTCGTTAAGATGAAAAACGCCCTAACTGAAGGTCTAGTACTAAAACATTTTGATGCAAACGCGGGAACAAGAATTCTAGCAGATTCATCATCCCATTCAATAGGAGCAGTACTAGGATAACTTTCAGAGGGCGAATTTCATCCTGTAATGTATATTTCTAGAGCCCTGACTGAAACAGAATAGAAATACGCCATGATTTAGAAAGAAGCCCTTGGAATTTCTTGGGCATGCGATCGCTTTTCAATGTTTATAACAGGAAAATACATTTCCATTCTTACAGATCACAAACCCCTTGTATCACTTCTGGCGGTAACACCTATTCACGAGCTATCTCCTCTATTGCAACGCTTCCGACTCAAATTAACCAGATTCGATTTCAGTATAACTCATGTACCTGGGAAGTCATTTCATGTTCCTGATGCTTTATCCAGAATCGAGCACCCTCCAAATAAAATTGAAGGATGAAATGGAAATTCATGTTAGTTTGCTGTGCCGAAGTATACCTGAGATACTCTACATAAACCAATTCGTGAGAAGACACTTACAGACGGAGTCCTTCAAGAGGACATCAGGTGTATAGACAAAGGGTGGGAAGGTACCGAATGTGGACCACTAGCAGGTTTCTACAAACATCGTAGCACTCTTGCGCATGATGATGGATTAGTTCTCATGGGTACGAGGATTGAAGTGCCACGAGCGCTAAAAAACAAGCTACTCGATGAAATTCATTCAGGCCACCATGGGATCGTCAAGTGCAAAGGAATAGCTAGAGACACAGTGTGGTGGCCAGGAATTTCGAAGGACATTTAAAGGGAAGTTTCCGATTGTTACGTTTGTATCCAAAATCGCAAAAATAGGAAAGAGCCACTCCTGCCCACTGAGTTCCCGTCATTACCGTGATCTTCCCTGGGAATGGATATGATGGAACTGAAAGGTAAACACTTCCTAATCGGTGTTCCTCATACGATTCGCTCGGACAACGGCAATTCAGCAGCCAACTATTTAATGAATTCTGCCAGGAAATGGGAATAGCCCTCAATACAAGTAGCCCTCATTTCCCCCAATCAAACGGGCTGACCGAATCTGGAGTGAATATGGCAAAACGTTTATTGATCAAGAACGAAGACCTAATGTTGGCACAATTGGCTTCTAACTCCGCTCCTCTGGAGAACGGATACTCTCCCGCCTAATTGCTTGGGGCGCAAGCTGAGGACTATTCTTCCAATCTTGGAGAAAAATCTAATTCCGAGAACTCCAAATGGCGAAGAAGTTAAGGAGAAAGAGGAAAATTTACGTGTTCGAATGAAAAAGTTGTTTGACATAAGGCATGGGACCAGAGATCCATCTCCTCTTCAACCAGGTCGACAAGTGTGGATAATCGACATGAAGAAAAAAGGGATCATCTCCAAGAACTTAGATGTGAATATCGAAGATGGACCATCGGTACGGAGAAACCGTGTGGGTCTTATCCGAATCTAACTTGATAATTTTTTATAACAATTCATAATTCCTAAATTCTAAATCCCGGGAGAGGGAAGATATGATGATGGTATTACCTAATAGTTATACTCAACCCCATAATATTGTCATCTGGTCCTAGATAGGAATGGCATAACGAATGAAACATATCGATATACAGGGTGTCCGCAATTTTCCTTTTAAAAAAGTTCATTTTTCGTCGATAATTTGATAAAAATGCAGTAAAATCAAGAAACTAACATCACCACGTGATTCAGCGTAAAAAAAATACTAAAATATCATGTGTCACACTTAGGTACTTCGTACATGCACATTTTGACACAACCTTGCGGTTGCGCATCTTTGAGCGCGCACTGAGCTGGTTGCGCGCAATATAAAAAACGTCTGCCAAGTGGGTGTGGCACATAGCGTCCTCGTATCCATAACCCTATTGTATAGATGATCCGATGCATAGTAGTTAATCTCAAAACATCAAAACAAGTTAATTTGTAACATCCCTGAAAATTTCATTGAAATCGGATGGAAAATGTAGAAGTTATGGCCGTTACAAGGAATTCACGTTTGCGCATGCTCAGTGGGTACTATCAGTCCGAATGTGGTGATTTTCATAGGGGACCATCCAAATACTAATCTGTAACATCCCTGAAAATTTCATTGAAATCGGATAGAAAATGTAGAAATTATGGACGTTACAAGGAAATTCACGTTTGCGCATGCGCAGTGGGTACTATCAGTCCGAAGGTGGTGATCTTCATAGGGGACCGTCTACACAATAACCCGCACAATCTCTGAAAATTTCATTGAAATCGGATGGAAAATGTAGAAGTTATGGCCGTTACAAGGAATTCACGTTTGCGCATGCGCAGTCGCTTCTATCAGTCCGGGGATGATGATTTTCATAGGGGACCGTCTACACACCAACCCGCACAATTCCTGAAAATTTCATTGAAATCGGACAATAACTTCGTATAGTTATGCGCGTTACAAGGAATTCATGACAGACAGACAGACACACAGACACACAGACACTGAACCAAAATTGTTCAGAAAGGTCTAAAACGCAAAACGCGAGTGAAAATTTTGATTTTGGAGAACTTTTTTTTTCGACCTTGAAAAGTGAAAACAAAGCTTCCGCTACCTTGGTAGACTCGGAAGCAAAATCGGTTGAGGGGTGAAATGTTCATGAGATTTCACGTAAAATCCGAATCTGCAATAAAAAATGGGGGGTCTCATTTGAAAAAACGAAGTTGGTGTACGTTGCGCACGATTGCGCACGTGCGCAATGCGCACCGTGGTCATATTTGAGATCCATGGAAAAAATCATGAAGATTAAAAAAAAAAAATTTACCACTACCTGAACGATTTTAGAAGGGAGGGGGGACGTTTTCGGGGACACCCTGTACAGATCAAATAATATATCGTCAATGAGATATCGATACCTCCGATACATCGGATAAAATATATCGATATCTACTTGGAAAAAAGTGTTGGAGTAGGTAAGTGAATTAAAACGTTTTAAAACAATACAAAAATCATTTAGGAAGACATTTATCGACATATCGGAAGATCTACTTGGAAAAACTTGTCGAAGTAAGAAATATATCAATATACTCGAAATATCCGATGATCTATTAGGAAAAACCATGTGGAATAAGTATTAACCTACTTTCAAAAGTTACTGGGTATGAATTATCGAAATTCATAGTATAAAAACTGAAAAAAAGTGCGAATATATCATTGCAATGTTAAATTCATTTATAAATTGACAGGGGTATACTGTAGACAATCATGATCCTTCAAAATTGAAAATAATTGTTGTGAAAACCTGCTTCACTGCGTATAGTAGGCAGTTTTAATCTAGACGAGCCTCCATTAATTTTGGCTCAAGGTCAAGTAATTGAGCCTTGAGAGCCACCGTAGGTGTAAACTATGTACAAAATCAGGTCTGAGCTGAAGTTAACCCTTATTGGACTAGGTATCACTAGTGTCACCGAAAACATCTCAGAAACTCCACAGCTGTCCGAAGGTGTCACCAAAGTAACCAAAATTAAATTGCGATTTTAAATTTGAATGACAACAGAATTTTTTGTAGGCCATTAGGTAAAAGTATCAAAATACAGTTATGACAAAAACTTCAAATTTTCAGCAGTTTTGTCATATCATTTTTGACTTTTAATTACTTACAAAAATACTGCTTGCTAGGAATGCAAAACTGATTACAACTCGAAGAAAACGAATTGCGATCGCATTTTAGTTAGCTAGCTAAAATTTCAATGGAGATTCAATGGAAATCCTGAAATGTTTTCGGTGGCACTAGTGACACCATGGTCCAATTAGGGTTAACAGTCTGAAATCAATCCATAGGGTCTATACAATTTGGAATAAAATTACTTTATATTATAGCAGGAACAGTCGTCCCTCCTCATCCACTCATTTCAATATTAAATTTTTACTTGTTGAAAACGAGTCACGAAATATCGGTATATATATCGATATTGACCGACATTATCGGTTCTCTATATCGATATATCAAACGTAATATATTGATACATTTAATATATCGATGTATCGTTGCCATCCCTAGTCCTGGATTTCATAAATCCTCTGCTGGTTTCTGAATTTGCAAGTTATATCTTATTTTCTACATCTAGCAACTTTCTATTACAGTAACATTACATCTCGAGACTTTACAGTAGACTCGGAAGCAAAAATCGTAGATACCCCCGCGATTGCAATGTTGGGCTTTATCTTAGATAAATTGACTGGGATATAGTCACTCCAGAGCTGTGACGGAGTTGACTTGGGTTGAGACGAACGGAGGATGTTGTGACGTCAAACACCGAATTTCCATTCGGAAGACGACCAGCAGTCCCCGTCAGGTCGCCCCTACGAATGTGCTGTAATCAGCCGAACAAAGGCTGGTGAAGAGTCGTGTTTAGAACTCACGAAGCACTTCACGTTTTTGGTTTATTATTTTCAATAATAAGCCTTTGGAATCGAGCAAGAAAAAAAAAATTTTAACCCCCCCTCAAAATTTGATGTTTTACGTTTCAAGGTACGTAGAATCCGAAAATCGAATAAAAAAATTTCCGTCCGTCCGCCGTACGCCGTACGCCGTACGCGGCACTTTTCTTAGTTACCATGGACCGATTTCGATGAAATTTGGTATATGGGCTCCATTTGGGGTCTAGTTGTGCCGCGAAGCTTTTGGTTGATGTAGGTCACTTCTAAGGGGTGAAAATTAAGGGTTGAAATTTTCAAGAGTGCCCTAGCTCGAAAACTCTCGAAATAAAGGTATCGTTTTTTCACTAATTTTAAATAGTACTGAATTTAAAAAAAATTTTGAGACCACCCGGAGCTTTGTAGGGCAAACCGTTCAGTCCCTACGAGTACTTGAAGGTTTTCCTTCGATAAAACAGAATCATGAGTGTGAATCGCAAAAGAGGTCTAATCTCCGTTGAAATTTTTTCTGACTAAAATGCGATCGCTGTTCATTTCTTCGATTTGTATACAGTTTTGCCTTCTGCGTAACCAGTAATCAAATTTCCATAATCAAAAGTCAATGGAGAATACTGAAGGCGCCTGAGTGGTCACTGATCAGCTGAGTGAGCTCCAAGGCCATTTCCTCTCCTGTTGAACGCAGGAACCTGAAATTTGAGAGGGCGGGTCAATTGAGAATGCTGAAGGCGCCTGAGTGGTCACTGATCAGCTGAGTGAGCTCCAAGGCCATTTCCTCTCCTGTTGAACGCAGGAAGCTGAAATTTTAGAGGGCGGGTCAATGGAGATTGCTGAAGGTGCCTGAGTGGTCACTGATCAGCTGAGTGAGCTCCAAGGCCATTTTCTCTCCTGTTGAACGCAGGAACCTGAAATTTTAGAGGCAGGGTCAATGGAGATTGCTGAAGGCGCCTGAGTGGTCACTGATCAGCTGAGTGAGCTCCAAGGCCATTTCCTCTCCTGTTGGACGCAGGAACCTGAAATTTGAGAGGGCGGGTCAATGGAGAATGCTGAAGGCGCCTGAGTGGTCACTGATCAGTTGAGTGAGCTCCAAGGCCATTTCCTCTCCTGTTGAACGCAGGAAGCTGAAATGTTAGAGGCAGGGTCAAAGGAGAATGCTGAAGGCGCCTGAGTGGTAACTGATCAGCTGAGTGAGCTCCAAGGCCATTTCCTCTCCTGTTGAACGCAGGAACCTGAAATTTGAGAGGGCGGGTCAATGGAGAATGCTGAAGGCGCATGAGTGGTCACTGATCAGCTGAGTGAGCTCCAAGGCCATTTTCTCTTCTGTTGAACGCAGGAAGCTGAAATTTGAGAGGGCGGTTCAATGGAGAATACAGATGGTGGTAGGGGCTATTAATGGAGAACCAGTGATCTATACAGAAGGGTGATCTATACAGAAAATAATAAACCTTTGAGCAATGATTTGCAGCGTTTTTCATCTAACGATACAAATAAACAATAATATTACCAAATTGACTACCGTAAAACCGTCAAACTTTACCCCAAGATTTACTCCAAAACATTTCCAAATACAATTTCTCCCACTCGAAATGGGTTAAATTGATTTTTTTTAAATAAATGAATTGATCTTCAGGGCTTCCTGAACATTTTGAGTGGTCGAGCTCATTGATCAGATAATTGTAACCCCCCTATTTAATTGTTTAAATGTTGGAATAAAGTTACCTACGAGTGCGTCTATCTTTACTCCACTCTGAAAAACTCACGGTTATCGCTACAGAAACGGGCAGTGGTGCAATGATACTAGTCGGGATTGAATTCATTACCCCAGAAATACTTGATAATATCAAGTACTTATAATATTATTATAAAATATATTCTGAAAAACTGAACTTTTTAACTTGAAAAATACAAGTTATATCTAAGAAAAATATAAATTCCAATGATCATTTAATTCAACGAATTTGCTTGAAATGCAGTCTTCTAGTATAGACAGACTTATGTAGGTAATCGAGCAAAACTTTCTACAAGTAAAGAAATGTTAAAGGACAATAAACGATAAACGAATGACTTAACAAAATCACAGAAAAAGTCTGTTTCACATTCGATAACTTTCAAATGAATTGCAATGGTAAATTTCAAAGTTAACCCACGAGTAAATAATATTGTAAATCACAACTTATGAGACCAAAGCACGTTCATGTTCATATCATAATGCAGCTGTTCAGTTGTAAAGTTTCGGTAGGGGCGCGTACCAAGCTTTTTCTCATTTCTTCTCCCCATCTCTTACTTCTGCAACATGAGATACACTAGAAACCTTACATTCAACACTGCGAAAATTATAAAACTCAAATATTTTTCGAGATTAAATAAGAAACATATTGTTTAGTAATGCATGCATTCCAGGGGACGTCCCATTGGATAAGCATTAGATCAGTTAAACCAGTTGGTAAGCGATAAAACTGTTTCACTCGATGTAATTTATTCATTACTTTAGGCAAGAAATACTGACCCCCCCCCCCCACCATTATCCACCTTAACATTTCTAGCGGCATGGGAGCCTCGAATCTGAAGAGCATTTTAAAATCCATGATCTACGATACCCAACATGCGAATTCGAGTTACCCCCCCCCCCCCCCCCCACCACCACCACCCCAACGCCAACAATGGTGCCAGTCTGGCACCAAAGCGGAAATTCGTCGTAACATTGAACTTTCATCTGTTAGTTTTGGTAGGCAGTCCGTCGAAGTTCACATCCGTATTCAAGGCGAAACACAAAAAAAAACCACGAAATAAGCGGTTTATGGCATCATGGCACCATGTCCTGGCACCATGATGGCACCACTATTAGTTCCATGGTGGTACATAGAATAATTCATGAAAATTCGGAGGTATAATGAGAATTTTTCCTCAATTTCAAAGCTTGGGTACAATTAGTAAGTAGTAAAGGAACCAAAATATTGAAAAATCGGATATTTTGTGAATATTATCCCCCCACTCACCTCCTCCCCTTGCGAATTTTGGTACTCTGGTAAAATCATGTACAACTCGGAAGTTATTTGAGTCAAACAAAAAAAGAAACACGCAAATCGGTTGGAAATTGAGGCCTGGGCAGAGTTTACAAGATTATGCACGCAAACGCACGTTTTTTAAGCATTAACCCCCCCTTTCCCCCCCTTAAAAGGCAAAATTCGAAATTCCGGCGACGTAGTGCACAACTAGATAGTTTTCCGCGTCGAACAAAAAAAGAACCAGGAAAATCGGTTGAGAACTAAGGCCTGTGCAGAGTACACAAGATTTTGTTACACACACACATACACACATACACACACACATACACACATACACACACACACACACAGACATACACCTATGGTTTTTTTCGCGGATTTGGATTCAGAATGGTCTAAAACGGATTACTGTGTGGTTATTTTTTTTTTCTGTTGAGTGTTGTCCTCCTTCACCCCAGATCGATCGCATAAGGACGCCCAAGTCTTACTGTGGGACGTCCTAAAAATATGAGTGAGGCTACCTTTATCCCAAGCTTTATAGTGGAGTAAAGATGCCCGGTTTTTGGAGTAAAGTTACCATCAAATTTTGGGTAAACAAAGGCATAACCAAGAAAACACTTTTTTGAGAATTTGATTAGTGTATTTTGATGTTTTGTGTAGCTGAACAGAAAACTTTGACTAATAACAGCTGATAACATGGATAAAGGCGCCATCGCAAGCCTCATCAATTCTCTGGGATGTGGAGAATAACGAAAACATAGTAGCTAACTTTTATCTAAGTTCTACCACGCTTACGTCACAATTGAAGATTCTCACTTTTTGGGGTAAAGTTACCCCTGGTGGGGTAAAGTATGACGGTTTTACGGTACTTGAATGTATTCTGTATGGAAATGATATGATCTGTCTATAAAGAGGATCAATTCATCGTAGGTATGTCAATTCGTTTAAAATGTATCAAAATGACAGTACTCGTAAGAAGCGAACGGTTTGTCCTGTTGGGTAGTGATACATATTTTCAATGCAGAACCCGAAAGAACCATTTTTGGATCGGTTCGACGTTCTTTAGGTAGAAAATTCAAAAACAGGGCAATATCGTGAAATATGATTTATTGGTTAGCTATGATGACGGAAATCGTAAGTTTGTTCGTTTACAAGCCATTGAAATTTGAAACATTGATTACGAATCATTAGGTAAACGACGAAATTCAAGTAAAAGAATATAAATTCTTTAATTAATATTCATGTAACCTGTTGCCACTTCACCATCATCATCACTCGACGTTTTCAACGCCTTTCTCAATGTATGGTTGAATTTCACCCACGTTTGAGGGTCTTCAAAGCTTTTATTTGTCTGTATTAACTTTGGCTTGAGGAACCATCACAACCATAATTAAATCATTATGTTGTTGGATCATCGGCTGTTTGTGAATGCTAAGTGATTTCAGCAATCGTGTGGCAGTCACGTCAAGCAAACTTTGGAGAGGTATACTCATTTCTTCAAGATAAATACTTCTCAGGAGCCCAAGAATGAGAGTGAATGCAGAAAACTATTGTTGGAGGTGTTTCTAGATAGGTAGAGGACTCTATAAATCGTCGAAATTCAGGTGCGCAAGGATGCGCAAAAACTGTACAGTGAAATGAATATAACCACTACTAATACTATGTAGGATAACTGAAAACTTCTGAAAAATTCTGATACTGAAAACTGATTATTTGTACTTCTACTATAGTATCTAAACTGAAAAAAAAAATATTTGGACCATCTCAAAGAAAAAACGTCTGCCAAGTGGGTGTGGCACATAGCTTCCTCACATCCATAACACGATTGTATAGATGTTCCGATGCATAGTAGTTAATCTCAAAACATCGATCTCCAATTACCTTCCACTACCCTCATAGGGGACCTTCTACACGCTAATTTGAACAACCCTGAGAAATTTCGTCAAAATCGGATGAAAAATGTAGAAGTAATGGCTGTTACAAGGATTTTACGTTTGCGCATGCGCAGAGGCTACTGTCGATTTTAAGGCTTAATTTTCATTGAGGACTGTCTACATCCTGATCCGCATAATCCCTGAAAATTTAATTGAAATAGGACAATAACTTCGTATAGTTGAACCGGTTACAAGGATTTCATGACGGACTCACAGACAGACAGACACGGAATCAGAAATTGTTCAGAAAGGTCTAAAACGTAAAACACGAGTGGAAATTTCGAATTTGGAGAACATTTTTAACCCTTGAAAACTGAAAACAAAGCTTCCGCTACTTTGGTGAACTCGGAAGCAATATATAGGTACTAAAAATGAATTGATTTTCACTTTACATTTCATCAAGATTTTTACTACTTTTCACAAGGTTTTTCTGATAAAACAAAAATCTTTACGGTCTACTCATCAATTTCGCGGTTTGGCACTGGTTTTGACGGCAAACAAACCACTTTCTGTCATCACTTGGACCAAATCTTGACTTTCGAAAATTCTACTTATAACTACTATAACTACTTATAACTTTGCTTGGTTACCAGAGACCGATTTCGATGAAATTTGGCGTATGGGCTCCCGGTGTAAATAATAATTATAACTAATTTTAACATTATCACTAATTATTGTTCTGTATTATACGTGTAGCATAAAAAATATCGGTACTTTGCAAAGTATCATACATCCCTTGATCGTTTAATTTTTTTTAGCGCAACACGTTTGTTTTCGCTGGACCTGAGGCGGGCGGGGGCGAAAGTGGGATGACTGGCGCCGCCGCCGAAGGTAGGTATGACTCACGCTCGTTTCCCATACTCACAGGCGCCAGCCGCCTCCCATCGCGGTGGGGAGGGGGATGAGGCGGCGGAGGAAGAGGCGCCCGGTGCATACGCCACCCTTCAAGGCCCTGAGAGGAGCGAAGCAAAACCTCACGACGAGGCCTTGAAGCGAATCGAGACTTCTCACTACCTTCCTCACCAGTTCAAACCCAAAGTTTACCAAGCTCTGTGTGGCACATAGCTTCATCTCAGTACTTATAACAAGAAAGTTCAAATTATCGGATACCTAACGATAAATCTCATTGCAATAGATTCAATCCCTCGCCGTAACTACTCAACCCTTATAGGACTAAAAAAATTGTTCATAGATTTCTTGGGAAATTTTGGTCATAACTTCATTTTTAAACTTCTAATAGCTCACAAAAAATGTTTCAAAAACTTCAGATTTGTCCATTAAATTTAAAATTTCAATTTAAATTGAGTTACTCTTGTGACACCTTGAAACACCTGTAAAATTCCTAGGATTTTTTAGTTTCACCGATGACACAATGAGACTGGTGAGCCATTTCCCGTGTTGGTTTGGTGTCACCAATGGTACTGTGGTTGAAGGGATGTACAAATAAATTAGTACTACCAATGTTTTTGTAAATTAATTATATTCAGTAATTAAGGTACATGTATGAGGAACGTGGGAAGGTACTTGATACATTTTGGTTTTGGTTAAGGAGGATAAACACTTTCCAACCAAAGCTCTGTATAAATCGCTAGCTTTAACTTTGCTATAGTTTTATCTTTACACAAGTTATACAAGATCAGACACTTTCTTTTCCTTACAACTTTTGAGAACTCTTTATTTAGATATTTTCACACTCGAATATTTAACATATGATAATAACAATAATAATCACCACTTGAGACAGCTCAATGGAGCAGCCTCATTCCTAACAAGCTCAATAAAAGACATTCTGAGAAAATACAAATTGAAAATAAAACACCAGTTTCAGTACAATATTAGTTTTTAATGAAAGGAAAATGGTTACAAACTTGGGCATTTGTCATAATTCCCTGTTGGCAAGACTGTTAGGCCCCGCTAGAAGTCCTTTCTAGGAAATACACCAGTTGTTCTAGTTATCATAAACCTTGTGTCTCGTGTCTCTACGCTTCCTCTCTCCCATTCCAACAATCATATTAATTGGCGACAAGGATGGACGAAAAGGTAATAAAAATGTTGCTCGATGGTCTCGCGGACAAACTCGCGGCTAGTCAAAAGGCTATGTTCGAAAGATTCGTCGAAGTTGGCAGAACAAGTTCGGGTGCCGCCGATCGCGATTCGTCTAACATCGCACCGTTTGAAACGTTCGATCCCAAAAAGGAAAAGTTTAAAAACTACGTTGAGCGATTCGAAAACTACGTCGAGATTAAAAACGTTAAAAACTCGAATAAAAAGTCCCAGCTATTGGCCGCATCGATCGGCTGTAATCATTATAATAACCTATCGGCATTGCTAGGCCCCGACAAACACATAAAGAACTTACCTTACGATGAATTAGTTCAAGCACTTGCGGGTATGTTGTCACCGAAACAAAACTCCGTAGTTTCTCAACATTATTTTCTCTCGACGATACAAGATGAGAAACAATCAATCGCGGAATACGTAGCAGTCCTACAAAGTGCCTTATCAGACTGCGAGTTTGCAGTGAAATGCGAGTGTAATAACTCGGTGTCAGCAGCCGGAATCTTCCTGCGCGCACAGTTCATTCGAGGCATAAAAGATAGCGAAATTCGAGAAAAGTTATTACAGGAAGAATCTGCAAAATTTGATGACATAGTGGCTAAGGCAATTTCGCTCGAGGCCGCACGAATTCAAAGTCGTGAGTTGCAAGCCGGCTGTTCCGGTTCGAGTTCGATTGATACAAATCGTTTGTCCCAGTCACGTACAGGTCGATCTCGGAGCCGTCAAAGTTCAAATTTTAAGGCGAGAGACCGCTCATTCTCGAACTGGAGCCGTCCTATGAACCGAGTTAGCCGTTCGTTGTCACATTCACGTCGGCCGATGAATTATCGCGCTTTGGGGATCGACAATCTTTGTTTTAAGTGTGGTAGAGCGAACCACCGAGCTAATGAGTGCCGAATTGACCGGAAAAATCTAAAATGCTCGTCATGCGGTAAATCAGGTCATGTTGATCGAGTATGTATTGTGACTTTGTCCAAAGGAAAAGCGGAAAGCAACCTGTTGCACACTGAATGCGATCAGGAACAGTTACTCCAGGAGAATTATTCTACTGGGGATTCCTGCTTGTCCAAAACGTTTTCCTATGGAATACACCTTGTAGATCTGTACGAATGCCATTCAAATACAGGGAAATACATTGCCACAGTATCTATAAATGATAAACTTCAGAAAATGGAGGTAGACTCTGGTGCTAAATTTTCTATTCTACCAGAAGATAAATTTTTGGCATTAAATCTGGGTATCGAGCCGCTACCTACCAATATCAGTTTTCGAGCTTATTCAAACGATGTTGTTCCATGCAAAGGGAGAGTACTTGTCACAGTAAAATATAATAATAGGAAGATGAAAGCAAACTTGTACATAGTTTCTGCTGGCCATGACGCAATTTTGGGTCGAGAGTGGATTCGTGATCTAGGAATTGAACTTCGACAGGTTGATGAGGAAATGAGTCGCACCCAGCCTCTTAACCATGATTTCCCACCTGTGGTTCCTACTGTATTTGGCATTGACGATGTGTTCAATGAATATTCGGCAATTTTTGAGGAAAGAATCGGATGTGTACCTAATCTGAAAGTCTCGTTAGTCTTGAGGAAAGATGTCTCGCCAGTTTTTACCCGAGAAAGAGATGTTCCTTATGCTCTCAGGAGCCGGGTTGAAAGAGAACTGGACATTCTTGAGAATTCAGGGATTATAACACCTGTTGCAACGAGTGATTGGGGTTCGCCCCTTGTTATAGTCCCTAAGCCAGATGGTACAGTGAGGCTGTGCGTAGATTATAAATGTGGAGTAAATGAAAGGCTGGTCTCAGCAAATTTTCCGATTCGTCGAATTGATGATGTATTATCCAGTCTGCGCAACTCAAAATACTTTTGTAAACTCGATTTGCACAAAGCGTATCTACACATCCTGGTAGATGACAAAAGTAGCGAGATTCAGACGATTTCTACCCATCGTGGCACTTATCGCATGAACCGTTTAAGTTTTGGTATTAAGACGGCTCCGTCCGAATTTAACCGAGTGATGTCACAAATTCTACACGGCCTACCAAAGACAGAGACTTACTTTGATGATATCATAGTTCATGGGCAGTCCCGCGAGGAGTGTGTGCAAAATCTGAGATTGTGCCTTGGGCGTTTGGCCCAAAATGATTTGCACCTGAACAAAAATAAATGCGCTTTCTTTGTCACGAAAATCGAGTATTTGGGCCACGTCATAGAATATAACAAGATCATGAAATCGCCTCAGAAAATTGCTGCTGTCAAGGATATGCCGCGTCCGAAGAACAGTGATGGAGTTCGACAGTTCCTTGGTCTCATAACCTACTATGCTCGTTTTGTACCGGATTTCTCCACTATGTCATACCCCCTGCGCCAACTGCTGCAGAAGAATCGTCGTTTTCATTGGGATGCACGCTGTGAGTCAGCTTTTCTGAAACTCAAGGAAGAAATGTGCAGCGATCGAGTCTTGGTCCCGTATGATCCAACCCTACCAATAGTACTAACCTCGGATGCCAGTCCAGTGGGGATAGCAGCAGTGTTGAGCCATATAGTGAGTGGTTCGGAGAGACCAGTGGCATATGCCTCAAGATCTCTGACTCAGTCCGAGCAGAACTACAGTCAACTAGATAGAGAAGCGTTGGGTATTGTTTTTGCTGTTGGCCATTTCTTCAACTACTTATATGGTAGGGGATTCACGTTGGTGACTGATAACGAGCCCCTCACAAGGATTTTTGGGCATAACAGATCATTACCCCAAATGACTTCAGCAAGATTGCTTCGGTATGCGTCGTTCCTCTCTGGTTTTGAGTACAACGTTAAATTCAAGAGAGGGAAGGATAATGCCAACGTGGACTGCCTCTCAAGAGCCCCGATAGAGAAGACAGCCGAAACAATTGATGTCTCGATAAACCAAGAAGTTCACCAGATATGCGTTGATGCACTTTTCCATATCTCTGGGGTGACTATCACAGCAGCTATCATTGCAGAGGAGACTAAAAAAGATCAGCACCTACAGGGACTCATCAGGACCATGCAGGAGACCTCGATGGATACCCCCTACACTATACAGGATGGAGTGTTGTTCCGAATGGATAGAGTGGTAGTACCACAGAATCTCCGTGTGCCGATTTTGAATGAGCTGCATGTGACCCATGTCGGGATTTCAAAAATGAAGCAGCTGGCGAGAAGATATGTATACTGGGAGGGTATTGACAGAGAGATCGAGCAAATGGTAAAAGGTTGTGAAACCTGTGCCAAACTCCGCAAGAACCCCCCACTGGCGCCAGTGCACCCATGGGACGAGCCAGAATCAAACTGGGAGAGAGTCCACATGGACTACGCTGGTCCGTATGAGGGTTGCCATTTCCTTATTTGTGTAGATGCTAAGTCTAAGTGGACAGAAATTAGAGCATTGCGTGAGGCACCCTCGACTAGCTCCACAATCGATCTTTTGAATGATATTTTCTCGTTTCATGGCTTCCCTAGTGTTCTCGTCTCCGATAATGCCACTATATTTACCAGTGAAGTTTTCAAGGAGTATTGCAGTGCTCGAGGGATTTACCAAAAATTTATCGCTCCTGGACACCCATCAACCAACGGCCTTGCTGAACGCAACGTACAAACGTTCAAACAAAGGTTCGCCTCTATCGTTTCAGAGCCAGGAACGGTACGGGAAAAGATACAACGTATTGTTTTACGTCATCGTGCCACTCCATTGGCCTGTGGCCGAACCCCAGCTGAGCTGTATCTCAACCGCCACTTTCGGATCCAGCTGGACGCCATATTCCCGGCTGGGCCGAAGAAATCTGAAACTTCTGCGCCTCGTGCTCGCATTTTGTCAAGAGGAGAGAGGGTTCAGGCCAGATTGTACATGAATAACAGGGAGGTCTGGCAGTTCGGAGTCATCAATCGTGTTCTTGGTTCGAGGCACTACTTGGTGGAACTAGATGCTGGTCGCCTCATTAAGCGCCACATAAACCAATTGATATCCACTAGGGTTCCAAAGCCTGTTCATGGTGACCAGAGAGCACCCTGTCAGCCTGGAAGGTCTGTGGCGTTTGGAGTGCCGTCTTTCGCACGTTCTTCTGAGGAACTTGACAGTGGTCCACAGGTGCCTCGAAGCCCGACTCCAAGAATCAGCCCCCAGAGGCAACAATTTACTGGGGATCCTCCTCTACAGCAGACTCCAGAGCTCCGTCGATCTAGCAGGACCAGGCGACTTCCAGGATACCTCAGAGGCTACGAGTTGTAAGCAAGCAACGGTTGTTTGATGTACTATTTGTTGGTAATTTTGAATTCTTAGTTTTATTATGTGCTCTTCATTCTAGTGGGGGAGACTGTCATAATTCTTAATTACTAATTTCCTGTTGGCAAGACTGTTAGGCCCCGCTAGAAGTCCTTTCTAGGAAATACACCAGTTGTTCTAGTTATCATAAACCTTGTGTCTCGTGTCTCTACGCTTCCTCTCTCCCATTCCAACAATCATATTAGCATTCCTAGGCTGTTTACTAAAGCAAGTCACTAGATAAAAATATTTCTTGATCACAAGAGAAGAAAAAGAGGAAATGGTCCATATTCTTACTATACTCAAACTTCATGAAAAACCAGTGATACCAAGGTCCAATTATGGTTAAAACTGTAATATAAATCGGTGATAATCAAGAAAATTCCGGATTTACGTTTGCAACTAATGATTCGAGGAATTATTTCACATAATTTCCAAGGAAATATTTTGACAAATATCAAACCATTTCAAACAATGGGGAGTGCGCCTTGATTTTTTTTGGATTTTTAATCGAAAGTAGACTACATTCTGAGAATTTTGGCATCAACCGCGACCTTCTAGCGTGAGTAGATTTGTTTCTATGATTTTTCAAAGTTTCGACCGTTTATGACGTCACGCGCTCCTCTCGCCTGGGCGGGACCCCCCAGCCCACTGTGACGTCATGAACGGTCGAAACTTTAAAAATTCATAGGAAAAGATTTACACACGCTAGAAGGTCGCGGTTGGTACCAAAATTCTCAGAAAGAGGTCTACCTTAGATTAAAAATAACAATAAACAGTTTTTCCTACCCAGGCGCACACCCTATGGTCCAACAAAGAGACACTCCTTTTTCCCTCAGCTTTCGGTCAATTTACTACCTTCTTCATCCCTCAAAAAAATACCAAGAAATATACCTCCCTCAAGAAAAAATTACTGTGTGAAATCCACACTGACTTCCTAATCAGATTTTGAGATTTTTACTGGCCATCGATAACAAACTAGTTGACATATGGCAGGATGATCAAAACGTCTGTCTTCTACAAGGTGTGTAGAACCTTGTGTCTTCTACAAACATTTCGAACGAAATCAGTCAATCAGGTTGCGTGAAAATGACCATGGAGGATTTGATTTGCGCTTTTTATAATCAATCTGGGAGCGATGAAATTTCGAGGGAGCCATCAAAGTACAACGGGTACAACCTACTAAGTTCCCGAAAATCTCATAAAAAATCAGTGATTATAGTATTGTTTCAACCGTTACAAGGATTGGTGGATAAACAATTGCATTCGCTTCTGATTAGAGCCAGCTCCCAACCACCATCTCGTAAAATTTCTTAAAAATCGTGGCTAACATAATTCTGGAGGGTATTGCCCAGAACGAGGAACCAGACGAACCGACGCGGTTACAAGGCTTCCTTACCATCTAGAGAGATAAATAAAATGGCACTCGTGATGTTAGATAAGATGAAACTTGAAAATTTCAAGTTTATTTAATATGCTTGGAATACACAACCCACAAAAACCCTGAAATTTATATATAGGTATACAGGGTGTCTACACTTAAGTTTGGCATAACGTCAGGGTTCGATTCTACAAGGTATTTCCTAAGTAAAGTAAAAAAGTAAAGTAAGCAACCATTTAAGTTGAATTTTTGTCCGACTGCCATTCTTGGCGTCGCGGACGTCATCAGCTGTCTCCCTAAGGGGAGATCAGAATTTGTTCTGATGATTTCGCTCATGGCTTCCCAAACATCACCGCCCTGGGTTGGAACGAGAGATTGCCGATCGTCTAATAGACAGAAAACTTTCTGCTAGCGACCAGATTCGAACTCGCATCCCCGCAAGACGGTTCTTATCTTATCACCGCAGTCGGGTACACTGTCCACTAGACCACCGACACCCTCCAAGGTGTTTCCTACAAAAACTGTCTCCGAGCAATTTAAAGATTTTTTCGACCTTACGTCATTAAAACGCTCACAACTCCTGTTATTCACCAAGTAAATTCAAATTTGAGGATATCGATGGAAAAAGAAATATCCTAGCTACCTGGGCAAAACCAAAATCTTTTATTGCTATACGAGCGTGCAGAAAAGTAATAAACCTTTAGAACCTTTCGTTTTATCTAAAAGCTTAACAGCATTTTAGTTTATTATTTTCGATAATGATCCTTTCGAATCGACCAAGAAAAACAATTTTTACCACCTCCCCCCCACCCCTCAAAAATTGTTGGTTTACGTTTCAAGGTACATAGAATCCGAAAATCGAGTAAAAAATGTTTACGCCGTACGCGGCACTTTCCTCAGTTCCCATGGACCGATTTTGATGAAATTTGGTATATGGGTTCATTACGGGTCTAGTTTTGCCCCGAGTTGATGTCACTCACTTCTAAGGGGTGAAAATTGAGGGTTGAAATTTTCAAGAGTGCCCTAGCTCGCAAAATTCTCGAAATGAAGTTAGTGAGTGAGTGGGAAAGGGAGAGTAGGAAAGTTTGGATGGGTGGAGGAATAGGATAGGGAAATGGAAGAGGAGGCTGAATGGGAAAGAGGAGAGGAGGATTAATGGAAAGAAGCTTATTAGAAGGATGGGAAAGGGGTGAGGAAGAGGGTGGGATGGGATTTGAGAGGAAGGGTTGGAAAGGATAAAGGTGAGTGAGTGGGTGGGAAAGGGAGAGTGGGAAAGTTTGGATGGGTGGTGAAATAGGGTAGGGAAATGGAAGAGGAGACTGAGTGGGAAAGGGGAGAGGAGGATAATTGGAAAGAAGCCTATGAGGAGGATGGGAATGGGTGAGGAAGAGGGTGGGAAAAGGGTCAGGAATAGGGTAAAAAGGGCAAAGGAGAGGAGAAGGGGATGAAAGGGAGGATGAAGAGGGAACTAGACTCTCATGATGAGATAAGGTATTTGAAAAGAGGGTGAGAAGGATGGTGGGATAGAAGGGAGCAATTAACAGATGAGGAATGTGGGAGGACAGGAGAGAAGGGATTGGGGGAACAGGAGGGTTGTGAATTGGAGGAAGCAGGTTGAGTGGGAAAGGAGGAAAGAGGAGGCGGTGAAAAGGATTATAGATAGGTACAAATGAATGGGAAGAGGGTTCGAAGGGAGGGAAGAGGAGAGTGGGGTGGTGTTTGAGAAGAAGGGTTGGAGAGGACGAGAGTAAATGTGTGGGTGTGGAAGGGAGAGGAGGGAGGTTTGGATGGGTGGAGGAATAGGGTAGAGAAATGGAAGAGGAGGCCGAATGGGAAGTGGGAGAGGAGGATTAATGGAAAGAAGCTTATGAGGAGGATGGGAATGGGTGAGGAATAAGGTGTGGATAGGGTGAGGAGGAGTGCGGGAAGGGCAAAGGAGAGGAGAAGCGTGTGAAAGGGAGGATGAAGAGGGAGGGAAAAGGGAAGCAAACACAGATGGGAAAGAAGGGAAGAAGATTGAAGGAAAGGGGTTTATAAGAAAGATGGGAAGCGGTTGAAAAGTATTGTGTGGGGGGGGGGGGGGAGACAATGGGCACATTAGGATCACTCTTTACCAGTCCTGACGGACCAGAGTGATCATACCCTGGAGTGGAGGACCACGACCAGGGAATGCGCTCCATTGTGGACCCCAGGGAGGAGCTCTTGTTTGGCTCTACTTTACACCTGGGGAGCAATTATAAATAAAAGAAAACTATTTAATAAAACAACCAAAAAAACTTTATTCATCGTAGGCACCTACCAAGCCTGAATTGGAAAGGGGAGAGGAGGATTAAAGGAAAGGAGTAGAGAAGGAAGATGGGAAGAGGTTGAAGAGTATTGTGTGGGGGGGAAGACAATGGGCACATTAGGATCACTCTTTACCAGTCCTGACGGACCAGAGTGATCATACCCTGGAGTGGAGGACCACGATCAGGGAATGCGCTCCATTGTGGACCCCAGGGAGGAGCTCTTGTTTGGCTCTACTTTACACCTGGGGAACAATTATAAATAAAATAAAACTATTAAATAAAACAACCAAAAAAACTTTATTCACCATAGGCACCTACCAAGCGAAATAGGTACCTCTAGCCCAGTAGCTACTAAGCCACGTCCTCTTAGCTTACTACCTACTAAGCTAAGTACCTATTAGCTCAGTAAGTACAAAAATACTCTAAATTTGCGTCTCTTATATACACTAAACCCAATATTTGAGTTTCTATTGAACGGGAGGGAACGACATTTCTCCAACTCTGAGGGGAATCAAATCACTCTGATCACCTGTGAGAGCAATTGAACTAATTTTGCTCCTCTTCATCCTTGAGAGCTGAAATTCAGTACGTAGCCTCTTGAAGGCTACTGGATGAAGGATCCCAGGAGTGTCTGATCAGCAGTTTGAGCAATTAAACCAACTTCTTCCCACTTCATCACTAAGAGCTGAAATTGAGTTGGCAGTCTCTTGAAGACTATTGGATGAACGATCTCAGGAGTGTCTGATCAGCTGTGTGAGCAATCAAACTAATTTCGCTCCTCTTCATCACTGAAAACTGAAATTTAGTTGGTAGTCTCTTGAAGACTATTGGATGAACGATCTCAGGAGTGTCTGATCAGCTGTGTGGACAATCAAACTAACTTTGCTCCTCTTCATCACTGAAAGCTGAAATTTAGTTGGCTGTCTCTTGAAGACTATTGGATGAACGATCTCAGGAGTGTCTGATCAGCTGTGTGAGCAATCAAACTAACTTCGCTCCTCTTCATCGCTGAAAACTGAAATTTAGTTGGCAGTCTCTTGAAGGCTATTGGATGAAGGATCTCAGGAGGGTCTGATCAGCTGTGTGATCAATCAAACTAACCTCGCTCCTCTTCATCAGTGAAAGCTGAAATTTAGTTGGCTGTCTCTTGATGACTATTGGATGAAGAATCTCAGGAGTGTCTGATCAGCTGTGTGAGCAATCAAACTAACTTCGCTCCTATTCATCTTTGAAAGCTGAAATTTACTTGGCAGTCTCTTGAAGACTATTGGATGAACGATCTCCGGAGTGTCTGATCAGCTGTGTGATCAATCAAACTAACATCGCTCCTCTTCATCACTGAAAGCTGAAATTTAGTTGGCAGTCTCTTAAAGACTATTTGATGAACGATTTCAGGAGTGTCTGATCAGCTGTGTGAGCAATCAAACTAACTTCGCTCCCCTTCATCTTCGAAAGCTGAAATTTAGTTGGCAGTCTCTTGAAAACTATTGGATGTAGGATTTCAGGAGTGTCTGATCAGCTGTGTGAGCAATCAAACTAACTTCGCTCCTCTTCATCTTTGAAAGCTGAAATGTAGTTGGCAGTCTCTTGAAGACCATTCGACGAACGATCTCAGGAGTGTCTGATCAGCTGTGTGAGCAATCAAACTAACTTCGCTCCTCTTCATCACTGAAAGCTGAAATTTAGTTGGCAGTCTCTTAAAGACTATTGGATGAACGATTTCAGGAGTGTCTGATCAGCTGTGTGAGCAATCAAACTAATGTCGCTCCTCTTCATCAGTGAAAGCTGAAATTTAGTTGGCTGTCTCTTGATGACTATTGGATGAAGGATCTCAGGAGTGTCTGATCAGCTGTGTGAGCAATCAAACTAACTTCGCTCCTATTCATCTTTGAAAGATGAAATTTACTTGGCAGTCTCTTGAAGACTATTGGATGAAGGATCTCAGGAGTGTCTGATCAGCTGTGTGAGCAATCAAACTGAAGACTATTGGATGAACGATCTCAGGAGTGTCTGATCAGCTGTGTGGGCAATCAAACTAACTTCGCTCCTATTCATCTTTGAAAGCTGAAATTTAGTTGGCAGTCTCTTGAAGACTATTGGGTGAACGATCTCCGGAGTGTCTGATCAGCTGTGTGATCATTCAAACTAACTTCGCTCCTCTTCATCACTGAAAGCTGAAATTTAGTTGGCAGTCTCTTAAAGACTATTGGATGAACGATTTCAGGAGTGTCTGATCGGCTGTGTGATCAATCAAACTAACTTCGCTCCACTTCATCTTCGAAAGCTGAAGTTTAGTTGGCAGTCTCTTGAAGACTATTGGATGTAGGATTTCAGGAGTGTCTGATCAGCTGTGTGAGCAATCAAACTAACTTCGCTCCTCTTCATCACTGAGAGCCGAAATTAAGTTGGCAGTCCCTTTAAGACTATTGGATGAACGATCTCAGGAGTGTCTGATCAGCTGTGTGAGCAATCAAACAAACTTTGCACCTCCTCATCTCTGAAAGCTGAAGTTTAGTTAGCAGTCTCTTGAAGACTATTGGATGAGCGATCTCAGGAGTGTCTGATCAGCTGTGTGAGCAATCAAACTAACTTCGCTCCTCTTCATCTTTGAAAGCTGAAATATAGTTGGCAGTCTCTTGAAGACCATTGGACGAACGATCTCAGGAGTGTCTGATCAGCTGTGTGAGCAATCAAACTAACTTCGCTCCTCTTCATCACTGGAAGCTGAAATTTAGTTGGCAGTCTCTTAAAGACTATTGGATGAACGATTTCAGGAGTGTCTGATCAGCTGTGTGAGCAATCAAACTAATGTCGCTCCTCTTCATTAGTGAAAGCTGAAATTTAGTTGGCTGTCTCTTGATGACTATTGGATGAAGGATCTCAGGAGTGTCTGATCAGCTGTGTGAGCAATCAAACTAACTTCGCTCCTATTCATCTTTGAAAGCTGAAATTTACTTGGCAGTCTCTTGAAGACTATTGGATGAACGATCTCCGGAGTGTCTGATCAGCTGTCTTATCAATCATACTAACATCGCTCCTCTTCATCACTGAAAGCTGAAATTTAGTTGGCAGTCTCTTAAAGACTATTGGATGAACGATTTCAGGAGTGTCTGATCAGCTGTGTGAGCAATCAAACTAACTTCGCTCCACTTCATCTTCGAAAGCTGAAATTTAGTTGGCAGTCTCTTGAAGACTATTGGATGTAGGATTTCAGGAGTGTCTGATCAGCTGTGTGAGCAATCAAACTAACTTCGCTCCTCTTCATCACTGAAAGCTGAAATTTAGTTGGCAGTCTCTTGAAGACTATTGGATGAAGGATTTCAGGAGTGTCTGATCAGCTGTGTGAGCAATCAAACTAACTTCGCTCCTCTTCATCTTTGAAAGCTGAAATTTAGTTGGCAGTCTCTTGAAGACTATTAGATGAAGGATTTCAGGAGTGTCTGATCAGCTGTGTGAGCAATCAAACTAACTTCGCTCCTCTTCATCTTTGAAAGCTGAAATTTAGTTGGCAGTCTCTTGAAGACTATTGGATGAAGGATTTCAGGAGTGTCTGATTAGCTGTGTGAGCAATCAAACTAACTTCGCTCCTCTTCATCTTTGAAAGCTGAAATTTAGTTGGCAGTCTCTTGAAGACTATTGAATGAACGATCTCAGGAGTGTCTGATCAGCTGTGTGAGCAATCAAACTAACTTCGCACATCTTCATCCCTGAAACTTGAAATTTAGTATGTAGTAGATGTGTGTAGATGATTAAGAGGAGCGAAGTTTGCTCCCACAGCTGATCAGACACTCCTAAATCTTCCATCACCGTTGAGTTGTCTTTGAGAGGCTACTTGATAAATTTCAGCTTTTAAAGACGAAAAGGAGCGAAGTCTGTTTGATTGCTCACACAGCTGATGTGACATCATTAATTCCTTTCCTAAGTCTTCTGGCTACCATTGGTGAATCCGTACCAACAGTAAGCATCAAAGATTGGCTGTACGGTTGGCCTCTCAGCCATCGGGAAGCTTACTGAATGTTGTTCAATTATTGATTTTATTCCGCTCAGAGTTGGAAAAATTTCATTCCCTCCCGTTCAATAGAAACTCAAATATTGGGTTTACTGTATATAAGAGACGCAAATTTAGAATATTTTTGTAGGTACTTACTGAGCTAATAGGTACTTAGCTAGTAGATAGTAAGCCAAGAGGACGTGGCTTAGTAGCTACTGGGCTAGAGGTACCTAATCATCTTGGTAGGTGCCTACGGCGAATAAAGTTTTTTTTGGTTGTTTTATTTAATAGTTTTATTTTATTTATAATTTCTCCCCAGGTGTAAAGTAGAGCCAAACAAGAGCTCCTCCCTGGGGTCCACAATGGAGCGCATTCCCTGGTCGTGGTCCTCCATTCCAGGGTATGATCACTCTGGTCCGTCAGGACTGGTAAAGAGTGATCCTAATGTGCCCATTGTCTCCCCCCCCCCCCCCACACAATACTTTTCAACCTCTTCCCATCTTCCTTCTCTACTCCTTTCCTTTAATCCTCCTCTCCCCTTTCCAATTCAGGCTTGGTAGGTGCCTACGGTGGATAAAGTTTTATTGGTTGTTTTATTTAATAGCTTTATTTTATTTATAATTGCTCCCCAGGTGTAAAGTAGAGCCAAACAAGAGCTCCTCCCTGGGGTCCACAATGGAGCGCATTCCCTGGTCGTGGTCCTCCACTCCAGGGTATGATCACTCTGGTCCGTCAGGACTGGTGAAGAGTGATCCTAATGTGCCCATTGTCTCCCCCCCCCCCCCACACAATACTTTTCAACCTCTTCCCATCTTCCTTCTCTACTCCTTTCCTTTAATCCTCCTCTCCCCTTTCCAATTCAGGCTTGGTAGGTGCCTACGGTGAATAAAGTTTTTTTGGTTGTTTTATTTAATAGCTTTATTTTATTTATAATTGCTCCCCAGGTGTAAAGTAGAGCCAAACAAGAGCTCCTCCCTGGGGTCCACAATGGAGCGCATTCCCTGGTCGTGGTCCTCCACTCCAGGGTTTGATCACTCTGGTCCGTCAGGACTGGTAAAGAGTGATCCTAATGTGCCCATTGTCTCCCCCCCCCCCCCCCACACAATACTTTTCAACCGCCTCCCATCTTCCTTCTCTACCCCTTTCCTTTAATCCTCCTCACCCATCCTTTGAATAAGCTTCTTTCCATTAATCCTCATCTTCCCTTCCCCATTCAGCCTCCTCTTCCATTTCCCTACCCTATTCTTCCACCCATCCAAACCTTCCTCCTCTTATTTCAATTTTTGATAGGGTAGGGAGATGGAAGAGGAGGCTGAATGGGGAAGGGAAGATGAGGATTAATGGAAAGAAGCTTATTCAAAGGATGGGTGAGGAGGAGGGTGGGATGGGATTTGAGAAGAAGGGTTGAAAAAGAATGAGGGGAAGGCATTCATTTTTCACCGATTTGAAATAGTATTTGATTTTTAGAGACCACCGTTCGCTCCCTGCGAGAACTTGATGGTTGAACTTACGATAAATCAGAAACAAGAGAGTGAGTCGCAAAAGAGGCCTAATGTCCGTTCAAATTTTCAAGGATAAAAAATTAAATAACCTCCAAAATCAAAGTTCTCACTTTACGTTTTAGACCTTCTTGAACAATTTGGGTGCCGTGTCTATCTAACTGTAAGTTGGTCTGTTTGTATGCAACTCCTTGTAACGAATTTTCATGAGATTTTCATGAATTTTTCGGCTAGATTGTAGATGAAATTCCTCTGATCCCCTGATTGACAGTAGCCTCGGCGCATGCGCATACAAAAATTCCTGTAACATCCGTAACTCCTACAGTTTCCATCCGAATTTGATGAAAGTTTCAGAGATAGTGTGGTTGAGAATCTAGAAGGTTAGTGGGTCTAGGTACTTGGAGTTTGAAGTTTTGATTTTATCTATGTTAAGTATCTAGAATCGTGTTTTGGGTGGAGGCACACCCAATAGGCAGATTTTTTAAAATATCAAATTCCCTTAAAAAAGGGGTTTTCCACCTGAAATCCATCAAATTTTTCGAGTTGAGAATTGTGACGTCATTCGAGTCAAGTCGGCCTTCTACCTAGGATTTGCTTGAGTGCATACCCTGTGCCACGGTGTAAAGGGGCGGCAGATACCCCCCTGAAGGGCCAAACGAGGGGGGCAATGCCTCCCCTCTGTTTTAACCCCAGAAAGCCCCAAAGCTATCGATCGGAGCCGACAGTCAGAAAATGGCCGTTGAGTGTCAAGCGACGTTCAAAGTGCTCGTTCTGGGAGACTCCAACGTCGGCAAGACCTGCATCGTCCACAGATACTGCGATGAGACCTACTACGACACGTACATATCCACTATAGGTAGGTACAGGTGAAGAACCATATCACTTTCCCTACAAGTGCTCACACACACCTTCCTTCGATAAGCTAAACATGTTGTCAAGTTGTGCAAACTACATTCTTGCCCCAATTTGCAAAATTTCCAGGATTACATCCTATTTCACAAAGAAAAACTCATATTTTCTACATAAATTTCGTTAAAATCCTTAAAATTGATAAAAATGATGTGTTGGTGGATTTTTCATCTGCAATATAGATTCTTACAAAATACATACTTACTGAGGTAACGTCTGTGAATCCTCCCTTATTGTCGTATTTCTTTTTTCATTTGCTTGATAATTATTATTTTCGATCGACCCACTTTCTCTACACCACGATTTAATTCTCTATAAAATAATCAACTATAGTAAATAATAGCAGTAAATTTCTAATGAAATCTACTCGTACTTTCCACTAACGATCGTTGGACAACATAACATATCTGCCAAGATGGGTGGGCACTATCAATAGCTTTCTCACAAACAACAAATTAACGTTTTACAAGAATGAATTTTTCTAAATTTAAAATTTTTTATGTCTAGAAATATCGATACGATTATAAAACGATTGCCAAGTTGGTTAGGCAGCAGGTAGGTGCTCCCTCATACAGAATATCATGAACATATAAAATTCTTTGGAGGAGAAATTATTTATTGTAGATTTCCACAGCAGCACCACCGACAAATTTCCTTATTTGAAAAATGTCAAACATTCTTTCTTCATAAATATTCTTAGTTTTCCAAATTCTCAGGCGGTAAAACGGTAGAGAACTTCGAAAATTAGACCTTGATAAAATCAACATACAATCATGTTGTGGTTATCGTCAACACTTTTTTTCGAATTCGAGGAAACTCCTAAATGTTTGAGGATAATCACGATCTGATGATTTGAAATTGATATAAAACCATCTGGGTTAAACTGCGCATTCCCTGACATTGTCAACGTGAAATTGTACCGAGAGGACAAGGGTTGGACAACATGCAGACAGACATGCAAGCATGCAATATGCTATTGGAAATTTAGACTTTGGAGGACGGTTTTGTATGCTACACGAATAAAAAGCTTGCTCAACTTTTTGACATTTCATGTCTTTGCTATGGCACACAACCAAATTTTCGTTATGTCACGTTATGTTACGTGACGAAATATGCTCAATGATTATTATGATTCGTAGAAGTGAGGTAGGTAGGTACCTATATGATTATAGCTGAAATTTGGCTATATGATTATTATGATTTGGCTGGTAGACTCCTTAGGACGTGAACAATAAGGTGCACAGGGTTTTGATCAGCTGAGTGGCTCCTGAAGCTAACTTCTTTCCTATCAACCCTAGGAAGCTGAAATTTGGCTGGTAGCCTCCTATTGGTGCTAAAAACCGTGAACAATATGGTGCACAGGGTTTTGATCAGCTGAGTGGCTCTTGAAGCTAACTTCTTTCCTATCAACCGTAGGAAACTGAAATTTGGCTGGTAGCCTCCTTAGGACATGAACAATAAGGTGTACAGGGTCTTGATCAGCAGAGTGGCTCCTGAAGCTAACTTCTTCCCTATCAACCGTAGGAAGCTGAAATTTGGCTGGTAGCCTCCTTAGGACGTGAACAATAAGTTGTACAGGATCTTGATCAGCTGAGTGGCTACTGAAGCTAACTTCTTTCCTATCAACCGTAGGAAGCTGAAATTTGGCTGGTAGCCTCCTTAGGACGTGAACAATAAGGTGCAGAGGGTTTTGATCAACTGAGTGGCTCCTGAAGCTAACTTCTTTCCTATCAACCGTAGGAAACTGAAATTTGGCTGGTAGCCTCCTTAGGACGTGAACAACAAGGTGCAGAGGGTTTTGATCAACTGAGTGGCTCCTGAAGCTAACTTCTTTCCTATCAACCGTAGGAAACTGAAATTTGGCTGGTAGCCTCCTTAGGACGTGAACAATAAGGTGCACAGGGTTTTGATCAGCTGAGTGGCTCCTGAAGCTAACTTCTTTCCTATCAACCGTAGGAAACTGAAATTTGGCTGGTAGCCTCCTTAGGACGTGAACAATAAGGTGCAGAGGGTTTTGATCAACTGAGTGGCTCCTGAAGCTAACTTCTTTCCTATCAACTGTGAAAAGCTGAAATTTGGCTGGTAGCCTCCTTAGGACATGAACAATAAGGTGTACAGGGTCTTGATCAGCAGAGTGGCTCCTGAAGCTAACTTCTTCCCTATCAACCGTAGGAAGCTGAAATTTGGCTGGTAGCCTCCTTAGGACGTGAACAATAAGTTGTACAGGGTCTTGATCAGCTGAGTGGCTACTGAAGCTAACTTCTTTCATATCAACCGTAGGAAGCTGAAATTTGTCTCGTTAGGACATGAACAACAACGCTACTGGAGTAGGTGATGTAGTCTGGCTCGAATACACAGAAGAAAATGTCCCAATGTGTTGCAGACTCGTATGCAAGCATTTATGATTCTTAGAAGTGAGGTAGTTAGGTACCTATATGATTATAGCTCCTAAACTTTTCCATTTAGGTTTGTAAACAAATCCATGTCAACCTTACATGGATACCTAGTAGTTGTATTGATACTATATTCAATCGAAGTAAAAAGTTAGGTTTATAACTAAGAGTTGCAGTTATAATTTGTAGTCATACATTATGAATTCAACTAAACGTAAATCGCGTTTTGACGACGAAGAAAGCAACGAAAAACGGTTAAAGCGGGGTTCAACAGTGAAATCAACCGCCGAACGGCAACGCGAATATCGTGCTCGATATGTAGAACATATAACATATAACATACCGTTCTTTTACTACCCACGACGATATATGTATGGATGTAAATAATAAATAAAAATATGAGTTTAATTTTTGTTTTCTTTATATTGAAAAAAATGTAATTCACAGAGGAAGACAAGATTGCTAGAAGATGGAAGGGAAGAAGGAGGGAGGGGAAATACATGAAATGTCCTAATGCGTTGCAGACTTGTATGCAAGCGTTTTGTTAAATTTTTTAAATGAGGACGCTAATTTTTCCCAATTTAAAAAAATTTATTTGTCATGGTCCTTGACTGACCAGCTTGCTCTTACTTGCCTTTAAATGTAAATACCTAGGGATCATATTTGATCAGAATTGTAAATTCAATTACCATATTGATGCTTTGTTTTCCTAGTTGAGAAAGTTATTTTATGTTTTTAAGGAAGCCCGAAATTTTTTGTCTGTTGCGTAGTTGAGAACTATTTATTTTGGCTTAGTTTTTTCTTCATTAAAGTATGGTATTTTCGTATGGAGAAGTGCAGCACTTCTCCACTTACTAGCAGCTAGTAAGGCATTGTTACGATCTGTACAGGTTACACAGAATATTATTCTTAAAGTAGCGATTCGTAGGCATCCACGATATCCTACTATCCTGCTGCATCGTGAGTTAGATGTACTCAATGTAAGGCAGTTGTTTTTACTTCAATTGTGCTTGCTTGTTTATAAAACTGGAATTTAGCCGCAGCATAGAAGCATAGTCATGCATACACGTACAGCTGCGTCATCGCATATTCAGTTGTCTAAACTTAGAACCGAACGTGCAACAAAGAATGCATATTATAAAGTTTTAAAGTTCTTTTGTGCTTATAAATTTAATACTGATGTGTTTGTTTGTAGTTTTGTACCGTGGACTGGGGTGATACTGATATGCTGGGGTGATACTGATCAATTTAATTTTTTTTTAATGAGCTTAATTCAACAAAATTTCAAAGTTTGATATAGGATACTGTTCGTAAGATGTGGGAGAATATAAACTATTTTTTCAGATTTTTTTGAATTATTACACTGGTAGTTTTCCAGGAAAAACTGTAGAAATTGATCACTATCACCCCAGTCTACGGTACATTTTAAGAGAGTGATTCTGATCAGAATAAAGAAATCTGCACTGTAGAGAGTCTTCTTTTTCTTTTTAATTTTTTTAATTTGTTTGTCAAATTAAATTGATATACGAGTACATGTAGTTAGTAGTCGACTTTGTGGTCTTATAGACTGAAACCAGCTCCACCAGCCGCCACAAGTTCTTGTGAACTTATTTGGTTAGTGGACAGAAAGAAATTTTTTATTTACTCTCTGTTTTATATGCCATTTTATATTGTTTTTTTTTTGGTTTATTATTTTCAATAATAAGCCTTTGGAATCGAGCAAGAAAAAAAAATTTTAACCACCCCTCAAAATTTGATGTTTTACGTTTCAAGGTACGTAGAATACGAAAATCGAATAAAAAAATTTCCGTCCGTCCGCCGTACGCGGCACTTTTCTTAGCAACACTGGACCGATTTGGTTCAAATTTGGTATATGGGCTCCATTTGGGGTCTAGTTGTGCCGCGAAGCTTTTGGTTGATGTAGGTCACTTCTAAGAGGTGAAAATTAAGGGTTGAAATTTTCAAGATTGCCCTAGCTCGAAAACTCTCGAAATAAAGGTATCGTTTTTTCACCAATTTTAAATAGTATTGAATTTTTAAAAATTTTTGAGACCACCCGGAGCTCTGTAGGACAAACCGTTCGGTCCCTACGAGTACTTGAAGGTTTTCCTTCGATAAAACAGAATCATGAGTGTGAATCGCAAAAGAGGTCTATTCTCAATTCAAATTTTATCGGACTAAAATGCGATCGCTGTTCATTTCTTCGATTTGTATACAGTTTTGCTTTCTGCGTAACCAGTAATCAAATTTCCATATGAAGCTTTCTATTTTTCCAATCGAGTGTGAAGCGTTTAGTTCTTTCTAATAAACTTGATTGTGAAGGTGTGAAGCCAGTATGGTGTGGTAGGTAGCACCTAGCTGGTAGGTAAAAAAAAGTTGGTAGGTAAAAAAAATGTTGGTGGGTAAAAAACGCTGCAAATCATTGCTCAAAGGCTTCTTCACTCTTCAGATCACTGATCAGCTGAGTGAGCTCCGAAGCCATTTTCAATCCTATTGAATGGAAGTGCTCTTCCAGGCGTCTCCAGCATTCGAGGAGATGTTCTTCACTCTTCAGATCACTGTTCAGCTGAGTGAGCTCCAAAGCCATTTTCAATCCTATTGAATGGAAGTGCTCTTCCAGGCGTCTCCAGCATTCGAGGAGATCTTCTTCACTCCCCAGATCACTGATCAGCTGAGTGAGCTCCGAAGCCATTTTCAATCATATTGAACGCAGGAAGCTGAAATTTGAGAGGGAAGGTCAAGGGAGAATACAGATGGTGGTAGGTGCTATTGATGGAGAACCAGTGATCTATACAGAAGGGTGATCTATACAGAAAATAATAAACCTTTGAGCAATGATTTGCAGCGTTTTCTGTTAATAAACTATTATTCTATTCTATTCTTTACTCGAGAGGGTGAGACAATAAGTAGCCATGAGCGAAATCAGCAGAACCAATTCTGATCTTCCCTTTAGACGACAGCTGAAGACCTGCTCAACGCCAGGAATGGTTACCACCTAGTTGATATTGCCTAATTCCAATGGCATCGGACAAAATCCAAGCCTCTAATGAGACTCAAATGCGATTTCTTTAAACACTCTTTTTATGGACTACCTACCTTTATTTTGCTCAAACTGAAAGGGTAGGTAGTACAAGACTAGCCCAAGATGATTCCTCATTGATTTATTTACGATCCTCTTATTGAAGCCACGATTTAACAAATCAATAATCAAAATCAATTTCTCAATTTAAAAACTATGAATATTTAATTACACGACCAACAAAACCACAACATCTACTAATTACTAGTATATACGTCATCAAGTTGTTTCTGATGATTGGAAAGACAATACGACAGAAGAACCGCGTATAATTCCCAAGTTCACCGGATGTTTCCTACTAGTTTGGCTTCCTAGGGTGGTATCCACTTCCTGCTTCCGGTGTGTCCCCTGGATTATACGAGTTCACGACGAAATACTAGAAGTCTCAAAATACTACCTCGGTTACTTATTTTCTGTATTGATGCCAATGAAAGATTGATTGATTCCCACCAAATGGTTCGACACTATGGCAACTTCTATTTCTCTTAGTTAATTGAAAATTTGTAATCACAACAAACAACAGTGCCTCAATTTCACGGTGATCATGATGTAATAAATATACCGTTTGTATTTCGAATTTCGACTAATGTTTCGTGTTGCCCAATACGACTTAGTGTATCGGTCTTTTAGTTCATATTTGAACTTGTTCAACAAAAATATATTTTTATTGAAACTCCATTAAGAGTTGCGTAGCACAATATAAGTTGTATGTTGCATTACGGATACTGTCATTTTGTTATAAAACACGGCTTACTTCAAGACTGTCTTTTGATTCTGTTACAGGCATCGACTTCAAGCAGAAAATCATCAGTGTTGATGGAACTCCGATCAAAATGCAGATATGGTAAGGATTATTTTTGGGAATCTGCTTCCATGCAATGGCATTTTTTGAATTGTTCATTTGTGCAGAAACCTATTATTTACGTCAATTACAGAAAACGGCTCTAATGAATGGAATGAATGAAAGTACAACAGAGGTTATGTCCGGTTACACAGTTGAAAAGGAATACCTTCCTTCTACTTATCTCTTCTTCATGAACCATGTCCCATGACTAAGCCAAATTTAAGAGTAGTGATAGATAAAATTTTACCTTCCTATCGTTGATCGTTCTGGATTTAAGGCTGATGAAGAATCCTGAATCCTGATCGCTGTGTCCTGAATGATTAATACCTAGTTTTGAGTAAGTTACATAAATATATTTCACATATATCGAGGATTTTCGAGCTAGGGGGATTTGAAAATTACACCCCCCCCCCCCCCCCATTTTTTTCGCCCATACAAAAGATGACAATAACGAAAAGCTTTGCGGCACAACAGACCCCAAATTAAACCCATATTCCAAATTTCGCCTAAGTCGGTCCATGGTAACTAAGGCCCAAGTAGGTACGACGGAAGAACGGAACTTTTTTTTCGATTTTCGGATTCTGTTTTTTTTTAACGTAAACAATCAAAATTTGAGGTGGGTAAAAATTTGTTTTTTCTTGCTCGATTCCAAAGGTTCATTACCTATTGAAAATAGTAAACCAATATGAACTAACCGAAAAATATATTCTTCCTTACCAATTTTGACAGTTTATCAGTACCCAGTTTATCATTATGTAGATGTGGGTTCTATAACTATCCAAATTTGGAAGGAAAATCGCATACAAGTAACTTTGAGTACTGAGACTCAACGAGTAACCGTAAAAAGTGAGTACAGTTCAGTCAACATCGGTCTTATTCAACGTCAATGAACAAAACATTTTCCTTTTCAATAGTGTTACCATATTCATCATTTAATCATACTTAATCATAATTTTGCTTCAATCATGTAAAGTAATTGAGGACCGATGAACTTAAAGGCATGGTGTACTTAGACGGAATAAGCAGAAATGTATTCAGTCCTTGTGACTTGAATCTATCTTCCCCAATCGAATTACAATAACTAACTAAATGGCGCTACAGTCCAGGGTGGGGGCCTCCTCTAGGACATCTTTCCAGCTTGAACGATCTTGTGCCGTTGTCATCCAGTCGTAGCACCCGAGCCGTGCTGTGTCTTCTTCCAAATTGTCACTCCATCTTAATCGTGGCCTTCCTCTCTTCCTTGTACCATTCGGGCGAGTTAACAGGAGCTGCTTAGCCGGATCGTTATCATCTATTCGGAGAATATGGCCGGCCCACCTCAATCTCCCCAACTTCACGAATTTGACAACGTCGAAATCATCGTACAGCTGGTAGAGCTCTTCATTGTGGCGCCGCCTCCATTGTCCATGGTCGAACACAGGGCCCAGTATTCTCCGAAGGATTTTTCTCTCAAAAATTCTAAGGGCATTCTCAGATTGCTTTGTCAAGACCCACGTTTCTGAAGCATATGTCAGGACGAAGCGAAGCAGTACAAGGTGAGTTTAACCCTCCTGGAGAGTACTCGGGATTTCAGGAGCGGCAATAGTCCAAAATGGCATCGAATAGCAGCTAGTGTTCTTGATTTTCTTTCGATCGTACAATCATTATTTTCGTGTACAGAGGAACCAAGAAATTTAAAAACATCAACCCTTTCGAAGCAGTACGGGCCCAGGAGAAAGTCTGGCTTTCTTATTTCATTGTAGTTTTTACTGGAGACCATGTACTTTGTTTTGCTTTGATTAATGGTTAGCCCCATATTTGCCGCTGCCAACATTAGCGACGAGAGAGCACGCTCCAGATCCCTCACAGTTCTAGCCATGAGATTGATGTCATCTGCATAAGCCAGAAGCTGTACGGGACCATTGAATATATTATCATTACTTTGCAAATGTGCGTCTCTCGCTACTTTTTCAAGAGCTATGTTGAAGAGCAGGCAAGCAAGGGCATCACCTTGTCTCAGTCCAACCTATGTTTCAAACAGCTCAGACAGTGTCCCCCGGATTCGTACTCGGCAATGGGTGCTTCTCATGGTAAGCTCCACCATCCTACAGAGTTTATCGGGCACTCCGAACTTTCTCACGGCAGTGTAGAGCTTTTCCCTGATGATAGTATCGTATGCAGATTTAAAATCTATGAAGAGATAGTGAATTGTAACCTGAAATTATACGCTCTTCTCCAGAACTTGCCTCAGGGAGGAAACCTGGTTTATTGTCGAACTTCCAGGCATGAAACCCCGTTGATAGCTTCCAACTATGTTGATAGCATGTGGCTGGAAGCGAGCAAACAGTACGTTAGACAATATCTTGTAAGCGAGGTTAACCCTCCAGTGGTAGACCCCGGAGCGCGGCGCTCCCTCGATCCATTTTTTGAATACTGTCGTTCACAGTGGCTATCTTGAAGGCTGTGTTTCACAGTTCCCACCTAGAAAACCCCTCCACGCACGACCGTACACTCCTCTCTGTCTGTATAAATCGAGTTCTCGCTCTAAACCATGAAAGTGTCAGATCGCTCCGCCGTCTGAGCGCTCTTCTGACCACAAGAAATGTCTGTAGTGGCTTGAGGAAGATTCCGACGAAGAGGCAATACGTGCAGATGACTCAAACGGCATTGTTTAGTCAAATTTTGATCGCTCAGTTATTTGTATTTCAGAGTTTAGCAAAAGCTTTTACTATCGCGTATTTCTGAGTTTAATAAAAAATCAGATTTTACCAATATGTTTTTCATTTAACACCTTTAGATACACCAGGAGATGAGTTGAGTATCACATTCAGACTGAAAACTATTAAAAAATTTGGTAAATATTGATTTATTTGGGAGGAAGTACCGAAAGAGCGCCACGCTCCTGGGTCTACCAGTTGAAGGGTGAGAAGAGGTCTACCACTGGAGGGTTAAGCAAAGTTATTCCTCTGTGATTGCTACACTCCAAGGGGTCTCCTTTTTTGTGGATCACACAGATAACACCCTCGTTCCATTCCTGGGGAATTTCTTCTTTACTCCAGATTTTAATCGAATTACAATAACATATTTATTATGATGACATGATTGCACATAACTGATTCTTCCTTAATCTGGTAAGGTCCCCTTGGCATCAGATGAATAATATTGGATGTAACCCACTGTGCAATGGTTGACAAATCAATAATGTCATCTAAAGTTTCTTTACGCTACTTTCCATACTCCCATATACCTGAAAAAGACTTGAGGGCATCTACTGTGGTAGGATTTCTGAAAATTCACTTTCCAACTAATCAATTTCAGGGACACGGCAGGGCAAGAAAGGTTCAGAACGCTCACAACCGCCTACTACAGGGGAGCTATGGGAATTCTCCTCATGTACGACGTTACTAGCTTGGAATCCTTCAATAACCTCACCTATTGGCTCAAAAACATCGAAGAGGTAATTTCCAGTTTTCTTATATTTGATTCACCCTTAGGTATACTTTAGCAAAACATTTTCAACAAGAGCAAGAAATTTACCATATAGTAGTAAAAGTTCATTCACAAATTGATGATATTAAAATTACAGGTTCTAATAAGAAAATAAATAGTTTTATAAATGTAACGAGCTGAGAGCTGTTCCACTACAGACTAGTGAAGTTACGTCTTGTTACCATGGAGATGTCATGTAAATAGCGTCAGATTTGAAATATAGAACGCCATTCTGTGATTAGATTCCAATGAGAATAATTAGATTCCAATGAGAATAATTATTATTTCTATTATGAATAGTTGTAAGAGTGTTCTGAGTCATCAAGTAGGAATCAACCTAACAATAAAGAAGGTAGATTAAAAGGTGACTAAATTTTCGATAGCAAAAGGGTTAACCCTTTCAGACCCCATGGGTTGTATACAACCCATACCTAACTTTGCAGGCTTCTCTATCCTTTGCAAATCGGTTGAGAAAGCTCGCAAATGTGTTTGTGTCTTCAGACGCAATTCGGAAAGACGAGTTAGGGGTAGGTTAGAGATCGGTTTGGGATGGGTTGAACTCATCTGGATGGTTCACTTGTGCCCGAATAAGAGTCGAAATTGCTCCAGCCAGTTCCACTCAGTATAAACCAGTATTTTCACTGAACTCTGAAAATAAGTATAGGTTAGTTAGTTCAGTACTTAGTTTATTTAGTTTTCAGTAGTTTCCACTTCTTGATTTGTGATTTGAAATTTTTCCCAGACTATGATTATTAGTGCCTCACTTATGTGGGCTGTGAATGTAGATTTTTTCAAGCTGAAAGTTTAATTAATAAATAATTCATTTCAATCAAATTTATATTATTCACTCCCACGAATATTTTGTGATTGATCGAACCTCTCAAATTTTGGTTACGCGGAGACCCGGTGGGTCTTATACAACCCACTTTATTACTCAATGAACCAATAAAAATAAAAATCTGAAAAAATCATGAATCATCCCTAGGCTTCCCTTTATCAGTTTCAATCACCAAAATAAGTTTATCTTGGTCCGATTTAAATGGGGACTGAAGGGGTTAACAAGATGTTCTGTTTAGTTAATCATCTTGCTTACGAAATAATTCAATTAGTAATGAAAAATATGATCTATCTTCAACGGATTCCTTAAAAATGATGTTTCAGAACGCTTCACCCTACGTAGTCAAAGTGTTGGCAGGGAATAAGTGCGACGCAGCAACCAAGAGAGTCGTCGACACGGAAATGGGTCAAAAAGTAATTATTACTACCTGTCATCTTATTGAGAGATTATCATCACTTTTATTTAACCTTTCTACTCCTGTATCATTATTTCAACATTTGTACTGTTTCTTTTCACAATTGACCAACGTGAATAGGTTCCTTATAGTATTCAACAGTCAAGAGAGCGGTGACTACTAAAACCTGGGAGGTGACAGACGGTCATCAGGGGCTTTGAGCCGTAATAAACCGATAAAGATGGCGTTTTGGGCAAATGATTATTTAATTACTAGTCACTAAAACGTTCAACAGGCAGGAAATATACCTCCATCACGAAAACACCTGGAAAGTAGCTGTCAGGCAGGTCCTCAGCTGCGATAATCTGAAATATGTGTAGTTATTTGAGATCAAGACTTGAAGGATTAGCTCTAATGCAGTACCACAAAATTGTATTTCTTGAATCAGGCACGAAATTACCAGGAACAGAAGCCAATCAGCAGTCAGCAATAACGTCTAGAGCAGTCTAAAATAAAGTGCTCTTGTAAGCTGCTAGAATAAATTACTCTAACATTCTTAACTCTAATTGGACCATGTTGTCCCAAAGTGTCACCAGATTAACTAGATCTAAATTCCAATTTACAAATTAATAGATAGAGCTGATTTTTAAACCCTTTTTGAAAGTTATTAGAAATAAAAAAATTATGTTATGACCAAAATTTTCAAAATTTTGTCATCAATTCTTTGGAAATTTTTGTCATAACTCTATTTTAAGACCTCTAATAACCCACAAGAAATTCTGCTCTCCATTAAATTTGAAAGGTCTTCTCACGCTAGAAGGTTGCGGTTGGTGTCAAAATTCTCAGAATGAGGTCTAGCTTAGATTAAAAATAACAATAAACAGTTTTTCCAACCCATGCGCACACCCCATTGGACCATGGTGTCACGAGTGTCACCGAAAACATTTTTCCACAGATGTCCCAACGTCTCACCAGATTAACTAGATCTAAATTCCAATTTAAAAATTAATTAATAAAGCTGATTTTTTTAAACACTTTTTGAAAGTTATTTGAAATCAAAAAAATATGTTATGACAAAAATTATGAAAATTTTGTCATCGATTTCTTTGGAAATTTTTGTCATAACTCTATTTGTAGACCTTTAATATCCCAAAAAATTCTGCTGTCCATTAAATTTAAAATTGCAATTTAATATTGGTTACTCAGGTGATTCCTTGAGACAGCTGTAGGGTTCCTGTGATGTTTTCGGTGACACTAGTGATACCTTGGTCCAATTAGGGCTAATAAATCTCCACGGTCTACTCAATATAATGCGGACAATAGACAAATTTTTGTTACAAATAATTGATACAATATAGGTGATAAGTAAATGGTTTCAAATTGACAAGTAAATATTAATTTACTCATACAATGATTTCAGATCGCCGAAAACTACGATATCCCTTTCTACGAAGTTTCTTGCAAACAAGACATCAACATTGAGACTATATTCCTCACGCTGGCGAGGCTCATTCGGGACCAGAAGGCCAACCAGGTAGGTACTTCCATGACAGTAGACATCTTATTTGGGTATCCTATAATTTTCTTCAAGAAACTTCTACCTCAAAATATTACAACTATGTATTAAAGAGGGGGAAAAAACTGTACATTTTCTGGGAAAAACTAGGTAGGTACTGATAAAAAAAGTATGTTATGGACAAATTTTTTCCAAATTCATGAATACGTTTTTGGAAGCTGCATTTTCATATTTACATTTCAAGGACGTTCATTATCATGTAGAATGAACCAAAAATGAGGATATGTTATGTCCAAGAAATCCTGAGCCAACCATTGATCAACAATAAATACCATTCCCTCACAATTGATCGCATTTCAGAAAAGAATTGAATGATTCATCCGAGAAACCACTTTGGCGCTGTAAATTTCCAATACGAAAAGCACCATGAACTGTGGAGCCATTGGTTTCGGCTGAAGCTACATATTATTGTGATCTTAGGAAAACCTATTGTAGATCTCCAGCTGGACTAGTAAGAAAGATTTGAAGTGGTCTACTCTCTCCATGGGTAAACAGACGATGACCAACTTCAAAAATTAAGTCGCTCTGATATTGATTTGTTTATCTCATTGTCTGACATTACATTTTCTCGTTTGCATATTATGCAATAGGTTTATTAGGTTGATATTTCTCAATTCAAACAACTTTGAACATGTTATTGAGTCACCCCTCTATAACATTGCATTCAATCAAGTTAACACTTACTTGGTAATTCTATTCGAAGAACCAAGAGTCCAAGAACATGAAAAAGCTTCCGGTGTAATGGCTAGCACTCCTAGCTCAATCGTACCTGTTTGACAGCTTTGCCCGAAGTAATGTGTTAAACGGTTCCGGGCTGAGCTCCAACGTGGAGAAAAGGAGGTGTTTTTTTAGTGGGTTTGAATCCCACATAACCGGAAGATGCGGATTCTTCCAGGTATCTTATGAGATCCAACTCCACCTGTGGATCTTAAAGATTTTCTCACCTGCCTGCCGGGGGAAAAAAAAGTTTGACAGCGACATAGTGAACATGCTTGGTTGTTACTTTTCTCAAGTTACCTAAAAGTTGGAAAGGAAAGTGTTGGAATCGACAGGAAAACGATTTTCTTACACCACAACGGGGTCTTGAACACTGAGGTGGCCGCGGCTGCTGTAGAGGCCAGGCGTCTGTATGTTGTTCGGGCGGCCGCCGCGGCAAAAACACAACCAGTCTTTTGTTGTCGGGATTCTTATTCTCGAAGCTCAACCTTCCGATTATCCTATTCATGTAGCATTGAGCCCCAAAACCACGCTCTGCTACCATGAAACAGTATTGTTCTAGGGGATCTGGAGAATTTGATTAATTATTGAGAATAATTTAATCGTTGCTGTAATTATCACTAGAGAACTATAAGTTTCGTTTGAATACCTATTCCTTGGTGGAGATCAACCTAGGACTAGGAATGATGAATGAAAGATACAAATTGAATTAGGAATGATGAATAGATATATTATCCTATAATCAATGAGGCTTGTATCTTATATGGGGGCAAGAAGTATCAATAGAGTTTACCTACTAGATCTTCGGATTTGAACCACGAGGGTAACGGAAGTGATCTTGCATGAAAGTAGGTACTTACAGATCGATGTCCGGAATGAGACTGAGTAGGTAGTGATTCGATAGAGCGGAAGAATCGCTCCATCGAATCACGAATCAGTTGACAGAGTAACTGTTGCTCCGTCACAAACAATTAATTTCACCACAATTTTTGTAGAAGAGTCAGTACGTGCGAAAATTCTAAATATAATTGAGAACTACTCCTCAATCATGTTGCTGTTTGTCACCTCAGGTAATCACCATTATGATCGTAAAAATCCAGTTCCAAAATGGATAATTCATCATCTAATACATAAAATCCAACCGTAGGTGTCGTCGCAGATCGTCTGAAAAACCAGGGTTCAATAATTGAATTATTCTAGTCCGTGACATCAAAATAGTATTAAAATTTAATAAAATTGTGTTTATTTAATCTGATTATACATAAAATCCCAACCCGTGTGAAGTTTTCTTTTCACATATCCACGATTTGTTTTTGCCTGCTGTTAGCAGGCTTTTCAGCTAGTTTTTAATATTTCAATAAGGATGTTTACATCAACAAATTCTATAGATATACCTTTCCGCTATATTCTATACGTGAGGAAAATATTCTACCCACCCAACTTGGTGGCCAGACTTTTCATGTTTAAGAGGTTTTAGATTATGTCTTGGTTAATTTTTATGAGCAAAACTGTACCAAATGAACCAAAGACTACCAAAGACTTAATATCATCCTTGTTGGGGTCAGTCGACTCCGGTTAGTACTTGGATGGATATCCGCTCGCGAGCGGGATCACATGTCCCGTCCCAGTATTTTTATCGAGTCGGGTAAATCTAACTCAATTTCAAATGTTCTTCTTGTTCGCTAGATTGTTAGAATGCAGAGAAACATTGACAAGCTAAGTATGTGATTTCGAATTTGGATAATGTTGTAACTAGATCATTTTTTTCTCAGGTCGATATCTGCGACAGCGGCCAACCCGAACCCGCTCACGTCGACTTGAAGTCCCGAATTTTCGAAAACACCCTCAAAGAGCCGTGGAAATGTGCCTGTTAGTCGTCATAGACACCCAATCGAGTCTTTCATTCTTCGCCCACCCCAACGCTACCCGCTCCTCCCTCATGGTATCTGAACTTATGACCTAAGTAGGTAACGTTTAGGTATAACAAACTCTTATACCTACCTCATCCACGTTTGTACGTAGTATTTTGTATACTGTTGAGTAGGTAGGTATCCCTTCATAGGTTCTGGCTCTGACAACTAAATTACGTTTCGCGATTCACACGAGGTGCGGTTCCTGATAATAAGAATGCAGTCAAACGAAACCTAGTAAGGTAAAATGTTATTGACCGGACCATATTGGTTATTTTTCATTCAAATCCCAATTAGGTCTTGGTGGCATTCCAACAGTGCACTTCTGTACAATATTTATCAATCAAGTGATAGGTCGGAATTGAAACGTATATCCAAAGAAAACTGTCCCAATCGTTGACCTTGTCACTTATTATTACCCGCCTCCCGGTTTAGATGCCACAGAAGTTCTTGTGTTTGTTTTTAAACCTCATTTTGCTTGAATTAAGACAAAAAATGTATTAAAATCTTTCGAATTCTAAGTTGGAGCTGTCTCGCAAGGTAACAACTAGGTAGATAGCCCAACACGGATGTTTCAACATGCAAAGCTAATTCTCGTTTTTCTTGCTCATCCAAGTGGCGCTCACAATATCTCCCCAAGCTGCTCCTAATTATAGCAAGGAAAATACCGCCACGATGAAAACCCCTGGATTAAGTAATTAAGATAAAAGGTGGTCAATAACTGAAGAATAGCTTTGGAAAAAAACCAGTTATCAGCCACCTCATAATTTATTACGGAATTTCTCAAACGACCAACGAAGTTTGAAAATACGCGAAGTAGTCTGTTAGGTAGTACTCCCTGTGGCTGACAGACCAAGTATAGATTTGACTCGTACATGATGGATGCAGACTGGCGACCGCACCTCAACCTCAACAGATTATAGTTGGTTGGAAGTGATAAATTCATTCCTATCGATCACGTAGGATGTGTACAGTTGTGTAGGTACACTTCTTTAATATATTTTCACATTAAAAAATGTTTAATTACTATATAGAATTTATGTGCTGGTTGGTTATGTTACGTCTAGAATGGATTTAGATAAGGTTTTCTCTCCGATTATGGAAATTGTAAATTTGCTTTCGTCGCTTGCTGACTCACGATGTGCTTCTACGCATGCGCTGTGATCAAGGTCATTTCGGCATAAAGGACCTACAAGAACTGTAGGCACTACATTCTTGGTTTGAACAAAACTACATACAATCGAATAAAAGTTAGGACGAATTTATTGTTTTACGAAAAAACACGAAGGGTGAAGTGTGGTAATCGCATGCCTAAACGGCAAACGTGGTCCAAAAACTGCGCCAAATTGACTGGATTCTGAAATGTCTACTTTATGGTTGTGTTAATTTCTGGTTCCTTTCAACACGATTAAATTAAACGATCATCACCACCTTTTTTCTCTGGCCGGTAGGTGAGAAAATCTTCAAGATCTATGTGAGCAGTTGGATATCGTAAGATACCTGAAGGGGCCGCATTGTCGGGTCATGTGGGATCTGAACCCACTAAAAAACGCTACAAATTATTACACAATGGTTTATTATTTTTCAATACAGGGTGTCTACACTTAAGATGAGCATAACTTCAGAGTTTGATTCTACAATGTGTTTCCAACAAAAAATGTCTCTTAGCAATTTTTTTCTTAATCCACTTAAAATGCCATTTGTCTCACTTCAAAGTTTTTTTTTCGCGTTTTCGACCTTACGGAATTAGAACTGTCATAACTCCTGTTATTTACCAAGTAAATTCAAATTTAAGGATATCGTCGGAAAGAGCATTAAATTTCCAAGCTACCTAGTTTAAAACCAAAATCTTTTAGCAATAAACCATTCCTAAAAAATCAAGGCAAATAGCAAACTTCACATTTTTTTCGAAAGATGACTCTTTTTAAATCATAGTTTTTACTTTAAATCCCGGGCTATTTCGATGGGCGCTCTACGGAAAAAACATGTTCAAATTGTTAGTTTTCTAACGGTAAATAAATTTTTCTTTTTAAAATTCAAATTGGAAGAGTAAATCAAGTTAGAATGCCAAAAAACATATGTTTTACAAGAAAATCGAGTATTTTGAGCGGTTTATGGTCCCCCTCGATCTCAAGATGGCTTGACGAGTTTGGTATCATTTCCTATGTAATTTTTCACGCTGAATCCAATGATGATATTTCCGAATGATTCTGACAGCTAAAAAGTGGATTTGTCGAAGAAAATCTTCGATTTACGTGCATAAAATATGCATCATTTCTAGATATGATTGTGAGCATAAATAAAAACATCAATCAGCTTAAAAGTTGATGTTTTTATTGAGTAAAAATGTGTTATTTTATGCTCACTTCCATATTTATGAATAATGCGTTTGTTACTGTCAAACTATGAAGGTTTTCTTCGAAAAATCCACTTTTTAACTGTCAGAATTATTTGTAAATATCACCATTGGATTCAGCGTGAAAAATTACATAGGAAATGATACCAAACTCGTCAAGTCATCTTGAAATCGAACACCGCATAAAACACTGGATTTTCTTGTAAAACACACGTTTTCTCACTAGTCGATATTGCCAACCACTTTCTCGAGCTAGGGGGATTAAAAGAGAGGAGCCGTATTTACTCTTTTGGGCCCCACCTTACCTAAGTGATAATACGACTTTGCGCCCACGGCTCATCGTACATCACCAGTCTAGTCTTTCAATCATTACTAATATTTGTGGCACGCATGGGTTGAAATTTTCTCCATGGCAGATTATTTCAGACTTGGAAATCGGGATTCAAAGCGCATGAATCCCGATGTCAGAATCCGATCCTTGTGGGTCAATCATGATAGAGGGTTTTTTCAGCGTTTTGGACTCAACTCATTACAAGTATCAGAGTTCAGAGTGTACTCTGAATTAATTGTGCCAATTTGTTACAAGTAATTACTTTAAAAAGTGATCCTGTCATGAAGAACAGGCTGGTCAGCATGGACTGCAAGTTAACGGGGACAAAACTAAGGTGATGGTAGTGTCTAGAACAGGGAATCACCCTGAAGTTTGCGATATTCAGAGCGGCGAATTCCAGATGGTCGATAATTTCGTGCACCTGGAATCACTGGTGACGAATAAGTGCGAAGAAGATGCTGAAGTGAAAAGAAGAATTGCTGCTGCTAACCGAAGCTACTTCGCATTCGCCAAGCTTCTAGGAGACAGAAATTTGTCAAGAGCGACCAAACTTAGAATTTACAAGACTCTTATAAGACCTGTGGCAACTTATGGGTGTGAGACTTGGGTTTTAATAAGTCTAATTCCAGGAAGATGGACTGCTTTGAGAGGAAAATCTTGAGAAGGATATTCGGCCCAGTTTGCGAGAATGTAGCATGAAGGAGGAGAAAAAACAGAGAGCTTACCGAAATGTACAATGAACCTTCCATCACGGCCCGAACCCGAACCCTGCGGCTAAATTGGTACGGTCATGTGAGGAGGATGCAAAGTGATAAGCACGTAAAGAGTGTTTGACCTCAGAAATGAGGGTACACGACCAAGAGGGCGTCCCAGGGCAAGGTGGAGAGACGTGGTAGAGAGTGACATGAGGCGCGCAAATATAAGATGGAGTGATGACAGGACAGTTTGGGAACGGGCGGTTATTCAAGCCAAAGACCGATTGAGTCTGTAGTGCTACAAAAAGAAGAAAAATAATTCTCTTGTGTTTTCCTACCCCTTCACCTGAGGGCGCAAAAAAGTGGTTCTTGAAAGCAGGCGAGGGGCCCAAAAGAGTACTTTCACTGTGCCACCCAGCTCATCATCGCCATGGTCCACTGCCACTAAGAAGGATTAGGGCGCAAGTGATGACTGCCCGTTCTGGGTGAGGGGAAAAAAACCAGAAGCTCCCTTCTTTCTTTTCCCAGTACATCTCCCTTTTTATAATGCTCTCCACAAGACTCCAGTTCTTTTCACCTTCCGCCATCTTGCTAACAACTGCTTATGGTGATGAACTTTAACCCTTTTCTACTTGCAGCTGAATCCTCTCAGCCGCCCATTTTGTACATTCAAAAAAGTTGTGTAATAGAAAGCGAGAAGAATCTTCTATGTTCGAGCAGTGCAAACATGACGGAGAAGATGCCTTCCACATTTTATGCAGATAGGCATCAAACAGTCCTTGTCCTATGAAGAACTGTGTGAGAGAGAAGTTCAAATGTTCATCTTTTCTGTCCATCCATGTCAGAATGTTTGGCACAGTCGTGCAGCCATATCTCACGGTAGGTTGCCATTGTGCGCTCTCTTTTCCTCTATTTCCTATGCACGACCTGTCTCTTCCATCCCTTCTTTTAAAAATGCTCTTCCTTCCTGAGACTTTCAGCTGGATGGGTGACACTCGAGAGGTCAAAGGTAGAGGATTCCGACACGTAAGCGCACTCGATTCGTAGAGCTCCTGTTCGCTGCACAGCTTTTACGATTACGAAGGAAACAAAAGTTCACTATTGAAAATAATAATAATAATAGTTCTTAACAGAAATAGAATGTTGCTTAGAAGGTACATTGAGGAACCGCACACTTTCCTTTTCATTATTACTACTGCCTGAAGAAAGTAACACTGTGGCAAATCCAAGTTCAACTTGTCTGCAGTATCTCCTCGTTCTGTTTCTATTACATAGAGGTTCATTGTTATTCGTCTTGCGGAGTTCTCCTTTCAATTCAATCACTGCAGATTCTTTTGAGCCACACTCACAGGAGGTACGTAAATTTTTATTTGAAGACTAATGTTGGGGAAATACGGTCGAATGAAGTTCGATTCCGTTGCTTGCCCCTAATTAATTAATTTAGGACTGTAATGACAAAAAAAAAGGGGGGGTTGGTCGACACGAAATAGGTAATCTGGCGGCACTCACCTGTAGTGGGGGGCAGAAAAACCACTTCGTTCTGACTTTAGGTGGGTGTAAAATTGGCGATGATCGGAGATGGTTCACACTTGCACTTGTTGAGACGACTGCTGGTTCGCGCCGGGACCACTTCGCGCGTCCGAGTAGTGGTGCCTACCTAATCGTAGTCGACCATATCGAGGCATCAAGTGAACGAAACAGCTGACCAATGGGTCACCCGCCAGATTCAAACAGAGAAGCTGTATTCAACTAACATTCCACCCACCTAGGAATCTCTATTCCTAAACATTAGCCCTACCAGCTTGCGTACCACACATAAACAACATGGGTGTGGTCTTAAAACAAAAACAAATTTTGGGGTATCCAGACTACAGAAACTCCGGGATAGCCTTTAACATGAACACTGAATATACTTACAAATAAATTAACATGCCAACAAAACTAACTATAAATTCAACAAAGTAACCCTATTGGTAAAGCCTTTTACCTATTAGTTTCAAATTATTGGTGATTAATATTAATTCATAAGAAATGGGTGTATGCTATGGGATGGGTTTGAGAACGAGGACCCCTTGGATAAGGATCTATTTCTTCACTTCCACCGGGGCTATGGTGAAGACTTTCGCAATGGTAAAGGAAGCCCAACGGAAAGGAGGGAGGAAGGATACCCATACCCTAGACATCACCAATATAATTAGGTTAATAAGTTAGTTAATAGGGAGAGGGCATAGTTTTACAATGCCTCTCGTTATAATGCCATGAGCGGTTTGTACTTCTGCCGATCTAGATTGATTATCGCTGCCAGAAAATATGCGGTGAATTCGCCCCAGTTTCCATGTTAAGGGTAGACTATTTTCATCTTTAATTAACACCATCATACCCTCCTCTAGCGGTGGTGCTGGTGCTATCCATTTGTTTCGCTGTTGAAGGGTGTTGAGATAATCAGAAGCCCAGCGTCGCCAAAAAGACTGGAACAAACTGGTGAGAAGCAACCATCGATCTCTCAAGGAAGAAGAAGGTGTTACCACCGGGGGCTCGTCCAAGATTCCTGGTGGTTCCATCAACAAAAAATGCCCTGGCGTTAGCACGCGTAGATCACTAGGGTCAGTGCTTATTGGTGTGAGTGGTCTAGAGTTCAAAGCAGACTCTATCTGTGTTAAAACAGTATAAAACTCTTCATAGGTCAAAAGTTGTTGTCCCATGACTCTGGCTAGCAGTCGCTTGGTGGATTTTATCCCCGCTTCCCATATGCCTCCCATATGTGGTGTACCGGCAGGTATCATTCTCCAATCAATCTGCTTAGAAACTGTAATTCGAGAGATCGTATCCTGATATTGAGCTGAATGGACCAAGGAGCTCCAGGCGCGTAATTTCCGTTTAGCCCCGACGAAATTAGTGCCATGATCACTGTAAATCACACTGACTGAACCTCGCCGTGCAATAAACCTCTTCAAGGCTGCCACGAATGCGTCCGTGGTCAGGTCGGAGGCCAATTCCAAATGAACTGCTTTAGTCTTGAAACAGACAAACAAGCAGATGTAGGCCTTCAAGACTTTGGCCTTTCTCACCCGACTCATGGTGATTTCAAATGGGCCCCCATAATCCACACCAGCTACTGAGAAGGGTTTCCCAGCTTGCACTCTATCATAGGGCAGGTCTGCCATAGGAGGTTGGATTGCCTTAGGTTGGCAACGAAAGCAGGTCATGCACTTTGTGACTCGAGCAGTCACTGCAGACTGGAAGGAGAGAACCCAGAAGCTCCGACTCAAGGCAGCTCGCAAGGCAGAGGGACCTGAGTGACAACCAATTACGTGATGATAGTCGATGATCAGATTGGTAAATGGGTGTGTTTTTGGTAATATCATGGGGTGCTTCTGAGATTCAGGAAGATCAGAGTGCCGCAAACGTCCTCCAACCCGAATTATTCCATTGGAGTCAAGAGATGGTGCAAGTCGACGAAGAGGTAGGAGGGCCAATTTTCCATGCCTTAGCCTTTCCACATCAACGGGGAAGGTCTCCTGCTGAACGAGACGAACACAAGCAACCACTGCACTATTGAGTTCCTGCAGGGTCAGCCTTCCTGACCTGATAGGCAACTGCCTAGCACGCGCAATTATCCGATTATATAAGAAGCGTTTAATCCAGGCAACGACGCGAAGCATCTTTTCATATGACGAGAAACGTGTGAAAACAGGGTGATGAACTTGCAGTGATGCATCCTCAACTTCCACATCAGTCAAGAGTGACACTATACGCGTCTCCAAATCTTCACCGCTGGGAGCTGGATCACAGTCTGTCACTGGCCAGGCCTCAGTCGGTGAAGAGAGCCACTTGGGTCCAGATAGCCATAAACTATGTGACAGAATCTCTGAAGGGAATAGGCCGCGACTGGCACAATCAGCAGGGTTGGAGGCTGAAGGAACATAACGAAATGCTTCAGGAGGAAACCGATCCTGAGCAGCACTGACTCTATTGGCCACGAAGGTCTTCCATCGGTGTGGCGGAGATCGAACCCAATGAAGGGCCACCATTGAATCGGTCCAAACGGTGGTGGAAGCAACACTTCCCGAGGATGCAAGAAGGGTTGATACCCGCTGAAGGAGTCCAGTAACAAGCAATATACCACAGAGCTCCAGGCGTGGGAGAGAACAAGTTTTGAGAGGTGCAACCCGGGATTTAGCCATCATGAGGAACACCTGAACCCTTCCATCAGGGAATGAACAACGAAGGTAAACAGCTCCTGCAAATCCCTTTTCTGAGCTGTCAGCAAAGCCATGCAACTGCCTCTCCACGGCCTGATCAAAATTGAGGCATCGTGGTAGGGTGAATTCTTTCAGACTCCTTAATTCACCTCGGAATTGATTCCATCTCTGGCACACATCAGCTGGCGGCGTCTCATCCCAATCAAGAGCGAGGTCCCAAAGATGTCGTAAGAGCAATTTTCCAACAAATATTACAGGGCAAATGAATCCAATTGGATCAAATAACTTAGCCACATCTGACATGATTGTGCGCTTAGTAATCTTGGGGATGGTGTCCCCTATCTGATATGAAAATACATCCGAATTTGGCTTCCAAACTAGCCCAAGTATCTTTGTTGATGGCTCTATGTCACTCTCAAAGGATTGAAAATCAGCAGAAGGCAAGCGGTGCTCAAGGGGAATTTCATTGAGAACAGCTGTTGAGTTGCTCATCCATTTACGCAATTCGAATCCAGCCCGACCAGCAAGACCTATCAATTCCCTCTGCAGTTGAAGAGCCAACATCTCAGATGGTACCGACTTTACAATGTCATCCATGTAGGTATCTTCAAGAAGGGCAGCAGCAGCTAGAGGATAACTAGCGCCCTCATCATAAACCAGTTGGTGGAGTGTGCGTATGGCCAGGAATGGAGATGCTGACACTCCATACGTCACAGTAGTCAACCTATATTCCTGCACAGGCTGATCATTCGCTGCTCTCCAGAGGATGCGCTGGAAATCCTGGTCCTCAGTGCGAACCCTTATGTTGCGGTACATTTGACGGATATCAGAAATGATCACAACGGAGAATAGACGAAAACGAACAAGTATATCAACAATGTCGGCTTGTAGTTTTGGCCCTTTGAACAAAATTTGATTCAATGAGACACCACCAACAGTCTTCATTGAGGAATCAAACACCACTCGAAACTTCCCAATACAGCCAGAAGCATCCGAACGAAAAATGGCATGGTGAGGGATATAATATGGAGTACTCACTATAGAGGGTCCATCAGCTACCGTCATGTGACCTTGATCCAAATAGTCCTTCATGAAGTCGAGGTAGTGGCGCTTCAAAGCAGGATTGCAATCCAAACGTCGCTCCATGGAGAGAAAACGGCGCAATGCTGCCTGCCGACTATCACCAAGAGGGGGATGATCAGGTAAGAACGGTAGAGCGACAACGTATCTACCATCATCCTGTCGGGATACTGTAGTATTGTAATGTTCCTCACAAATCCTGTCCTCAGGCTTCACAATCTTTGCTGGAGGTGGCTCCTCTATCTCCCAAAAACGACGCAGGATATCTCCAGTATCCTCACTGTGGGCCAGGAAAACGCTGGTGATAGCAGCATCTGCCCTTCCATGACGGCCTATCAGGCAATGACCCCAAATGCTTTCCATAAGGCTTGGTGTTCCAGGTGGTCCTCGAACAGGTCGACCCAGCATCACATGACCAAACCATTCAGCCCCCAACAATAAATCGACGTCTCTAGGCTGGAAATATTGTGGGTCTGCAAGCTTCTTGCCAGCAGTTCTGTCAGAAGGCAGTGGCTGCAAACGTGCAGATGGAGCCCGAGCAATATGGTTGACAACTAAGGCCTCAAGTTGCAAATCAACGGCTCCCACAGGTTCGAATTTGCAGAACACTTTCTCTTTGCAAACTCCAAGCGATGTTTGACCCATTCCATGAACAGGGACCTCAGCCCTGGTGGGAACAAGCCCTAACTTGGTGACACAATCACGAGTTATGAAAGTGGCTTGACTGGCTGGGTCGATCAGGATTCTCACATCTTGGTAGGACCCCATGCGGTCAGCCACTCGACCAATTGCAGTGGCGACGATCACTTGACCCCTCATTGGTGTACTCAATTGATAAGTAGCCACATTACGTGATTCTGGCGATCCAGGAGAAGAAGTTGGAGTCATGGTGTCTCCAGATGTCGGTTCTGGGGCTCTGAAATGGAGCAAGGTATGGTGTCGCATGGAACAGTGTCGGCAGGCGTTAGCTCGGGGACACTTATTCGAAAAATGTCCAGGGAGCAGACATACCAAACAAAGACCCTTTGACTTAGCAAAACTGAAGCGCTTCGACACAGATTCCCTACGAAAGGCACCACAGGAATGAAGAGGATGTGCAGCAGCACACTTGATGCAAGAAGAGCTTGATGCATCAACCACCAAAGTTGTGACACCCCTTGTACGACCGCCCCTCTGGTCACTGGTCTTGTTGGTAGGCTTGTGCTCATGCGAGGGATGCACAGCCTCAAGGATACGGGCCCTCTCATGGAGGAAATCAACAAACTCCTGAATTGACGTAGCAGGCTCAACAAGTATTCTAGACTCCCACTCCTCTCGCAGCTTGTTGTGAAGCCGTTTGCACAGCAGAAACAACACAGGCACCACCCACCCTTGCACCTCATGGCCCAATGCCTGAAGAGCGCCTATAGATTCAGAAATTTGACAGGCAAATGATCGAATTTGATTTGGATTGGCCGATGTGATAGGCAGAGATAGTAATGTTTCGAGGTGTGCATTTGTTTGCAGATGAGTGTTGTCGTACTGCTGCTTCAAAATGCCCCAAGCGACACTATAGTTAGGGCCTGTAAGAGGGAGAGCCGAAATCAATGCTAGGGCCTCACCCTGCAAAGCAGCGCGCAAATAGGCATGACGTTGAACGTCTGAAATAGCCTGATTCTCATGAACAGTAGCCTTGAACAATTCAGAAAATCCCTGCCACTCCTTCAGGACACCACCAAATTCGGGTAATTTCAATTTTGGAAGCTGGATAGATGAGCTGCCTAACTGATTACCACTAAGACGTGGATTCGAATTTTGCACATCCACAACTGAGGGATCACCCGACAAAGGAGCTAACGAAGATAATACTGCTTTGACTTGATAATATTCAGTTTCAAAGCTAGCTACTTGATCCTCCAAGTCTTCTGTGATATCATTCTTCTTGTTATAAGCTGCGATTTTGGTAATGTTATCATTATACACATTAAACCACTCATCTATGCGGTCTGACATGACTCTCAACAGCACTTTATTTTTGGAGGTAGGAGTATTTTCCACCTGAGTAGCCACAACAGCTGCTCGATTCATCTTGTTGGTCAAGAGAGTGACCAAGAAACGATAATCATCAATCACTGGCATGATTATTAGTTGCGAATACGAAAACTCGAACGACAATCGACGAAACACGCCACAACAACTCCCAAAGTAAACGAAGAAGCGATAACAAGAAAAAAACAACAACACCGCGGCGGGAAACTTCTAGCTGGCAGGTTGGCAGAAATTAAAATCGAATCAGTTCCTCACTAATTGATCGAAGGATATGGAACCAATGTTTACGATTCAATAACTAGTTTCGACAATGAAATATTCTGATTAGCGATATACTACTAATAAATCAGAGTTCGAAAGATGCGATGGCAAATAATAAGAAAACGATACAGTAAATGTAACAAAAGTGCAAGTGCGTAAAAGAGTGCACCTACAGACAGATTAATCAACGTAAATTAATATAATTGTCTCACACCAACAAACTTCCATCGAAAATCTCTACAGTACTATCAATGGGGTTGTAGGTAGGTGAATAAACTACAAACGTTTATTTGAACTAATTATGTGACCGATTAATTGTAGCAGGCAACGATGAGAGGGAACTATTATTTATCGTGATTATCGATACAGACTATCACTCTGAACTCGTTATCGCTACCTATGTTAATCGACGATCCTCAATAAGTCACACCCCAGGTTTGACCGGTGACAATTATTAAGACAAGTGTAAAGTGCAAAGAGTAACAAAAGGAAGTTGGCGCAATAAAGATAGCAAGCTGGTAGGTATTGTTACGTGAATAATAGCCTCTTAGAAACGGTGACCTGTCAGGAAAGGATTTCGATCTCGACACAGACCATGTACGTTGTCCTGTAATTATTCACAAATTGATAATCAAAGGCCCAATTCAAATGCCCCACCTAGCTGTATCCCCGAATATTATTGATGATTTACGATCGATTCATTAAATGAAAATCATGAAATTAATGACAAAATTAACGCAAGTTTTTATCTGGCTCTTAAGGATCAAATGTTGGGGAAATACGGTCGAATGAAGTTCGATTCCGTTGCTTGCCCCTAATTAATTAATTTAGGACTGTAATGACAAAAAAAAGGGGGGTTGGTCGACACGAAATAGGTAATCTGGCGGCACTCACCTGTAGTGGGGGGCAGAAAAACCACTTCGTTCTGACTTTAGGTGGGGGTAAAATTGGCGATGATCGGAGATGGTTCACACTTGCACTTGTTGAGACGACTGCTGGTTCGCGCCGGGACCACTTCGCGCGTCCGAGTAGTGGTGCCTACCTAATCGTAGTCGACCATATCGAGGCATCAAGTGAACGAAACAGCTGACCAATGGGTCACCCGCCAGATTCAAACAGAGAAGCTGTATTCAACTAACAACTAACTTTCGAATCGAAGTAAAAACAAAGTTGCAAGATAACAGAGAATTCCTTGACTCATTTCGGAAAAATACAAACCAAATTCTCAGGGAACTACATTTTAGCTTTATTCAGAAGAATTGGTTGAGAAAATTGTCTATTTAGACTCCTTACACCCACTTCACACAAAAATGTCTCGTGTTTTTGAAACAAAATATAAAATAAATTTATTAAACCATTAATTAGGTACCATCTTATATAAACGATTATTTACACTTTAAAATTGAAAAAAATATAGTTTTCTATTTAATTAAACGTCGGACTAATGAATTATTGATACTTGAACTCAAAATTAGCATTAGAATCACGTAATCAGCGGCATGAAGCAATTTTTTAGCGAGTTAATATCGACTAGTTTTGTATTTTGGGACAGTGCGTGAAATTAGACAAAATAATATTTATAACAATACCTCGTATAGCTGAAAAAATTCTGAAAAAATCATTAGGTAAGGTCAATAAAGTAGGCTACTGATGTGATTAGGTTTGACGGCATAACAGTGTATATAGTAAGTTTTATGTAACCATTGTTAATTTTTAATAAATGTAAATAATTAATGTTGACAATTATTACAAGGTGCGTAAAAATGTTGGGTAAGTACGTTTTTAAACGAAAGAAAATTTTTTCTACCAGACAGCCTATCTTAAAAAAATGGCATCGATGTATTTATTATAAATTTGTAAACGAACCATTCGAACTTGAAGGACGCAACAATTTTTTCAATAAAAGACATTTTTATTCAAAGTCAACCCAAAAACGCTTTTTCCATACCACGCTTTTAAAAAAATGAGAACAAGGTTACTTCTGGTAAATTGGGACCATCGCCCATTTCGTAGGTGCTATAATATTGTTTAATAATACACGGTACCTACTTGGATAATATTGGATGTGGAATTGATTGTTGTTGGTACTACCTGCAGAAGTCTCAGAAGTAGACGTGTTACCTTGATTATGAGGGCATAGTACAGCCAAACTTGGATACATAAGGGCCAGTTTCGCACTACCTGATTTCAATTAGGTTTTATCGAATCGTTGATAAATGTCATTTATTGATAATAAAAATGGGTCTCAGTGGGTTGAATTAATTATTACCTATCCACTCCGTTTCCATAAAACTTTATTCTTGATTATGATCACGACTGACATAATTATGAGGTTTTTGAACACGTTACTACTCAATGGTTCATTACTTTACCATGTTTCTTTACATACTTGATGAATTCCTTCCCTTTGTAGGTAGTCTTCATCCTCGTCAATTTCACTATCTTCTGTCCAACTCAAACCAAAATGCACAATAAATCCACCTTGTTTCCTTAAAACGTTGATTTAACAGTTGAAGTCAAGAGTTACTTACCCTTTAAATTCAACTGTATCATAAAGGCATTTGCTGTAGACGTTCATTACTTCTATAGCTACCTATTTTACGAGTTCCTTCCCCATGGTGGTCTTCATCCTCGCCAATTTTATTCCCTTTCTATTTTGGATGAAACGTTGTTTTATTTCACATTCAGCAGTATCTTACAAGCATTTGCAATAACTATGGACACGTGATTACGACTGGCAGCACAGTTGATGATGAGCATATTACTGCTAAATGATTCAGATTCACTTCTTTAGTAGCTTTTGATGTATACCTACTTGTTGAGTTCCTTCCTCGTGTACTTTGTCTTCTTCAATTTCTCTCTCTTCTTCTGTCAAAACAGCAACCAAAACCCTTAATCAGTCCCCATCGAAATCAAGTGACGCGAGTAAGTTCTGCGTTGAAAATTTAGGAAAGAAGAACACCAGGTATGAAAACCGTCATATTAGAGTTCTGGTTTTCGTTCATAAACCTATTGCTTGAGCTGAACTTATTCAAAATCGTTGCGTTTATTTAAAATTCTTATTCAAAATTCTATTGCGTTGATTGTAAAATCGAATACGCTTTGCTTGTAGTATTTCCCGGCAGAAATCCTTCGGTATTGCCTACACTATACCAACTGAGCGAATCGGGTTCTTAATGTTGGTCATTGTTCGTGAACAGAGGAAATGTGATATAAAAATTTATACGTACCTACCTTTTTTAACGGTCCACATTCCTGTCTCGAAATCGATTCAAATGGATTACAAATGAGTTTGAAGACCAGTGGGAAACTACATTCCTCTTTCAGTAGTTCATTCGTTTTTCTGTTAGTTTTACTTATGTAGATAGGTAGGTACTTATTTATACCTACTTCATGTTGAAAATTGTTGGTTACAAACCTATTTGTAACTTTTTTTTACTGCTCAAGATAGGTAATTAAAATTGGCTATCCAAATTTAAAATTCCCTCTGTTGCTCAGTATTTTGGAGGATTTCGAATTTTAATTTTTGTTTCGTGCCTATCTGTTGTCGGGCACAAAAATGCAAAATCGTACGAACCTATTTTTCATGAAATTTCTGGGTTTATGCGGGTTAGCCTCTTCTTCTTGCTGGTCTATTGTTGTGTTGAGTAAATACTGCGACCTACGTAGTTAATGGTAGCTACGTAGTCTTCCTATCTCAGTTCGGCTGTAGATCTGTAATCGATCACTGTTGTAGGGCAAACTGATGAATTCAATTCCACAAAGTAGATGGTACTCCTATCCGGTGATGCTGCACGGTAGGTACCGTTGTGGGTAAATGTAGATCGCATAACACGACCTGTTGATTATAATTCGATGTCTTGAAGTTGACGCTGATGTACTGAATATTGATGCTTCGTAAGCTGCAGTGATGTTAAAAGGTGTTCATTGACTTTTATTCGTTGGTATATGTGAGAGAAAAGAAAATCTCAATAAATTTTGTTCCTTGCTAAAAACATCGCTTTGTTTTCATTTTATATCCCGCTCTCTCTTGGTAAAATGTAAATGAGTTGATACATAGTAATAATGATAGTCTCAAGTCTGTTCCTACTTTCAGTATCCTGAGTCAATTATTGACTTCACTTTTATTGAAGAACCAATTATTGATACTTCACTTCAATATTTAGCTAAATAGTCTCAAGTCTGTTCCTACTTTCAGTATCCTGAGTCAATTATTGACTTAACAATTATTGGTACTTCACTTCAATTATTGACTTCACTTTTATTGAAGAACCAATTATTGGTACTTCACTTCAATATTTAACTAAATAGTCTCAAGTCTGTTCCTACTTTCAGTATCCTGAGTCAATTATTGACTTAACAATTATTGGTACTTCACTTCAATTATTGACTTCACTTTTATTGAAGAACCAATTATTGGTACTTCACTTCAATATTCAGCTAAATAGTCTCAAGTCTGTTCCTACTTTCAGTATCCTGAGTCAATTATTGACTTCACAATTATTGGTACTTCACTTCAATTATTGACTTCACTTTTATTGAAGAACCAATTATTGATACTTCACTTCAATATTTAGCTAAATAGTCTCAAGTCTGTTCCTACTTTCAGTACCCTGAGTCAATTATTGACTTCACAATTATTGGTACTTCACTTCAATTATTGACTTCACTTTTATTGAAGAACCAATTATTGGTACTTCACTTCAATATTTAGCTAAATAGTCCCAAGTCTGTTCCTACTTTCAGTATCCTGAGTCAATTATTGACTTCACAATTATTGGTACTTCACTTCAATTATTGACTTCACTTTTATTGAAGAACCAATTATTGGTACTTCACTTCAATATTTAGCTAAATAGTCTCAAGTCTGTTCCTACTTTCAGTATCCTGAGTCAATTATTGACTTCACAATTATTGGTACTTCACTTCAATTATTGACTTCACTTTTATTGAAGAACCAATTATTGGTACTTCACTTCAATATTCAGCTAAATAGTCTCAAGTCTGTTCCTACTTTCAGTATCCTGAGTCAATTATTGACTTCACAATTATTGGTACTTCACTTCAATATTTAGCTGAATAGTCTCAAGTCTGTTCCTACTTTCAGTATCCTGAGTCAATTATTGACTTCACTTTTTATTGAAAAACCAATTATTGGTACTTCACTTCAATATTTAGCTAAATAGTATGAAACTAAGGTTCATAAGAATAAATACAAGAATATAAAGAAGAATAACATTAGATAATAGAGATCCGTTAGATAATATTCATTACATTCAAGCAGAATTCAGTAACAATTTCGAAACATTTTAAGTTAGATGTTTTGGATGGAATATTTTTTCGGCATATTACCAATGTATGTAAACATTATGACCGCCTTTCGGATAGTGTCTGGTCTCCAATTTATACTCAGTTGATCTAAGTATCTATCCGTAAGTAAGTTTATCCTGTAAAGTTGTGTCCTTCAGCAAGGGTAAAATTTGAGGATTAGATAATTGATAGTTGCAAATATTTCCTTCGCTTCGTTAATTGCAAGTATTGTTGAAGAGTTCTTAACGTTCTTTCTAGGAGGATAGTAGGTACGATACAAGGGCTCATCGTCTTTTCTCGATCGGGTCGGATGTTCCCTGCTTATATTATTCTCTTTGAATATGAACGAAATCATCCATAAACTACCGAAATATTTTGCGTGAAGAAATACGAATAGGTAATTTTTTCATTTCCACACATTCCAAAACAAATGAGTAGGTACCTACCTATAATATATCTGTTTTGCCTGTCTGTTCGATATCAATCCCTGTCAAACGACTCTACCAAGAATCGCCAGGTTTGGTTTATTCGAGGAGTATGTTGAGGAAAAGGATATTTTTTTTAGAACATTGTGCTCAACGAGCTACTTCAGAACGGCTCGACCGATTTTAATGGCAAGTTTTGTGTCGTACCTACTCGTTACCTACCCTCGGGGAAAATACCCAAAAAATCATATAAATAATCCCACGCTCGGGGATTTTGTAGTATTTATGTATCATTATTGCTATGTGATAACGACCGACGCTGAAATTTTGAAGAAGGTGATGGAACAAATAATAATTGTGGTTGGTAGCTCCAACTTGAGAAAGGTCCAGCTCCAAAAGGATTTGACCTTCTTTGTTAATCCAAAACTGAAATTTAGGTCTGTAGTATTATAACACTACTCAGTTATGTTGTTCTGATCAAATAAAGTTTATTTTTAATGTTGAATTCAACCAGGAGTTCCAAAACCCTACACTGGCGACAATAATACACATCGAGAACACCTCGTATTGCTTTTTGAAGGCGTTTTATTTTAAATAGAGAACGAAAAACGAAACGATTTTTAATGAGCAAACAGTATCGAACTTATACAGTACAACAACAAGATAGGAAGAGAGGGATGTCGGGCGCTCGTCGACCAACGAGAACATACGAGTTCGGCAAATTCAAATTACTTTCCACACACCCAAAAGCAACGGGTAAGCAAAGAGTTAAACAACTCTCTTAAGAAATAGGAGTAAACACTCAAAGGAAGAAAATTTCTTTCTTTGAGTGTTTACTCCTATTTCTTAAGAGAGTTGTTTAACTCTATCATTTAACGATAGAGTCATAGTTAATCTTCCAAAATGTTATATTTAGTTACCGGAATTCACCGCGAAAGATCACAGAGATTGATTGATTGATAACGTCTCTATTAAACATCTGGCGAGTTTTGGTCGCGCACGACCATTCTTCCAACTAACCAGAAAATTCTTAGAAATTAAATTAATTTACGTCTGCGATACATGTTAAATGAGTAAAAATAACAATCAACTCAAATGACGAATTATTAAAATAAATAGGGTAACTTGCCACGTTAAAATGTTTAAAAATGATGAAAAGTGCCAGATTAGTATTTCGAAAATAAATGGATTCTCAATTTAGTTTTAAAACAACTTAGAGGGCTATCCTCTCTAATGTCTTGAGGAAGCTCATTGTGCCAACGTATGCTTTTGCTCAAGAATGATTCCTGTCCTACATTAGTTCTGTATAGCGTTAGGCGGTAGGTGTTTATTCTATTTCTAGTTCCAACATCGTGTATGTCAGAGAACAAATTGTACTTTTCTACAAGATAAATAAGCTTTTGCCTAAGTATAATGCGTTTCATGTGAGACAGAACGCTGAGCTTGATCATTTCTTCTACTTTTAATAACTTGAGAGTCTTAAATTTATCGTGAACGCCATCGTCGAAATTTAAATTCAACGCGAATCGAACCACACTATTGAGAGCTCTTTGAAGCTTTAGTCTATTTTCGTAGTTCACATCACGCATCACTGGAAGGCTATAGTTGAAGTGCGGGGTAATTAGTGAATTTATAAGTGTTTCTTTCAGATTGGCGAGAGATCTCCTACCAAATATTCTCAGGTCAAAGGATGCCCAAAATTTTGGGTACATTAAAGCCTAACCTGCAAAAAGAAATAAAGTTGAAAAATTAAGTTTTGAACTATTTCAAGATTTATAAAATTAAGTGGAGAATTTCATCAACAAGAAAATTAAATTTTTGCAATCCGATAAATTTTGCACAACACAAACAGAAAGGAAGAAACAGAAAAGGTTTGAGGAAGTATGGGCGAAGAAAGAAGTGGGAGAAGGGTGGAAATCATTGGTAGAGAAGAGCAGGGTTGAATTCGTTCAAATGAAGAAGAAGAGAAGCAATCAGACCAAGAGGAGGAGCCATTGATGAAAAGGGGAGAAAATGTACCAACACGACTGAATACCTAGTTAAGTTTTCATGGTCAATATAAGTAAACGAAGTTCAGTTTAATCGAGAATTCAACCACAAGTTCCATAATCCTTAAGGTCTGGGATGATTATAGATAGAACCAATTAGGAACAAATCTATCTGGGTAGTCGATTCATTTGCTTGAACACTGGCGAAAACATTGCCATCAGATTCATCAAGGGCACTCTATTTTGACGTTTTAGATTTTAGCTTTCAGCGATATTTTGTAGTTCCCAGACACCTTAATTACGTTTTAGACACGTAAAAACTACTGAAAAAGCTACACCCTTTCCTGCAAGGAGTTTGTTGACAGCGGTCTCCCCTGACGATTCTCAATCGATGTGGTCATTCAGAGTCCGACTCGATGACCAATCAGTTTGCCTTGGATCTTCGTGAACTAGTTACCAACTCCTCATAAAATGTGTGCATTGGTGAGTACCTACTAGATAACTATTTCTATAGTAAATAAAGTAGAATGTACAGCATCTGTTCTTATTTACAATAGGCTGAACCATATTAGGTATATTTAATAGATAGAATTGTTTTCCAGTCAGATTGAGAATTTTATTTAAATTGAATTCGGATATATCTGCGTGGGTGCCTCTTTTTGACTTGAAAAATAAGTACTTTATTACATAGTTTTAAATTATTTAGTCAGAATCAAGATTCTAGAAAACTTCACATAAATTTGCAAGAAGAGTGGTGGGGTTCATTGAATTATAGAGCTGAAGAAATGCACACCCCATTCATTTCCGCAAAATACAGCGTGAAAAATTCAAATCAACGCAATTCTTCATGATTTTTTGTGAGGATCTCAGGAAAAATACTTTTGCGCAAAAAAGTTGCACGCAATCGTGCGCAATTGACACGAACTTCATTTTTCCTGGAACCCCCCTTTTTTATTACAGATTCGGATTCTACGTCAAATTTCATGAAAAATTCATATCCGAATCGATTTGTTTTATTGCGCGCAACCTGGCTTTTTGAACACTCTAAGTTGCGCAACTCTACAATTGCACAAAAATAAGGTTTTGGAGAACCCTAACTGTGGCACATGTTTTTTCATCATTTTTTGACGCTGAATCACAGGGTGTCATCCGATTTAAGGAAGACCAGGATTTCAAGAGGAAAAATTAACATTTCTTTCGCGAAAACATCAGTTTTTTGGTCGAAATCATGTTTATTTTTTATTTTCTCACCTCCTTTTGAACCATGGGCTTGGGGCCGTCTACAGAGGAGTTAAAAATGAAAACTGGCAGCACGATTATGCTTGAACTGAATAAAATCTCCTAAAAACTCATAACGATTTAAAAAGAGCGATTTTTTCACTAATAACAACCGAATTTTTGGCCGCCATTTAGAAAAATTCCAGTCAAATTGAAAAACGGATGACACCATGTGATTTAGCGTAAAAAAATGATGAAAAAACATGTGCCACACTAAGGGTTCTCCAAAACCTAATTTTTGCGCAATTGTGCAGGTGCGCAACTTTGAGCGTTCAAAAAGCCAGGTTGCGCGCAATGAAACAAATCGATTCGGTTATGAATTTTTCATGAATTTTGACGTAGAATCCGAATCTGTAATAAGAAAGGAGGGATTCCATTTGAAAAAATGAAGTTAGTGTCAATTGCGCACGATTGCGCGCAACTTTTTTGCGCAAATGTATTTTTCCTGAGATCCTCACTAAAAATCATGAAGAATTGCGTTGGTCTGAATTTTTTACCCTGGATTTTGCGAAAATGAAGGGGAGTGTAACCTTTTCGTGAAACACCCTGTATTTGTTGGAATTGGAATTATTTTTGACGAAACAAAAATAGATTTGTAAACTCACTAAATTTTGTAGTAAATGTAATGAAAACTATGTAGGTTTAGAAGCTTAGTCAATTCAATTTCAAGGTCGATTGATAAATTATTTTTTATTTTTGGTTTATTATTTTCAATAATAAGCCTGTGGAATCGAGCAAGAAAACTCGGCGCTGCGCGCCTCGGGCGGGGGCTTCGCTGCACCCCCGGATGATTTCCGCTTAGAGCCTAATGGCTAAAATGTGACATACCTTGAAAAGGTTTTTGCTCCCTCTCCATCTTTATCTTTCTTCCACTGTAATATTTAAGATACCTCCTTATTCATAATAACATCAGGTTGTCAAGCATATTTGTCGTCAAGCATATGATAAATCATAGCGCTACTTTCCTGTCGCTTTTTCCTGTCGCTTTTTACTGTCGATTTTTCCTGTCGTTTTTCGGCGGGGGGTCCCATCGCTAAAACCTTTTCAAGGTTAAAAAAAATTTAACCCCCCCTCAAAATTTGGTGTTTTACGTTTCAAGGTACGTAGAATACGAAAATCGAATAAAAAAATTTCCGTCCGTCCGCCGTACGCGGCACTTTTCTTAGCAACACTGGACCGATTTGGTTCAAATTTGGTATATGGGCTCCATTTGGGGTCTAGTTGTGCCACGAAGCTTTTGGTTGATGTAGATCACTTCTAAGGGGTGAAAATTAAGGGTTGAAATTTTCAAGAGTGCCCTAGCTCGAAAACTCTCGAAATAAAGGTATCGTTTTTTCACCAATTTTAAATAGTATTGAATTTTTTTAAATTTTTGAGACCACCCGGAGCTCTGTAGGACAAACCGTTCGGTCCCTACGAGTACTTGAAGGTTTTCCTTCGATAAAACAGAATCATGAGTGTGAATCGCAAAAGAGGTCTAATCTCCATTCAAATTTTGTCGGACTAAAATGCGATCGCTGTTCATTTCTTCGATTTGTATACAGTTTTCCCTTCTGTGTAACCAATAATCAAATTTCCATATGAAGCTTTCTATTTTCCAATCGAGTGTGAAGCCAGTATGGTGTGGTAGGTAGTACCTAGCTGGTAGGTAAAAAAAAGTTGGTAGGTAAAAAAAATGTTGGTGGGTAAAAAACGCTGCAAATCGTTGCTCAAAGGCTTCCTCACTCTTCAGATCACTGATCAGCTGAGTGAGCTCCGAAGCCATTTTCAATCCTATTGAATGGAAGTGCTCTTCCAGGCGTCTCCAGCATTCGAGGAGATCTTCTTCACTCTTCAGATCACTGATCAGCTGAGTGAGCTCCGAAGCCATTTTCAATCCTTTTGAACGCAGGAAGCTGAAATTTGAGAGGGAAGGTCTAGGGAGAATACAGATGGTGGTAGGTGCTATTGATGGAGAACCAGTGATCTATACAGAAGGGTAATCTATACAGAAAATAATAAACCTTTGAGCAATGATTTGCAGCGTTTTTATTTTGGGGCATGTTGTTTTCTGCACAACGGCCCCATTCACAATTATGATCGCATTTGCATTACAATAATTTTTAAATTAAACTATAAACCATTCGCAGCACCGCCCACTATAGGGCTCGATTACTAATTCGAGAACGATGGCCAATCAGACCTACAGGATGCTTCAATCCGCAAGTAGCGACTCCATGTCCACCAACTTCTCAGACCAGCTTCAGCTCTCCCAGAATCTCAGCACATCCAAATCCTCGTCCACGAAGAGCTACCTTGAATCCACTTACGAGAAAATTCGCACTGTTGGCAAAGGTTTGTCTTTCTCTGTGCTTGATTATGCATATTATGTGGTGCATAACTTTATGCATTGTTTCCTCTTAATTACTATTAGAAGCAGAGAGATCGTTAAAGAGAAAATAGAAATCGATTAAAACTGTTATTGTGTTGGAAGGATAAGGGGTCTGTAGGGAAGTTACTCGTTGTAGAGCTCACGAATTCAAGACGAGGGTGCTGATGCCACTGAGTACTCTTGCTGAGATTTCTAATATTCCTAATAACTCCTAATCCTATACAGGAGCGTTTGGAACAGCTGTTCTTTACAAGAGATTAACCGACTCTAAGATGGTGGTGCTGAAGGAGATCAACATGAGCGAACTGAGCGCTTCTGAAAGGCAAATGGCGCTCAACGAGGTGGAGGTCCTATCTGTTCTTCACCATCCTAACATCATCAGGTATCTAACCCTCCGTGACAACAAAATACTTATTACCTATAAATAAGTTGGTGCTGAAGAAAGAGTTAACTTTTCAAGCTAAGCAGATTTATAATTTCGACATGAATTCACATTTCACACTCTACATCGTTACTTAACATTTATCCTGCAACTCATAGCTATAGTTTAAGGGGGTCTCAGTCAGTAAATAAAAGGGTTTTCCGCTTTTCTTTGGCAATTATTGGTCAATTTTGATTATTCCTGCGGCAATCTCTTGGTTTTTCAATTCCCTGGGTAGATGCTCTAATGAATTTCGAAAATCCTGGAAAATTTCATATTTAGGTACAATTTTTACCTTTTATTTAATATTGGAACTTTAATTTTGGAATTAAAAAAACAAGTGCACGGGTGTAGAAATTATAAAAACAAAAATAATGCCACAAGAAACATGATAATTTGATGATTATTTCTTGAGAAAGCTGGGGGAAACTGTTCATGAAAACTGGCCAGCTATGAGATGGCTGGGGGGATGGGGGAAGCACAGGGGGTGGTGGATGGCAATGTTGCTCCTTCTGACGGGGAGTGGGGGTAGGAGATTAGACTAACCTGCAACGAGGAAGATACGCCGACCGACTGAGACCCCCTTAATGACTGTTCATTCTGAATCACTGTGATGAGAAGCAAAGAACTTTCCAACAATATCTACAACTTTTTCAGTAATCATGAGAGAGGAGAATTTGCACATCGATGAAGTCCAAATATTCTCAATATCAAATTGTGGTCCATTTTCTTGTCAGTTATTTGGGGAGTTTCGAAGCCGACGGGATGCTCGTGATCGAGATGGAGTACGCGGACGGCGGAACTCTCTCCCAGTTCATCGCCAGAGCGAAATCTCCTATCGGGGAACTTGAAATTCTCACACTCTTCAAGCAGATCGTCTCCGCCATTCAATACATGCACGAACACAGTATTTTACACAGGTAAGCAGATGTTAGGTAGGTTTGGCTCTATTGCTTTGAGGGGTTTCATTTTGTTGGTTAGTGGGTAGAGGTTATCCTCTGAAGTATATTATCTATATGAAAACTACTGGGGAAAATCCAGATACACGTTGAATTGACGTTTAGGTGATGGTTCCACGGGTGGCTTTTTAGGGTACCTAAATAAATAATTTGTAAATGTTCTTCTTAAAAATTCCACTTCTATTCAATCGATTCCTGAAATACAGGCTTGAGTATTAACCAAATAATGAGTTCAGTTCTATTCAGTTCAAGGTTTCATCAACACTACGATAGGTATCTGATTTTTGGGACAATTATATGGATCAGGATAGTATAAAATACAAAAGCCTTGAGTAGTTGACGTTATGTACCTAATTCGGTACTGTAGGTAGGTATGTACTACTCAGTTCGTACTCAACAGAACTTTATTATTTGCAGGGACTTGAAAACTGCCAATATATTCTTGACGAAGGACGACCTCGTCAAAATAGGCGATTTCGGAATATCCAAAGTGATGAACACCAAATCCCAAGCTCACACTGTGCTTGGTACTCCGTACTACATAAGCCCTGAAATGGTGAGAAATCCATGCTTTCTTTCTAAGTACCGAATGAGTGACTGAAAAGGCTGCTTTTACTTTTTTAAAGTAAAAGGGGGTTCGGACGATTAAATCACACTAAGTCATCATAAACACTAATTACTAGTAGGTACATCATTCAATTCAGGAGGAAACGATGTTTCTGAAAAAAGTAGCATTAAATTGATTAGAGTAAGAAAAAAAACTCTCCAGAAGTCCAGAAGTTCCAGAAGTTTGCTTATCTTTAGTGAAACCATGCGCTCGATGGCATTACTGTGACTAATCTTCGTGAGGCACCAGTCGAACAATAGTTACACAAACGCAGATGATACCGCCTTCTTCTGCAGTTCTCCTAGAGGCGAAAGAGCAGGACTCGAGCTGGAGGAATATGCTTTTGATTTGAACAAGTGGGCAACAAAGTGGACGATTAGGCTTAATCCACAAAAATCAACGTCTATCAACTTCACCTATCTTTACAGCAGCTAAGACTCGGAGACGATGTGGTGCCTGCGGAGTCGAAATTCGCTACCTTGGCCTAATACTGGACAAGAGAATGACGTTCAACGATCACATCACTGCTGTACTCCAAAGGTGCCGTCATCGACTGAGAACCTTCAAGCCCGACCTAGGAAAACACTCCCCATTAGCACTAGACACCAAGCGCCTCTTCTATTTAATGCTGATACGGCCTATATGGGAGTATGGTTGCCAGATCTGGGGTGGTGCAGCCGATTCACAGGTTCGTCGAGTTCAGACGTTCCAGAACAGAGCCTTAAGGGTTATCACAGACGCACAGTGGTATATCCGGATCGACAACCTGCACAGAAGTACAGAAATTCCAATTGTGAAAGATGTACTAAAAGCCTCATACTCCCGATTCCACCAACGGCTCCGCAATCATGTTAACCCACTCGCAGCAGGCATTCTGGAAGCTTTACCTCCCGATCGCCCAAATCGTCGTCCAAGAAGAAGACGCCACACTGACCTCCTCATGCCAGGCCATCAAACTGACCAGGACCCAAATGCTCCATCCTCTGCTGCAACCGGAGAAGTCAATTATAAATATTTTGTCTAAGTTAATTTAAATAATCTAAATATCAGAAATTTGATAATAATCATATAATTAATTTATAACAATCTTATATGTTTTGCAATACGGGAGAAAGTCGCTGGACTTCGACTCCCTCTCACATGCCATGTCCTTGTTAAATTATTAATTGTTAAACTAACTGTAATTCTACTTTTTGCAATAAAGTTCTATTATAAAAAAAAAGTTACACAAACAACGAATATTATGTAGCAAACTTTGGTAAATTATTGTTATTCCAGTGCGAAGGGAAGCAGTACGATCAGAAATCTGACATGTGGGCTCTCGGGTGCATCCTCTACGAGTTGGCTTGTCGAGAGAAGACGTTCCAAGGATCCAATTTACCTGCTCTGGTCAACAAGATTATGAAGGTACGATGAACCCGTGGGTGGGGTACAACTATGATGTAAGTGCGTGTAGTGATTGAGGTAGGTGTGGTGAATGAAATTGTGACGTGACTTGAAAGAAAAAGTGCTCTCAAAAAAGATAAAATAATCTTTTCTTCAAAAAACGACTGGTATTCAGCTAATTATAACCTCCATCCGCCTCGTCTCGAAAAAGCTTTTTCTCAGTCAATCAAGAAATTAATTGTAAAGAAGATGTAATTTTGATGCACAGCAACCAGTATTCTTGTCTGTTCAGGAACGAGCCAACCAATGTGAAGTCAGTATACAGAGATACTCTCGTCAATAATTTATGACAGAATACCGTCATTTGGCAAGTAGGTCGAGATAATAATAATAATACTTATTTATTAGTGATATATAAATACAGGCAATATGCCTAGTTACATTGATATCACAAGTCAAAAATTACAGGTTAAAATAACAATAAAAGATAACAAGTAAGGTAACTATTTCAGATATACATATTGTTACTAGCTTTTCACTTCTTGCTCAGCTTCTCTGTCCATATTTGCTTCAACATGCGGATGCATCCCCCTTTAAATGTTCCAAATGTGTCATGGAAGTTATCTAACTCCGAGTTAATCGCAGAGACCTGGTTGAAAGCAATTAGCGACCGTTGGTGCAATGAGTTGCGGTGCGCTACTGTACGGCTGATGGTCGGATCAAACAGATCTGTCTGCCGACTGCAAAAAGAGCGCAATCGTATCGGAATGCTGGCCAGTGGCTCTGGTGAGTCCATCCCACCTCTCAACACTTTGTACAGGAAGGCCAGATCCAACCATTGGCGACGAACTACCATTTGAACCAACTCGTAGTTTTGACAGAGAACAGCGTAGTTTGCCCTGGAATTATATGTGCCCGCGTCCTTGTATTCCAGGTACCTCGCAAATCGTTTTTGGATTTTTTCAAGTTGAGAGATATATTTCTCTTGTGATGGGCTCCATATTTCACTTGAGAACTCCAACTGAGCACGCACAAGCGAATAATACAAATATTTGATCGTAGCAACGTCATTCAGGTTTCTCGAGTTTGTAATCTTTAGAATTTGGGTATCTAACTTTGGAGTTAGGGTTATGAGAAATTATCAATCTAATGATTTGGGATTTATGAATTTAAAAGGGTTTATGATTTTGATTCTTAAAACTTGAATTATCTTACCCCAGTAAACATATATATTTGTACAACAAGGGATTAGGTGATTCTGCTTACCTGAGTCTACGACTGCTTCGAGATCTCCGAAGGTGAAAATGGCTTTACTATTATGGTAGTGCGTGATGACCAAAGCAAAAAAAGGCGAAAGGTTTACTTGAAAACTTTGTGCTGCTAAATTAAATACTGACTTCAAAATGAAGAGTACTTCATGAACTGATCCTAATCCTTGAAAAACTGGTACAAAATCCCAACTAAGTGAGGCTAGGAAATTCTAGGTAGAAAGGTATCTTGAACTAGAGCCCAGAGGATAAAAGATTCTACCTGAGAAGTTCCTAGGGTTGCTGCCACCACCTGGGTCGAGTATTGACCTCAGGAAAAACCCAAATTATTTAAGTGCTAAATACCTGAGTCCAACGGAATTGGAAAGGGTCAAAACTCTGAAATAAGTACTGCAAAGGTTAAAAACACGTAGGGTTTTTATTCAGAAAATTATAAGTTGATTACCGTGAAGCGGATTTACGAGGGTTCTGATGGAACCGTCGACAAGAATAATCAGTAATATATTCGAAAAGATACTTGAAAATATATCAATATGATTGAAAATGTATTTGATAACGATCAATGAAATCACACTTGGCTTTAAGAAATTATGCACGAAATTCGCAATAAGTATGCTACTAAAAATAAATGTACTTTGTTGTTACTTGCAATATTATGCTTATAAGAAAATAATATTTACGTAGGAACTTGATTCTACTTATACAAATTATGACTTAGTCTTCTGACTTTACTACTGAAAATACAATTGTTCTTCACAACAAAAACTTCTTAGGTTACGGTTTCTCGTTACAACTGAACTATCTTTACAATATGCGTTTCTCTTTACTTTCCTACTTCTTTTACAGGACGTTAAATTATGAGGGGGAGGTTTTGCCAGATTTTGAGTAATTTGTAAGCGCTTACAGAAATTATGAGGGAATGTTGCTCACCCTTGGCCTAGCTTGGATCAGTGTAGATCTCCGTGGCGGTATGTTGCTTCAGGGCCTCTTCTTCCTGCAGTGCTGAAGGGGGATGCCTGGGACCGGGGCAAACTTGCCTCGTTCCGGGGTTCGAACGGCGTACCAGTTCGGGTCGGCGAAAATGGAGAGTTGGCGGCAACGTCTTGAGTCCGGGCCTTAGCTTGCGGATGTCTCAAGAACGAAGACTGGCGGGATTCTTGGAACGGCTATTTGGAAATGTCCCGTGGGTTGCACTTCACTACGGATTCTCAGTTCGTTCCGCGACACTACGTTAGAGGGGATTGAGTACTGGAGCTGGGTTCGACAACTTGCGAGACGCGTGACTTCAGACTGAAAGGTCGAGGGAGGGGGCAGGCCCCTATATCCCCTCGGCCATCTTGCGGCTGGTTGCTGGAAGGGCCGCGATGGTGGCGCACTCGCGTGTCCTCTTCGGTGGTGGCGGACAGTTGTTGAGGGTTGCTGCATGGAAGGCGCATGGAAGAAGTTTGTGTGAAGATTTAGATTTTCGGCTTATTACACCCCCTCCTTCTCTCTCGGCCAATGCCCTCATCGGCTACTTATCAGCTCTGGTAACCGAAGGGATTGGCAGCTTGGTGTCTGGGGTGATGGTCAGCAGTGCTACCTCGTAGCGCCAGCGTCTGCAGCCTGGGCACTTTGGTGGTCTGGATTCCTCGTGTTCCTTGCGGAGACACGGCTGTGGGTACGAGGGATGGTCGACGGCGTATTTCTGGCAGGAGGCGACTAGACGATTCCAGAAACTTTTACAGCTTGAGCACCGGAATTTGAGGAACTCCTTCGGAATGCGATCACAGACGGGGCAGGGTGCAGCTCCTGAGGTTGTCGGCTCAGCTGGCTCCTCTTTGCGTGCTGGGGTAACAGGAGAGAATGCTGGTGAAGGTTCCTCCTCTACGAGCCGTTTTGCTGCCGGTTTCTTTGTGTCGCCCTTCGTCTTCTCGTCGTCGTCAGAATCAGACGAGGAGGATGATGAGGAAGAGGACTGACGAGCTCGGCGTTTCGGAGTGGAAGTTTCTCCAGTTGCGGACTCCCAAGCGTTCTCCAGGGAAGCCGTGGATTGGTTGAGCTCGTTGCTGCTCTGGATGGCCATGACGCGTTGCTGTAGTCCACGCAATTCGCATCGCAGTTCCTCCACGGGGTTGGGCGTCCCAGCTGGGGCGAGATTTGCTGCGCTGGAGCGAACTGCTTTGCTCATGTTGTGCGACAGGTTTGCGATGCAGGTCATGATCTCCTTACGTTGCTCCGGCATCTCCCCGAATTTGACCAGCCACGTATGTAGCTGTGCAATGCAGGTTACCGTGCGTTCTACCCATTCGTCGCTTCCTACCTCAATATCGGGTACTGGCTCTAGTCGGGGTTTCGGAAACGCCATCGTCCTGAAACAAAAGAACCAGCCGTCTTACTGACTACTCCGACCTCGCATGCTCTCACTCCACAACTCCGCCTAACCGTGCGCGTTCGCGACATCGTTAGCAACCTCCTAGATGTTCAGGGCTCAACAGTTCTCGACCCCCCTCCTACGGTAGGTATTGGATGGATCAAGTGCCTTGGTTTCCCCTAGACGTCCGGATTCAGGTTTTGAGGTAAGTGAAAGAAGAATGCTAAGTCGTTATGTGATATCTTTTGATTTTGACATATGACATTGTAAAACTATAAATAACTGAATAATGACCCTTTTGTTTTTTTTTTTTTTTTTTTTTTTTTTTTTTTTTCTTTTTTTTTTACAGGTATAATAACTTCTTTAATTGTTACAGGTTATCCAGCCTCCTCTTCGGGACCAATGTCGACAACGGAGACTCTGCCGGTATGTAGCCTTTTGTAGTCGACGATCTTTCGGGGTCGAAGGTTGTATGGTGTTGTTCCGGCAGTGGTGGTCGTGGGCAATGTGTTTCCCGTTGTAGGGTGCTCTTGTGATGGTGTACTGTCCTGCAGCAGGCGTTCGACGTCCGGAGTCACACAGGTGGTCTCGACGAGTTCCGGCTCATTCTCGTCGTCGGACTCTAACCAGGGATCCAGGCTGGGTTGAGAGGGTCCGGGCGACGGAGCTGGTGCGGGGGCCTCGCGCGAGTGCGGCTCCTCCCGGTTGATGGCTTCGTCCGGTGCTCTTCCAACGGAAGCTGGTTTCAGACGACTATGTTGGTCTCTAGTCGCTCTCCAAAGGGCATCCTTCAATTCGGGTTTCATTCCCGTAAGTCTTCTATCCAGTTTGAGGGCTTCCGACCCTTGGTTTCCCGAGGTTATTCCGGTCCTCCTCGCTAACAGGTCCCGTATGTGTTCTTCTACGCTACAGCGGTACGGTGGTGGGGCTCGCCGTACGGAGTGTGATACACGGCCGTTTGGTTCAGTCTGTACCGGTTCAGTCCCCGGCGGCCTATTCGTACAGCCGTCTTCTTCCTTCTTTCCTCCGCGCGGATGTGCGTTTCGCGAAGGGAATCCCTCTATTTCCTTCCGACATTCGCTCTTGGGATAGGTCGGCAGTTGTCCAGTGGGGGCTACCGCGTCGTTGTGATAAGGCTCATCGCCGCAGGTTTCTGTAGGCGGCACCTCCAGGTGTTGCACAGACGTCGTTGCTACCGTTATTTCAGCCGGTATCCCGTCAACGGTCGGTCGGGGCTTCTTAACTGAGGGTTCTCGTAGATCGAAAAATTTTGGATTCGGGTTCGTCGAGGGTCGTCTTTTGACTGTGGAACTCGCCGGAATGGTTGGTCGGGAATTTTTGTCCTTTACCGCTCTTACTTTCAGTTGACGTAAGCCTGTCAGTGTCTTGGGGTTCTCCCACACGGCTCCGAGGACCATCGGTACCCCCGACTCGGCGTTTGTCATGGTGACGTGTTTCGTGTCGGTACGAATTCCAATGGGAAATCTTTTCAGAAGGTCGAGCCCCACGAGATCCAGGTGCGAATCCGGCCTCTCAAAAATGTAAAACCGATGCGAGGCACGTCTGTCGCCGATGCGCACAGTTAGTTCCTGTGTTCCCAGCAGGGGTATTTTCTGACCATCCGCTCCCCAAAGTTCAGTGGATGTGGGTTGAACTGGAACTCCCGGTACAGGGTGTGACAAAGCGGAGACGGCGGCGCCGGTATCCAGGATGACATCGCGGTTGTATTTGCCTAATCCAATTTTCATCCGGATCATCGGGCGTGTGGTACAGTTTACAGTGGCTTGGAAGGCTACTATCTCATCCCCGCGGATTTCTTCCTCCGGAATGTCTTCGGGCGGTAGTGTTACTACGGCGGCTGTGGGACTGGTGACACTTCCTCGAGGTTGCGACACTGGCATCATCTTCTTTTTTCGCAGGCACTCGTTCTCCAGATGTTCTCGAGCTCCGCAAAAATCACAGAAAATCGCACTCTGTATGCCGTGCGGGCAGTTTACAGGAAAATGGCTATAGTCCCCACAGTACAGACACGGGTATCGGGGGCTCGGTGAGGGTTGCTTCCAGCCGGGTCTACTCTGTCCGGTATGAGGCGGCGTCGTCATCTGACTCCTACTTGGTCCCTGCGGTGTTGTCTTCTGAGGGCACTTTCCGGCGAAATGTCCGGCTTCTCCGCACGTATAGCATTTGAGGGAATCTTTGTTAAGAACTCCGGCTATATCCCATTTGAAGTCGGCAGCCTTTTCGCTTTGGTGGTCGTCGTCGAGGTCTTCCGCACGCTTGACTGCTTCTTCCAGTGTGTCGGGTAGGTTACTCTGGAGGAAAGGACTAATTTCCTTATTTATTCCTCGTACGAAAGCTCGAAGGGTTTTCGTCTTCACCCACTCCCGTTGTTGTGCTGCGGTAAGGTTAACCTCGTTGCGGACTGCGGTCTTCGCGGTTGCAATGAGCTTCTCGGCGAATCGTCGTATGCTTTCCTCAGGTTGTCGTTTAGTGGTCCATAGGCGTATCATGGCTTTTTCAGGGTCTTCACTCTCGTACCACTGGAGAATAGCGTCGCGGAGGTTGGTATACGGTTGGGCTCCTAAATCTTCTTGAAGGAATCGCTTAGCCCCTCCACGGAGTCGGGTACGAAGAAATCTGAGTTTCTGCTCCTGATCCAAATCATGGGTGGCTTGGTCTACCTCGGCGAAAAATGAGGCCGCCGAAATGGAATCAGAGTCGTCCGGATTCCAAGGTTCTATTTCGAGAAACAAGGATCGTGGCAGGTCTCGTGGTTGTTGATTTTGACCTTGGGCTGGGGTTTGTGCGGTTCGGAAGAATTCTCCCATCCTGTTCATAGCCTCCGTCATGGCATCGGCCAATTCTGCAGTTACTTTGTTGTCTCCAGAAGTCATGATGTCGTTGTTTGAATTCGTCACAGTTAAAGAGTATACAAGAAAAGCCCGGCAATATTAGAAAATAATTCACTTCACTTTCCCGCAACGCTGAATCGGTAGTCGAGGGGGTTTGGCGAATTTGATCCAATCCTTTTTACAAAAAAAAAACTTTTCCTGAATAATGTCAAAATGTAGGGTAATCGACGAAATGTTACTATTAATTCTTCTAATGAAATTTACTATGCAAGAAAAAAATGTGGTCAATTGCTCAAAATTTTATTTAAATTTACTTAAATGTGTAGGTTCGAACCGTGGCTGGGTCGACCTACGTACCACTGGAATACTGAATTTAGTTCGAACCGTGAAGCGGTTCGTTCCCTATACTAATTTACAAAACTACTGGTTCGGATCGCGAATCGGTACGAAATTCGATTCGGTACGAACGAAGACTTGGTTCGAACCGTGAAGCGGTTCGTTCTACGATTGGTCTGGTATGGGTCTGGTCCGCGTACTGACTCGGTTCGAACTAGGAACTGGTTCGGACGAGGTACGGTTATGGTTTGAAGTCGGGTCGGACTGAGTTCTGGTCCGAACAAAATACTAAGGTTCTCAAACACGTGGTGGTTCGAACGGTTTGCGACACGATGGTTCTCAAACACGTGGTGGTTCGAACGGTTTGCGATACGATGGTTCTCAAACACGTGGTGGTTCGAACGGTTTGCGACACGATGGTTCTCGAACACGTGGTGGTTCGAATGAAATATTTGTACGAAACGGAATAGGCGGATTGTGGAGTGGTAATAGTTGACAATATGCACAATAAATAGTACGAATTGCGTACTGAATTGAACTCTCTGCGCTCCTCTCACTCTCCGGCTGAATCTTTTGTCTGTACAATTTGTGCGTGTACTAAAAGTGTGATAATGCGTTAATATAAAGAAAATAAAATATCAAAATATATGCAAAATTACTGATGATTCTTATTTTAATGTTCCAAATTTCAGTGGTTCAACCACCTCTCAATTCCAGGACTGGTATTTGCTTTTGTTTGTGGGTTCTGAAAATCGTAACTTTCGTTGATCCTACCGCTGGTCACCAGATGTAATCTTTAGAATTTGGGTATCTAACTTTGGAGTTAGGGTTATGAGAAATTATCAATCTAATGATTTGGGATTTATGAATTTAAAAGGGTTTATGATTTTGATTCTTAAAACTTGAATTATCTTACCCCAGTAAACATATATATTTGTACAACAAGGGATTAGGTGATTCTGCTTACCTGAGTCTACGACTGCTTCGAGATCTCCGAAGGTGAAAATGGCTTTACTATTATGGTAGTGCGTGATGACCAAAGCAAAAAAAGGCGAAAGGTTTACTTGAAAACTTTGTGCTGCTAAATTAAATACTGACTTCAAAATGAAGAGTACTTCATGAACTGATCCTAATCCTTGAAAAACTGGTACAAAATCCCAACTAAGTGAGGCTAGGAAATTCTAGGTAGAAAGGTATCTTGAACTAGAGCCCAGAGGATAAAAGATTCTACCTGAGAAGTTCCTAGGGTTGCTGCCACCACCTGGGTCGAGTATTGACCTCAGGAAAAACCCAAATTATTTAAGTGCTAAATACCTGAGTCCAACGGAATTGGAAAGGGTCAAAACTCTGAAATAAGTACTGCAAAGGTTAAAAACACGTAGGGTTTTTATTCAGAAAATTATAAGTTGATTACCGTGAAGCGGATTTACGAGGGTTCTGATGGAACCGTCGACAAGAATAATCAGTAATATATTCGAAAAGATACTTGAAAATATATCAATATGATTGAAAATGTATTTGATAACGATCAATGAAATCACACTTGGCTTTAAGAAATTATGCACGAAATTCGCAATAAGTATGCTACTAAAAATAAATGTACTTTGTTGTTACTTGCAATATTATGCTTATAAGAAAATAATATTTACGTAGGAACTTGATTCTACTTATACAAATTATGACTTAGTCTTCTGACTTTACTACTGAAAATACAATTGTTCTTCACAACAAAAACTTCTTAGGTTACGGTTTCTCGTTACAACTGAACTATCTTTACAATATGCGTTTCTCTTTACTTTCCTACTTCTTTTACAGGACGTTAAATTATGAGGGGGAGGTTTTGCCAGATTTTGAGTAATTTGTAAGCGCTTACAGAAATTATGAGGGAATGTTGCTCACCCTTGGCCTAGCTTGGATCAGTGTAGATCTCCGTGGCGGTATGTTGCTTCAGGGCCTCTTCTTCCTGCAGTGCTGAAGGGGGATGCCTGGGACCGGGGCAAACTTGCCTCGTTCCGGGGTTCGAACGGCGTACCAGTTCGGGTCGGCGAAAATGGAGAGTTGGCGGCAACGTCTTGAGTCCGGGCCTTAGCTTGCGGATGTCTCAAGAACGAAGACTGGCGGGATTCTTGGAACGGCTATTTGGAAATGTCCCGTGGGTTGCACTTCACTACGGATTCTCAGTTCGTTCCGCGACACTACGTTAGAGGGGATTGAGTACTGGAGCTGGGTTCGACAACTTGCGAGACGCGTGACTTCAGACTGAAAGGTCGAGGGAGGGGGCAGGCCCCTATATCCCCTCGGCCATCTTGCGGCTGGTTGCTGGAAGGGCCGCGATGGTGGCGCACTCGCGTGTCCTCTTCGGTGGTGGCGGACAGTTGTTGAGGGTTGCTGCATGCAAGGCGCATGGAAGAAGTTTGTGTGAAGATTTAGATTTTCGGCTTATTACAAGTTCCGTACCACGAAGCCCAGCATACCAGAGGCCCTAAGGGCTACCTGGCTGTCATGTTCTTTAAAGGTAAGGGCAGAGTCGAATATCACCCCCAGATCGCGCACTTCACGGACTCTTAGCTAGCGAATGGCCCTCGATGTTGTAGTGGTAGGTGATCGCGGTTGGTTTCCGGGTAAATGACATTGCCATACATTTATCGATATTTAAGGGAAGTCGGTTTTTCCTGCTCCAGTCGCGAATCCGTTCCAGATCCCCTTGTAGAAGCAGCTGAGATGACAAATCCGTTATTCGTCCGAAAATGTTCACATCATCAGCATATATGAGAATTTTCTAATGATGGATGATATCTTTCATATCGTCTATGAATATCAGAAAAAGTAACGGTCCAACATAGAGATAACCGCAACTAGCCCACATTTAAGGTACCAAATTTTCAAATCTTTAATCTTATATTTCGTAGAGATAAAAAATATTTTCTTCGGGGGCATTTAGGCATCCAGTGTTCGAATACGAAGGTTTTTGTTAACACAATAGTTGGACCCAAGTGAAGACCTTTGGCTCAGTGATTCAAGATGGAAACTCTTTTTTATGAAGTTTCAATCCAAAATTTTGACGAGCGATCACATCAGTAGTTCACACCCTTATGTCACTTTGGTCCAACTCCACAGACAGATTTGTTCATCAGAGTAAGCTTAGCCCGTCAATTGTTTCTTTCATGTATCTTCAGAGTTTTAGAAAAGTGGTGAAAATACAGGAACGCGCAACTTAAGTCCGCATAATTTCAAGGGTCGATTCTACAACTAATTTGGAGCAAAAAATGTGCCTTAACAATTTTAAAACCCCTTATTTTTCCAATTTTTTTTCATGTTTAAGATTTTTTCGTGATTTTGACCTTTATTATTATTATTAATGCGTTTATTTGTATAGTCTTTCGACATTACAAGGAAAAGCCTATATGTTTCGCTATACACAGCTATTCGTTCCCAATCCTGTTGTCTACACTTCTTCTCCCAGTTCTCCATTATTAATTTTCTATCCCTCTAAAAACCCAGACAATTCTGCTCTAACCAGAAGGAGGTACACCCTTCGTTTTCAAAGAAGGTTCTCAAGTGGGAGGCCCCATTGTTTTTAACGCAACCGCCGCCAGTCGTTGACAGAGCCATAAGTCGCTTAAAACAGATTCTTGGCAAGCGATTTTCTTCCATTCGACCGATTTTCAACCACCAATTAAGTGCTCTGTTCATCACTTGAATCTTTGTGTGAGACAACCCAAATTCTGATCTGACCATGTAGTCTGGTGTATTTGTGGGCAGAAAGAAAGCTGACTTGAAAGCTCGCTCCTGTACTCTCTCTACGACTTCGAGATGCTGCAGCCCCTAACTTCAGAGGCATACCTACAGCGTCGTAGCGTTGGCGACTGATTTCAAAACCTTGAGGTTTTAGTAGCAGTCTCCCCTTTGGACCTCCGGTTGTTGGCATTTTGATCAAAATTTGATCATTTAATGATCCATTATTCTTGAAAACTACCCCAAGATAGGTGTATGATTGCGTGGACGAAATAGTTTTCGTCCCACAGCTAAACAAATATTTTTTTGAACTAGCCCTTTTATTGAAAATCATAACATTCGATTTCTAATTGTTAATTTACAAAGAATTTACACTTGATTTTGACCTTACGTTACTGAATTGGTCATAACTCTCTCAATTTTCTTCGTAAATTGAAATTTGAGGATCCCGTTGGAAAGAGCATTAAATTTAATTTCAATCAGATGCCTGACCTTTTCTTTGAGCCATGAAAAAGCCCTTCCCTTTTAAGTAATTTGGGAAACATCGAGTTTTTTCAATCGGAAAGTAAACTATGAGAAGTAATATTTTTTCACGATGCAAGAACATTAAAAACTGCGCCAAAATCTCAATTTTACAATTGTCTAACCATTTGTATTTTGAAAGTGGGGCTTATCGCAGAAAAATGTGTTGAAATGCGGAAAAACGTTATTATTGAGTGGATACCTAATTCTATTGGTCAGTTAATCTTTGGTTAATCTTTGTTATCAGGGGAGCTACGAACCACTTCCTACAATATACTCCTCAACCTTGAAACTCCTGGTGAGTGATCTCCTCCAGAAAGACCCGGCTCTTCGGCCGCCGGCGTCTGTCGTCAGTTCTAGGGTTTCACAGCTCTTCGAGAAAACCAAAAAGGCATCTTCGAAAAACTTCAATTTCAAGTAAGAACGAGCGAAAGGCCTAGTCTACAATTTCTGTTCTTGATCCGAATAAAACTGCTTCTTCCCACTGAATGTCGTGTTTACGAGAAGCCAAAATTTTCACTCGCACATCTTAACGTAATAACGTTTCAAAGATTAGTGAACTGAGGTTCAGTCCAAGGTCAAAATCATCAGAGCCTTAGAAAAACAGTTCGCCACGATCGTGTTGTTAGGGATTATCTACGAGCCAATCAGAACGGGACCGGATTCATTACAGGCAGAATGAGAGGAGAGTAACCAAAATTGTTCAAGAAGATCTGAAATCCAAAACACTGCAAATTATTACACAAAGGTTTATTTTTTCTGTATGGATCACTCGCCAGCAAGGAATACGGATTTGCAGTTGTTACTACCTACCAACCAAGTTTATTTTGAAGAAATAAACCGACCGATTTTGATGAAATTTGGTATGTAGGCTCCATTTGGGGTCTAGTTGTGCCCCGAAGATTTTGGTTGATATAGGTCACTTTTAAGGGTTCAAAAATGAATTTTGGAATTTTGAAAACCCCCTAACTCAAAAAATTTTGATATAAAGGTATTGTTTTTCCTTTAATTTAAGATAGTATAGAATTTTACAATTTTTTGAGACCACGCGGAGCTCTGTAGGACAAACCGTTCGTTCCCTACGAGAATTTAAGGGTTGGACATACGATAAATCAGAAACACGAGTGTGAATCGCAAAAGAGGCCGAATCTCCGTTCAAATGTTAGCTGACCGAAATGCGATTGATGTTTTTCTTCAAGTTGGTTGATGGTAACAATGGCAAAGCCGTGTTCTTTGCAGACGAGTGATCTATATAGAAAAATAATAAACCTTTGTGTAATAATTTGCAGCGTTTTTAATCCTTAGAAGTGACTACCATCATCTAAAAGCTTCGGGGCACAACTAGACCCCAAATGGAGCCCACCTACATACCAAATTTCATCAAAATCGGTCCAATGCTATGTGAGGAAAGTGCCGCGTACGGCGGACGGACGGCAAAATTTTAATTCGATTTTCGGATTCGTTGTACCTTGAAAAGTAAACCTACAAATTTTGAGAGGGGGTTAACATTTTTTTCTAGGTCGATTCAAAAGGTTCATTGAAAATAATAAACCAAAAGAGAGAAAATTAAATTTTGATGGACCCAACTTTTATTGACACAAGTTTCGTTGACAGCACCTTTCATTCTCCAGTGTGGACAAATTGATGAGTGATTTTTGTATCTAAGCACCAGTTTTTTGGTTTTCAGGAATGGCTCTAAAGAGAGGTAAGATACCACTATTTTAAATTATTCCTGATTTGATGTTATTAATTTAATTAGAAGAGGTCGGAAACTGGGAACGAAATCCAATGCTCGCTTCCACAGCGCTTCAGCGACATCTGGACTAAGCTGTCGAATCTAAGCAATATTTCTGGAGTGGTCGGTCTCAAGATAAATTCGAGAAATAAATACCATAGAAATAAGACCACCTCGAAGCTCCTGCTCCTTGCTGCTAAATATCAATTTAACTGTCTATTATCACCAAGAAAAGACAGGAATAAACTTTTCTGGTGAAACTTTCATCATATGAGTGTTTCAGATCCGTATTGTACACTTTGAGTGGACATGGGAAGACATTCTCTCTCGTGCCAGTCGCTCTGCCGCCGAAAAGCCAAATCATTGACGTCGCCATCAGCTCTTCCCACTACATCGCTCTAACTGCCGGTAAACCCTTGTTTGAAATGAAATAAAATCGTAACGTTGATAATTTCCGGAGGTTTGTATCACTTCATCTCTCTATCTACCTAATCTTCGTATTTTAGACGGATTGGTGTACACATGGGGAGAAAGTAAAAGAGGGCAACTCGTCCTTGATTCAACACCTGAGTGGGTCAACGAGCCGAACCTTGCGGAGTCACTGATGTCCAAGTCAATCAGGCAGTACGTTTGTTCAAGTTGTAAGGAATTTTCGTCACTTAGAAAAATTAGTCATTCTAGAAAAATATATGTTTTTGACAATTGAGGGAGTGTTATAAAACATACTTTCTCAAACTGAGGTTGTCGGGTGGATTGAAATCTGATGAACTGAAGGGCAAGGTAGTGGAGCCAAGTCTGGGACTATCCTTTCAGTGCTGTTCCTATTCTAATTTTAATTCAGATTTATTATTCTGTAAACTATACCACTCGACCGTAAAGATCATGGCTTTTCCACTGATAGCGTCCACCAACCATAGGTATTTCTGTTTATGAAAATATCCAACGTATAAAAACATCCAATACATCTAAATAGAAGAAGAAGAAGAAAAGCTTTATTGAGAAAAATTAATAAAATACACTTAAAAAAAATAAACTCGAGCTTATAGAGCAATGTAAACGTCTGCTCGAAGTTCGCCATACCAAGTCAAGAAGTACAGCATATATTCGTTTAAGCACTGAAGTGCGAAATATAAGAGAAAAGAAAAAATACCAATCACACAATACAACTCTGCTCTAATCATAATTAAACTCCGAAATCATAAACTTTCTATGTCACCAAGCTAAAGAACAGTACTTGGCCACTTTACCCCACTCCCCACTACTATTCAGTATACAGAGAATCTCTTCTCGTGAAAGATTACTTTTTGAATAAACAATTCTCCTGAAATCACCAAGTATCGGACATACTCCCAAAAAGTGGTACAAATCCTCCCTCTCTCCCAAATTACACATTGAACATAACGGCCTCCTCTTGTTGCTCAATGGAGCACCATTTAAACTAAGAAGTTCCCCTCTAAGCTTAAAAACCCAGCGCAACGTCCTCAAATCCAAATTAGAACCTCTCTGACCAGTCATATCTGTACACACCACTGTTCTTTGGAGATGCCGATAGAGGTCAAATCTCTCAGTGATGTTAACACGGTTCAAAAGACAATTTCGCTCGTATTTTGCCCCCTTTTCAACTAGACCACTCAAGATATTACCCAAATCGCTCGAGCCAAGATCCACCCACGTCCTCTCACCAACGTACTTAGAGAAAAGGTTGCACCAGTCTGCGTACCAAAAAACTCGAGCATTGACTACCTCCTGTAATATCTTTTTCGGTAGCCTGTTGCAATTCATCTTCAGGACCTTAAGTAAGTATCTGAAATGAAGGCGCAGTGTATGGCAGAAAATGGGATCTAAATTAGTTTCTAACATAACCTCATAATCCGGTGTAAACTGAGGTAGTTATAAAAGTTTTTTCACAAAGAATTTCAAAACTTTCTCTACAGCCTCAAACTGTGCAAATCCCCAAACCTCTGACGCATAGCACAGGATCGATCTTGATATGGCATTGAAAATGAACTACGTATTACTGAGGGGTACCAGCGGGGACATAACGGCACCAGCCCAAACAGTATTTATTGCCATCTCAGCAGATGTAGCCTTCACCCTCAGGTGCTTGGTGAATGAGAGTGATGGAGTAAGTGTCACACCCAAATAGCAATACTCTCTCACACAGTCTAACATAACTTCTAACATAACGAAACATCTAAATAACTTGGATATTAAATTATCCTACGAATCAAAGAGTACAAAATATCTCAATATCCAACGTAAACCACCAAATTTCAGGGAGAAAGGGGGGGATAATTTTGTTTTCTTATAATATCATAAACTAAACATTTCCAGTGGGGTTTTAGTAGACTACTCTCCTTCTTTCAGCTTTTACCTCTGACTTAATGTCAATTTCGGTAACTCTTACGTCCAAATTTCACATCTTTAATCTGTTTAGCGATTTTTGTCACCCAATATGATAGTTGATCGACCTTATGGAGGCAGAGGTAGGGACGGCACGATACCACCGATATATCGGAGTATCGATACTTTGGAGTATCGTGCCGTACCTAGGCAGAGGTGTCTTGTTAAAACCATATATCGCTCACAATTTAATATCAATCTGTTGTGGTCATTTGAAAAAATTTCGTTTGGGTTCAGGGTGGGCGCAGGAAATGGATTCAGCGTATTCCTTGGTGATTCTGGGATGATCTTGACAGCCGGTGACGGTACTTCGGGAAGCTTAGGTCACGGCGACTATGAGAGCATCGAGACTCCCAGGTTAGTGGGTGAGTAGACATATAACGAAGTCACCTATTACATTCCAGGCAATAATACCCTTGGTACTAGTTAACCTCAGTGTACTAGTTAAGTTAGTGTTATTTTTTACGATTAAATTAGTTGAAATTTTATGAATTAATATCTTTTAATTTCAGAGAGTCTTTTGAATGTTGACGTCGTTCAAATAAGCTGCAGTGAAAACCACGTAGTTGCTCTGACTAGAGATGGAAAAGTGTTCACCTGGGGGACTCTGCCTTCTTACCGACCGATGTAATGAGAGAACTATCCATGAAATTATAACCTCTTAGAATTAAATGACAATTTGACTGAAATTAAATAATAGGCAAATCTTTCATTAAGTTATACCAATTTTCTAAATTGAGTAGGAAATATTGAGCATTTGAAACAGCTTCCATCCCTCAGACTCGGTCCTCACTGGAGAAATCAGTTTCATGCAACCAATTTCCAGCAGTAGGAAACTGTTCTTTCTTGTTTTCCTAAATTTTGGGAAATCCAGTTTCGGAAAATTGGTTACAAAAACTCGAGTTTTTCCTGATTAAACTGCGCCTAAACATTCAAGGAAGTCCCTTGATTGCTTAATTGAGAAAAGGATTGGTTAAGACATTCACATTCCTTTGGGTATGAGCTAATCTTAACCAAATCCCCCTATAAATTATGTTACGTTGAGGACTTTTTTTAATTTCAGATAAGTACTTTCACTCGATACTTATCGATACGATATTTATACAAGTACATATCCAATGTACCAAAATTCCGAGTGTATCAAAATTTCCAATGGATCGAAATAACCAACTTATCAAAACTGGAATTTATCAAGACGTCCAAAAAATTTATCCACTCATATCAAAAACCAACATATCAAAAATTTTCAATTTATCAACAAAAAGTACACCGTATTATTATGTCCAATATATCATAATTTCCAATTTATCTAATTGTTCATCGTATCAAAATGTTCAATTTATCATCATTTCCAATTTATCTAAATGTCCATCGTATTAATATGTCTAATGTATGCCGAGCGTATCAAAATGACCAATGTGTCAAAATACCCAAAGTATCAAAATGTCCAATTTATCAAAATGTCCAATTTATCAAAATGTCCAATGTATGCCGAGCCTATCAAAATGTCCAATTTATCAAAAAGTCCAATGTGTCAAAATATCGAACGTATCAAAATGTCCAATTTATCAAGATGTCCAATGTATGCCGAGCCTATCAAAATGTCCAATTTATCAAAATGTCCAATGTGTCAAAATATCGAACGTATCAAAATGTCCAATTTATCAAGATGTCCAATGTATGCCGAGCGTATCAAAATGACCAACGTGTAAAAAAATCGAACGCATCTAAATGTCCAATTTATCGAAATGTCCAATGTGTCAAAATATCGAACATATCAAAATGTCCAATTTATCAAGATGTCCAATGTATGCCGAGCGTATCAAAATGACCAACGTGTAAAAAAATCGAACTCATCTAAATGTCCAATTTATCGAAATGTCCAATGTGTCAAAATATCGAACATATCAAAATGTCCAATTTATCAAGATGTCCAATGTATGCCGAGCGTATCAAAATGACCAACGTGTCAAAATACACAAAGTGTCAAAATGCCTAATTTATCAAAATGTCCATCGTATCAAAATGTCCAATTTGTCAAAATGTCCAATGTGTCAAAAAATCGAACGTATCAAAATGTCCAATTTATCGAAATGTCCAATGTATGCCGAGCGTATCAAAATGACCAATGTGTCAAAATACCCAAAGTATCAAAATTTCCAATTTTATCAAAATGTCCATCGCATCAAAATGGGGGGTCAGCTGTGGCCGTACTCGTTACGGAGTGCGTCTCTTAGCGACGAATCTCGGACCGGCCGTAGGGGGCCGTGAGTTCGAGGCTCGCCTCGGGAGCGTATTTTCGTGCACGCCGGGCTCAGTTCCCCCTCGTCCCAATCCAGGGCGGTGAGGCAATGGGAAGCCCTGAGCGAAACATCAGAAAAAATTCTGATCTTCCCTTTGGAAGACAGCTGAAGACGTACGCGATGTCAGGAATGGCAGTCTGACGAAAATCCAACATGGAATGGTTGTTTACTTTACTTATTTCACATCAATATTTCCATCGTATCAAAATGACCAATGTGTCAAATATCGACCGTATCAAAATGCACAATTGATCAAAATGTCCAATTAATCAAAATGTCCGATGTGTCTACAAAACCGTTTTTTGAAGAAATAGTGAATGTTTTGAAAACTGAAAGTACTCCCAATTTTTCATCAGTATAAACGACATTTTTTGGATAAGAACCATGTTTTAAAGAATCTTTTCATTAACTTACTTCGTGTATTTGAACGGAATAACTTCATATAACAAGTACTTATTCATTCATTAAATTCAAATATAAAAACCTTTATTATTAAATCTCTCTTTATTGATTTGACTTGTAGAACCGCGAACACACCACAGGAACTGGCAATCGAGAATAATTTGAGAATATCATCGGTGAGTGCTGGCCCTGAAGCGACTGGCTTGGTGACGGATTGCGGAAAGCTACTTGTTCAAGGGAATAATGCTTTCAACAAACTGGGACTCAACCACACGTTTTTGGGCTATACGGTAGGTACGTACGGTAAACAAATAAAACAAATAACTTTCATAGTTTTAGAAAAATGTTGGTGTATTTCTTAAAATATAATTTATTCAATGTACTTCAATGATGAAAACGTAGGAGGTATAGAATAATTTATTGTCTGTGCATAAACATTAATAGATTCTTTTAGAATGATGAATTTTTGGTTCAAGCGTGAACAAAGATAACAATTTAAGGTCTAAAAGTCAGAGTCTACTGAAGAATGGCATATTAATTACTAGTGTTTGTCTTGGAGTGGGATGAAAGGGCCGATTTTATTGAAACCGATGTTTGTGTATCACAGCTCGATGTTCTATCAATCTCAATTCTTAGATCAATATTGTAATAATTATTATCCTTAACTGCACAACTTTTGATCGTCTTTGATAGAAATATTCCACCGAAAAGTTAGCCTCAACACGTCTAAAAAGAAGGTAACAAAATATATATCACAAAAGTAGCACTTTTCGGGAGAATATTACTTTTAGTCGTAAACATGATTAAACATCAATAGATTAAAACAACATTTGTCTCAATTAATTGTGAGAAAGAGTACTAACATGCAGGCTGCAGAATGCTTGTTTTTCCTGATAATTTGACTTTTGTAGAAGACCGTGGAGGAAGCTGAAACCCCGACGCGGGTAACCAGCCTCGGCAAGTGGTTCGTGACAGCAGTTTCGTTTGGGAGGTCCCACACTGCAGTTCTGACGAGAGGAGGGTTCGTCGTGACGATGGGCAGCAACGCAGAGTCTCAGCTCGGCCACAAACACAAGTACCCATCAGTCGCCAGTTCTGTAGCTGACAGAGTTATTACAGTAAGTAAACACTATCGGAAAGGACAGAAAGCTAGTTTCTCAAACTATAATTATATTTTTCATAAATTCAGTTCTACAACAACCTTGTATGAAATTTCCATCTCTTGTCGCACCATCTATACAAAAAAAGGGGGGGAGGGGGTAATATAAAGAGACTCCCTTTGTGGTAGTGGCCAGGAGTTGTGGTAACTAACAGAAACTGGTGGTAGAGGGTTGTGGTGGAACCCTTCCTGAATCAATATGTGAAGGAAGCCTGCTGTGGGAGCGATGGTTGGCAAAATCAACATTCTGATCCGAGAAGATCGTTTCGGACAATATTGATCAGCTATGTGACTGCCTCGTCATGAGTACAACTCAGACGATTTTATAAGAGGATATCGCCATGAAAACAGTTGCAGCGAAACTGGTCGGCCCATGTCTGCTGTCGGAGGAACAAAGAGCTTCGAAGCCTACCTTGAAGGACCTCTCAGGTGACAAGTCATGATGTTATTGTAACTATCCCGAAAACCAACATCAAGACAATGGGGTATTTCAGTCAATTTTTTTTTATTTTTTATTTCAAAAGAGTAAGGCTCAGGAATAACGGTAATAGGGTCTGTTCGTCGAGAAAATGTTTTTAAAAAATCAGAGAAGCTAAGGAAAGTTGAAGATTTGAACGGTGTGACGTAGCTAGCCAATCGTGACGTAGCTAGCCAACTGTCTTTGAAAAAAGTATCCATGCACAGAAACCCTTGGAGGACGTCTTGGATACTACAAAATTCTACTCACACACGCGCGCGGTGTAGTCCTTGCCTAGTGTGTGTGCATTTATATCGGCCCGCCTTTTTCAAACGTGAGATCTCTTTAATTAATTTTTCTACCACATGTTATTGTATCATTGGGCTTAAAGCTGTAGTATATAGGTTTTCAAGGGTGCTGAATCCAAATTTGAGGTCAAAAACCTGAATTTCCGACCCACCGAAATACCCCATTGTTTTAGCTCAATTGTTTTTCGGACGTCAGAGGTGTGCACACTTGTTCCTCCTGGTCAAACTGTCAACCAAAATTGTTACTTTGTGGTTTTGAATAGATTGGCGGAAACCATCAGGAAGAAAAGGTGGGATCTTTGGCGCTCTGGCGATTGATTCTTTTACCATGACAACACACCTGCCCACAATGCTCTGTGTGGAGTGTTTTTCACCCAAAATGGTCATTCATTCACACACCGACTCAAGTCAAAGTGTCAAGTGCCTGACCCCCAGCAGAGGTTGGAGTGGTGGTCGTGGTTGAGCGTGTGTGCTACACAGGCTAGGACCATGGAGGCTATAAAGGAAGAGATGGCATCCCCACTGGGGACTTCCCTATGTGACTATCCCTCAGCATGTGACTTCTGCTTTGAACTCAGTTACCAACATGTCTAGTTGGCAGAGCAATGGCTAGTTGGATCGGCCTGACCACTGGTGCTCTGCAAACTTGAACCCAGGGTGGTCAGTTCCTTCCACTCCCTCCTCGTCCCATCTGGGAACTACGAGGCTCTTCCACCTGCTTGCAGATGTAGGAGGTGGCGTGATCCTGAATGGATCGGTTCTCCCTTAACAGTGGTCGTTTTGACCCAATATATAGCATTTACAGATTTATTTCAACCTTTTACAAATTCAATTCAACCTTTTACAAATTTAATTCAACCTTTTACAAATTATATTCAACTTTTTACAAATTCAATTCAACTTTTTACTTATTCAATTCAACTCTCCACCAATTCAACTCAACCCACCCCTTCAACTGAAATTCCTTCCCTTCAATGAAAAAAAAAAATCGTAAACAGCGATACAGAGGACTAATGAGAAAGTTATCGCTTTCAAGGGCATGCAAACATAAGCGATGGGTGGCATTGCACACAGAAGCGATTCTGACCATACAGTAGACATTCAATTGGCAAGGCGCGGAGGTTGGTAGGTACTATGTACAAAGAGGGAGGAAGCACTCCATTAATGAATAATAAACATAAAAAACAAATAAAATTTAATGGGGAGGACGCCCAGGACTCACCCGACGCCGGCCCTAGGGATTAGGGATGGTGAAGGAGGTGGGAGTGGGAGAGAGGGATGAAGGGCATGTAGAATGCAATGACTACCTACTTACCCACCTATGTGTAGCCCACAACTTTTAATCCTAATCAATCAGCTACTTTCCATGTCCATGTTCTCTGGTGGAGAGCTGAAAAGAATTCGTAAAAGGTTGAATTGTATTTATAAAAGGTTTAAATGAATTTGTAAAAGGTTGAAATAAATCTGGAAAAGGTTGAATTAAATCTGTAAATGCTATAGATAAGTACTTGACCCCCTATTCATCCGACCTGGCACCTTGTGCCCCTGTTCACCGTTCACCGTTCCGACCTGTTTACTAGACAGAAAAGAGACCTGAAAGGGAAGCGCTATGGTTCTGTGGAAAAAGGTAAAACAAAAATCGCTAGAAGGGGGTCTCAGTCGGTCGCCGTTTGTTCCTCGTTCCGGGTTAGTATTTCACGAAATCGAAGGCGCAAAAACTTAAAAAGTTGTACTTAAATTTGAAATTTTAAAGGATTTTAGGAATTCATTCGTGCATCAGCCTAGGGAATTGAAAAACTGAAATATTGTCGCCGGAATCATCAAAATCGAACAATAATTGCCAGAGAAATAAGGGAAACTTGGGAAAACCCGTTTTTCCCTTTTCTCTTTGGCAATTATTGTTCGATTTTGATGATTCCGGCGACAATATCTCAGATTTGCAATTCCCTAGGGCCGTGCACTAATGAATTTCTAAAATCCTTCAAAATTTCAAATTTAGGTACAACTTTTCAAGTTTTTGCGCCTTCATTTTGGCGAAATACTAAGAACAAATGGCGAACGACTGTGACCCCCTTAAAATCCATAAATTCTTCTAAATGACGAATTTTCTGAAGTATATGAAAGTTTGGAGGGAAAATATTGCAAAATAAAAAAGTTTCAACTAAGTAAATTCCCATTATTTTTGGACCCCCCCCCCCCCCCAATAGTCGGGGGATCCAAAAACAGAAAACACACAACATACACACATGAAATGATACCACAAAATGTGCAAAAGAATAATTATCCGCACCCTTGCGTTTCATCACACATTTATGGGTGTACAATCAATAACTATGCTAGCTCCTAATTTACAAATTTATTACAACGATATTAATCCATTTTCAGATGGCTGTTTGTGGACCAACGTATACAGCTGTCAAGAGTCAAGAAAATGCTGTGTATTTCTGGGGAACTCGATTCACACAAGTGAGATAACCACGTTCCATAATATGGAACCATAATAATTATTCCATAATATTATTATGATACGACTTACCTACATTTAGAACGGTGTTGAAGGCGTAACTAACAGTGAACAGACTATGTGTGCCTACTTATGGTAACAAACAACAAAATTTGTTTGGGACGTTAATAAATATTTTGGTTCAAATTTATACACTTTTCATTCTTTTTCAGGGCTCGGAAATTACTGGCAATGCATTGAGAGTATCTATGACCACACTAGAAACTCAGGTGGTGACAACAGCTCAGGAAATTTTGATGTGAGAAGTTCGAATGACTGTTTAGTTATTGTGAGATTATACTACGAGTGGAAGATTTTCCCATCAATAAGCAGTAAATAATTCACCCTTAACTCGAAGGTGTTTATCATACACTCAATAAGGACTCTTGTTCTGCTTGGGTAGCGGCCCTGTGTCATTAGCGGGACTTAAATTTCCCTCTGTTACACTACTAGTCTCAACTGCCGTGGGAGCTGTTCACGTGGAACCCCCAGTGTGCTGTAAGTGCCATTCTTCCAACACCTAGTGAGTATGCCATACGGCCTCGGTGGTGTTGTAAAAGTGAGTACGGTATTCTCACCTGTCTTCCAGGTAAGTATGGTAAACTCCACATAAGAGAGTGTATGGGTGAGTCTAGTATACCCACCTGTTGCGAGGGAGTGCAATAAGGCACGAGTAGCGTTGAGGGTTAATGGAAACTACTGCTTACGAGAATGAGGGAACTTTACAAGAGAGTTCAGACACAGGGTTTTTTCACCAAATATTGCAATATTATTGTAATACCTAACCATCGCTTATCTCTAACCTGGAAGATGGGTAGATAAAAAGAAAACATTCTCTCCAATATCATTCAAACAATACAAAAAATAACTCATTTTTCAGGTTGTATGCTTCAGAATCTCAAGTATCCAAAGGACACTTCGTTACTTTGAGTTCCCTCCACCCATTGTGGCACTGCATGTTCGTTCTCGTCGACACTACAGCGCCTCTGGGCAAGTTGGAATTGCAAGACAGCGGGATAGCCGAACCAGCATTGCCAGAGGACAACGATGAATACGACACGTTAGGGCCAGTAAGTATCTTCTATCGCCAAAAGTAGGAAGAAAAAAAACATGGCTCAACAGTCCTTCAGGGATCAAGGCTGGTCGACTGGGTGCAAGAATTGACCTGTATGGAAGGGATAAGTGATCAGCTTAATCCTTCCAGTCGTTTGAAGTGGGTTCCCATTGGGTTCCTAGCATCTATAGCTATACACATGCCTCACCACCCTGGGTGGGGACTGCCGTGGATAACGAAATTTGTTCCCCCTTGGGATCGAATCCCGAGGTTGATTTATAAAGGGAGTGTCCCAGCACACTGTCTTGCGTGCAAGCAAAGAGGGAAATCCTTGGTAAGATACCGTGGGAGACTGTTATACCCACAGTCAGGGGGCCCTACACACATAGGTGTGAGTACCTGATTGCAAAGCACTAGGTGGAGTTGGGTGTTCTAGCTCACCCTACCAACTATGGGGGTTGGTGCCCGAGTCTACCATGTTGGGAGACGATTCCACCATGGGAGTGCCTACCCTCAACTTTCAGGCTTGGCAATCCAGCCTGGGTAATCAACCGTGGACAGTTTAGAATCAAAGATCTTACAGTTTGATCGATGTGATCGAGTCGCATATAAATACAGCTCAATGAAAGTCAGGAACGCTACTACCTGAGCCATAATCCTGGACCACTGGACTGAAAGCTGAAGCTGGGAGCCCTAGAAGCGTTCTGATTGGAGGAGCTCCAGGACGTAGTTCTAGATGAGTGCAACAGATCGCGTTCATGATTGCTTGCTCCCAACCTCATCGCAACAACCTGATCTTTGGGGCGTCACCAGCCGCTTCTAAGTAATTAATCTGATAACATTTAGTTATATTCTCGATATTTATGAAAAAATTGAGCGATTTTCAATAATACACTGGGTTTCAAGCCTTTCTATGGGTGCCAGTTGTCGATTGAACATTTGAACTACTGGCAATAGGGACAACAATAATTGAATCGATGAGAATGAAAACAGTACAAGTCCATTTTTGACGATTGTTGAAAAATGGCTTTTTGTAGGTTGTAACCAGTAGAACTACGTATTGAGCACAAGAGCAGTATGCTAACCACACTCGGTAAGCTTGAACAGAGCCTAAATGAAAATGATTGAGGGAAACAACAGTAGGAGTCCATGGACTTATACCACCTGACACCTGATATCTCGATAAGCTGATTGGGGACATGACATGTCCCCAATCAGCTTATTACAATTGAATCAGTGAGAATGACAACAGTACATTGTACTGTTGTCATTCTCACTGATTCAATTGTAAGGGCAACTTGGAAAATACTTTCCGCCTCAATTGGGTTTTCTAAGTAATTCTTGCAAATCTAAATGACGATGAAATGAAAAGTTATCAATTTCTGGTCATTCGTAAGGATTTGAAAAGAAGCGGCATGAAGAGAGTGTGGCCTCCTGCCACCACTTCAGTTTCCATGGTAGTTCTTTATCTGAAAGTAGATAGCGCAACTGAGCCAGCCTCAAAAATGCTTGCACGCCATTTTAACATTAGCTTTCTCCTCTGTTAACTTGTCTCTTGTACTCTGTGTCCTGGACCCCCCAGTATCTTCTACCTATTATTTCAAAATATGTTTCGAATTTGGCTATTTGCCAAAGATTTAATGTTCCAACTCCCCGCATTATCATTAAATTAGCTATTAACGTTGCATAGGAATACCATCGACTTAAATCCAACATTGTATCTACACATTTCAAGAGAGTCGATTGCTGCTTCATTGGGTTTGCTATAATGAGTACATTAATTAAAATGACAGACATGAAACTGAATGTAATCGAAGTCAAATAGAAGCTAGGAACATTCAAATTTTCATTAATCAATAATACTGTCATTTGTTCGATAAACAGCTCAAACTCCACAGGGAAGCTTCTCGCAGTGGTGGTTGTTGGGGTCCCTCTTTAATGTCTAGGATCTCTCAACAAGGTTCTCAAAGCTCTACTAGGAAACACTTGAGTCAAAATTGAGTGCATAAAAACTATATTTCACCGGTCTATATGAAGACACTCGCGTTTTTGTCAGGTTTATTTTAAAATCGTAACATAAATTAAGAATCATTTAACCAACTGTAGGAGAGATCAACTCCGGTCGCTTTTGTTTGTAACTACGTGTCTAATGGAAATTACAACGTAATTCTTTGAAAACCGTACTGATTTTTCCGGAAGAAGATTAGCAGTCGCGTTAATATCGATTTCATTTTAAAATGGTCAACATTGAATCCTAAATCGCTTAGTTAACAACAATATTGTTATCCGAGAGAAAGGATGACGTATACGTCACTTAGGAATGAATGAGGAATTTCACCGATTTCTGTTTGCATTTTTCCTGAATAGTTAATGGTGTGGGATAGATGAAAATCGGGCTGATGTGGGAAAATAAGTCTCAGGGAGACAGTCAAAATTTTTAATTTCAAAACTAACCGGGAAAACGGACGTGAAGCGGGAACGCTCGCTGATTGGGCTGTTCGGATCGCCGTCTCCTCCCAGTGTTGCCCATCGGGACGACGAAATTGTGTTTTCTAAGAGAAAAGTCATCAAACAAAAACAGAGGAAACCTAATTTTCCCCATCTTGTTTTTTCTATTTTTTTCTTCAGTTTTTCGATTTCGAACTTTACTGTTTCATGAAATTTTGCATCTGGGGACTATGGATTTCTCGATCTCAGCGCTTCAAGCGGCCATAAATGAACTATTCCAGCATGACGTAATTTTCCCGGTTTTTTTAAACATTCGTATTTTCTACACTGTTTTTTTTATTCGTAAATTAGGAAGTTTGGGCTGAAAGTTTGCCTTAGGGGGTTTTTCGAGGTGCTGAATCCGATTTTGGGGTCAAAAATAGGAAATTCCGACATGGTGAAATTCCTCATTGAGGCTTTCATCAGTATTTTTTTCTCTAGCTTTCAACTTAGAAAGAAGTGAGTAAATCGTACCATTTAGGGAGGATAAATTCATGGAAAATCATTGACGGAGGGGAAATTTCATTTCATAGGTGCCAGATTGGATCAAAATGGAGTTGGCGCAGGCGACTGTCGAGTGGCAAGGGGAGTACCTTCCAAGCAGCCATTCTTCATCGAGTCGATCCAGGAGCAAGTAACGGCGAAGATACGTGACAGTGAGCCTCATGCAACTAACCAGGTTACTGATAGAGAATGTAGAGGAGTCATATTTTGTTACGCCTCTTGAATAATATTGGTTTATGGGAAAGTGGGGTTTGAAGATGACACTGCGCCAGAGACAAAAAGGCTGCTCAGTGAGGCTTCCATTTGGGTATCCTTGCCCTATTAGTTATCATGCCCTGTATTAGTTTTTCGAGCAATGGCGGGTACGAAGATATTCAGCCCAACGTCTCAACCTTGATTTTTCCTTTATGATCCATTTGAGCAAGCGAACTCCTTGACTCCTTTTTGAGAAGATCAACAAGGTCCAGCCATTGGAATGTATTCAAGCCCAGGACAATATTGCAATAAATAGGGCACTTAAATTGATGAGTTGACTTGAATGAAAAATTAATCAAATCCTATTTTTGAATTGAATTGTAAATAAAGATTTGTTAAGACAGAGAACGTAATTTTTTATGTTTCCTTTCAATTCTTCCTACAAGGTTACACACTGTATAGACAACGCTAAGGCGTTTTCTCTGAATAGAAATATTTAAATTCACGCTAACACTGAAAGTCACAAATGCTTCCGAAAAGCCCCTCATATAACAAATTCTGGGAAAATCACTGCAAACAGATCGTGTGAATTTTCTTGCGCCCAAAATACTTAAATAGATGTGAGTTCCCGCTCACTGGGTCCCCTTCCCAGTGATGGAACTGGGTTCGCCAAATAACCCCCTTCCGGTGGGGCGGGGGGGGGGGGGGGGAGAGAGAGCCCTGGACCCCCAGAGCAAGACAGGAAAACGTTAATTCCCTCCTAACTGCCTAACAGTTAATGTCATTGAGAGCTCCCAGCCCATGAGCAGACGCTGCCCCCTATCCCCCCCCCCACCACCACGCTGTACGACCCAGAGACATCGGCCATCGGCACACATCTTCGCCACACTCTCCAAAGGTTACCTTTGGGCCCTGTCTGTGAGTGCACAAACTAAATACTTAACATACCATTGGCCAATAGAATAAGCGACTCGCCATATGCCTTCAGCCTATATCGCCACACACTTGGTGTGCTTTGTTCCTATTATTCTTAAATACAACGTACCTGCTAGTTGTACCTCTGTGTTCTATCGAGTATACCTGGTTTCAGACATATTAGTAGAGGAACGTGCATCGGCACACCTCAAGGTTTTTCACAACACGTCCCTTCAGGACCCTCAGGCCGGACACATTTGTGTACCTTTTGCTATTTTGCCCCTCAGGCTTCCAGACTTTCAGTCCTTCGTCACCACGAGCTTCACAAAGTCGCCACGCACTTTCGCCACAGGTAATTACCATTCGCTACCCTATCGTATTCATAAGTGTTTCAATATTTGCATTTCCCCCTCTTAAACCCCCAACATTGAACTCGTGCAACGTTTGGTGTTTGTGGTTGGTGGCTCAGTCATCAAACACGACCCCCAAACGCCCCATATCACTTTCGGTGGCAATTTAACCCGCTGCCATCAAAGCGTGGGGCCAAAGCTTACATAGATGTAACCTACAGATGTTTCTTCTGGCATCAGTTTTGGAAGAGGCGAACTCCACTAGTGCCTCCATGTGTATGTGCCTTGAGTACTCATTTATATGAGGCAGGAAAATTTAATTCAAACACTGTTTAGTGTGTAGCAAGTCTGAGTCTCCGACAATGGTTGCTCATTCCAAGTTTTTTTTGCATTAGTTTGGAATCAGAGACATGCGGGCCGCTGAAAGCAAAACAGCACCGAGGTCTTGTGGGATAAATCCTAAGGATGTGTAGGCCAGGGCGAAAGTCACGCAATTAAACATCCGTTTGCCTAAGATTCCCGACGATACGAGTTCTGGAGGTATTGATGGTTTTACTGTGACTATCGATAGTATCAAATAAACCGATAATATTGACCTCCCTTGAATGTCAGCCATAATTGACCCCTTCTCTTGGTGAGTTCAATAGAGAGTTCCTAGTATAATTCAAGTTCTAGTTAAGCTTAGATATGGCAGGACGTATCTTCAAAACGGCGCCAAATTCTCAATGAGAGATTGCCTCCCAATGCCATATTAATGAGGTAGAACCCGCCACCAGATCGGATAAGGGGGCCACCAGATCGGATAAGTTTATATAGATAGGGCTATAAACTGAACTACTCGGAACTCTTTTAGTATCCAATGGGGTATTTTAGTCAACTTCTTTAAATTTTTTTTCAAAAGAGTATGGCTCAGGAATAACAGTAATTGGGGCTGTTCGCCGAGAAAATGTTTAGAAGAAATCAGGGAAGTTGATAAAATTTGAAGATTTGAACAATGGCAGCAGGGTGTGATGTAGCAAATTGTGTGACGTGCAAGTTGCTTGCTTTGATAAAACTATCTTTGAAAAAGTATCCATGCACAGAGAAGAGATAAAACCCTTTCCTGAGGATAACCTAGGTAACCTACCTGAGAATCTCTTGGATACTACAAAACACTACACACACACACACACGCTCGTGAGTTCAGGGTAGCCCGCCTTTTTTTCAAACATCTTCTTAAAACGTTGTCTTTAATTAATTAACAAATTAATTTATTATTATTATTATTAAATAATTAACAAATTGATTGACAAATACTTGTCGAAATTGATAATACAAAAACTCGACGCACTATACAACTCAGCATCAATTAGTATTGCCTTCAATTTTTTTTTGAAAGAAGTGACAGGCATCTCGCGCAGCACCACTGGAAGGAGGTTATAGAGCCTAAATCCCACTTGTAACGGGCTTCCTGACAACGATTTGGTGAGACGGACTGCTGGCGGACACAAATTAATACGCCTCTGAGTGTAATAAGAGTGCGTGACTGAGTGTTGGGAAATATGCTCAATGTTTTCCCGGACATAAGTGAGAGCGCTTAGCACACAAAGAGCTGGCACAGTTAATGTCCCTAGTTCCCGAAATTTTCTCCGATATTTTGATGAAATCCAGGTAGACCAGACATTCTCCAGTCACTTCATAGTGATAAAATGTAAGAAGAGACCCATCAAAGAAAAAATGTAATCGTTTGATGAAGACTAGACTCAATGATGGGAGGTGCTCGCATATCAGCACTAATTTCTTAACAATTCTTGGTTTCGCACATTTCATAATAATCAATTATTAACGACACAGTAAAACCACCACTAAATCCATTCGTAGGATCGAGAAGCACCACTACTTGGATAGTATCCACTGAATACGAAGCAATAAAGAGCACTAAAGCAATGCAACATAGACACTATGGGAGACTCCAACCCAATTTTACAAATCCCACATGCCACAACACAGTACTCACTTAACAAAGTCGATGCACTCCAAGAAGCCGTTACAGGTTGAAGTTTTTCTTCCTCAGTTTAGATCTCGGCACCTGCACGATGGTTTCATTCCCAATGGGCCTTTTGTTTTCCATTTTGACAGGAAGAAACTTGGTTCCATTCAGCTGGAAGCAAATAGCAAATTCACAATAATAAAACATTATCAGAATGCTTCAACAGTTAACCTGATTTATTATTTGGGAATCAAGAAAACAAGAAGGAGAACGAATTCAGAGACCACTGGTCTGTCTCGTTAGTGGTGGCTATGTTGAATCATCAAAAATTAACTTCCTCGACCGGGGATCGATCTCCTATCGTTCCGATTCTGAATTGGAGCTCCTACCACATGAGCTAAGGAAGCGAATGGACAGAAATGCGAAGAGGTCGCTGATCACAACATCTCCCCCCCCCACCACACCCGTTAGGAAATCTTAGGTACTCCGTTACCAAGTCAGAGGCAGCTTTGGCTGGTGTTTTACAACCCATTGAGAACACGTATTTTTGACTGGCTTCGGAGTTTTTTGTTATTGATCCTTATTAACGGGGTGGGGGATCTGCTGACCTCAACGTTTGTCCGAATAGGCGGTGGCTCGACTCGTGTCTTGGGAGGGAGTTGTTTTGATGACCTAATCTCAATGAATTATTGTTTCTCTGAGATATGCTGAGGAGACCATTCGGGTCCAGTATGACTGCACCATACTGTTGAATCATCAAAAATTAACTTCCCTCGACCGGAGATCGATCTCCTATCATTCCGATTCTGAATCGGAGCTCCTACCAAATGAGCTAAGGAAGCGAATGGACAGAAATGCGAAGAGGTCGCTGATCAAAACACATGAGTGATTTTATTTTCAAATCTATGTAAAACAAAACTTTAGTAGTGTACCTACATTATAAGAACCAATTTACAAACTTCCAGGATCATACAATGCTGTTCAACGGCAATAAAAAACATACCTATCTAATTATGTAAGAAGAGCTGAATTTAGATACATGTAGTATTAGAAACCAGCGGACAAGGCGTTTCGATCATCCAAGTTCATATAGATCTCTATAAATCTTGATTAGGTAGGTACTCACCCTATCTGGAACAACAGGCGAAGGAGGATTTGGAACGTTACTAGAGCTTGAGTCATCTGGCTTCAGTCTAGAAATAAATAGTAAATAATCATTTACACACAATTATAGTTAATCATCCCTTCTAGGTTGTGTTTCTTTTTTAAAGTACCTAAGATCCAACTAGCGTAGGAGGCATAGTTCGATCAATATTGTAGGTCCCAGTATTCCAAAAACGAAGCTTTAAATACATATTAATGTCATTCACAGTCAAAATTCTATCCAGGTTATTTTTTTTTTTTTTTTTTTTATTTTTATTTATTTATTTATTTCAATTGGTAGTTTGTATGTAGGTTTGGTTGTGGATAAGGGTGAAGATTTGAAACTGCTTTCTAAGTGATTTTTATTCGTTATTTATGGGACACGCTCCTCCTGATATATTATATGTGATGAGAATAACTATCTATGATAAATTCTAATGTTTAAATCCTACCTCGTTACTTCAGTAAAAATTTGTGACAAGTCGGGACTCAGGTTCAGCTCCGTGCAAAATTGGTTGGCGCGAGTTTTGTCCAGAAATTCGGACAAGCTCTCTTCGATAAACTCTTTTTCCAACACCTCGTTGGTTTCCACGTTTTCTGTAAAAACAAGATCTTACTGAGAAATTGGTTACTAATGAAAACGTGTAGTTCAATGAGAATAATGTGTGACAATCAATTCATCGGTAACAAACAAGACTAGAGCTAATGTAGTCACAGGTGAGATGGAACTTATTTTCCACGAAAATTAAAATATGATTACACCGTTGGGAAGAGCGTTAAATTACCATAATTATTAATTCTCGAGGATTCAAGAAAACAAAACAGAATCACACCCTGAATACATTTCACGATCTTCAACACTTTCTTTTAATTTCCTGCCAATTTTACAACAGTCAACCAGACAACAAGAGCACTTTGTGGTATTGGTGGTTTTCTAGTTTCGTTAATAATGTAATCACGCATAGCTCACTCACTCACTCACTGCTTGGGGTTGCCATTAGAAAAGAGTTTCAGGCTCTAATGGCTTATACTCTCCCTCTTTCGAGGCCCCTTTATGTTAAAAGAGGATTCCGCCGGCTACCCCACTTCAGAGTTTGTAAATCTTTTGCTGAGATCAGCAAATTTCTTTATGCGTTTCCACGAAATTAGACGCAAAGATGCGCGCTCCACTATGTGGTGACCAAATGCTTCTGTTCTGGATCTCCAGAATCGGGCGCATCTGCATAAGAAGTGTTCAGCTGTGTCCTCTTCTTGTTCGCATGGACACATTGAAGAAATACGACTGTCCATGATATTCAGCATTCTTCGGAAGTCGTAATGTCCCGTTAGAATGCCTATCATTAGCCTAATCACGCATAGCGAACTGAGAAGTAATAGTGATAAGCGCTGATACGCGAGCGTCCGCCATCAATGAATACTCTCTTATCTCACGCCTAGCCCTGCAGCCTAGAAACATTCGCTTAGCTCCTAGCTATCTTGAAAATGGACCAATCAATCTGGGATCGGTCTTGAATTAAACTTGAGATCCTTCATCTAAGTACTACCTACATGAGTATTATATACCTACCCCTGTCAAACAGAAATAAGGAAGGGCAAATTGGTTTCATCATAATAATGGAAAAAAAATCGGAGCTTCGCGTCTCGCCAGGGGGGAAGCCCCCAGATGCTACTTAAGGGGGTCTCAGTCAGTCGCCGTTCGTTTCTCGTTCCGGGTCAGTATTTCACGAAATTGAAGGCGAACCTTAAAAAGTTGTACCTAAATTTGAAATTTTAAAGGATTTTAGAAATTCATTAGTGCCCTAGAGAATTGAAAAACTGAAATATTGCCGCTGGAATAATCAAAATCGAACAATAATTGCCAAAGAAATATTGGGAAAACATGGTAAAACCCGTTTATTCAGTAGTTTTTCCCATTTTTCTTTGGCAATTATTGTTCGATTTTGATGATTCCAGCGGCAATATTAAAGTTTTTCAATTCCCTAGGGCCGTGCAACAATGAATTTCTAAAAATCCTTTAAAAATTCAAATTTAGGTACAACTTTTTAAGTTTTTGCGCCTTCAATTTCGCTAAATCCTAAAAAGGAACGGCAACCGACTGAGACCCTCTTAAAGACTACGTCGAAAATTATAAAAACTGGAACATGTTTTAGCCAAATTTAGTGCAGAACCTTTAGTCGTAGGTAGGTATAATGCAAAAGTTATATTATCCCTAGTAACATATCTAAAATGCATTAAGAAAAACTAGGCGCTTCGTGCCTCGAAAACGAGTGTCGAAAAAGCCGTGTGTCCGGCCGAGTGTCCCTTCCAAAGTTTTTCGGGTAGTTACTCTAGGGCAATAACATGTTCCATGTTAAAACACTGAAATAACGCAAACTGTGGAGAGGAGTGATCACTTATGTAAATTGGGGGGGGGGGGGGGAATGGTATAATCGAAATCTGTGAAGTCATGAAATCCATCAATTAACCCCAATTTTATCCTGAACGGGATAATTAATCCCTAATTTTATCTTCAACAAAACCCAAAGAAGATTTAAGATTTATTTAATTTTCAACCCCCCTTCTTTGAAAACTCTAGGCAGTAGAATTTCACCAAACACACCTGAAATTGTTCCACAGTAGGTGTTTTGTACTATTTATTACAATTAACTTATACATATTTATTAAACCTAAATAACTATAAACCTACCAAAACCTTAACTTATAACTAAAAACCAAAGCTAATTCACTTATAAATTAATACTACTAATTATTGCTACAACTAAGTAATAACTACTACTAATTATCAGCTAACACCCAACTACAAAGGTGTTAGGTAGATGCCTTTAGGTAGAATCTTGTTTCTCTAAAAAACCCAGCTTTAGGTAGATTGAGCAAGCATGATTGTAATCTTTCACATTCAGGGGCAAAGTGGTGAACTTTGGGCCACTCAAGGGATACATTCCCCTCTCTCAAGCTGCCAGGAATCTATCACTTTTCGGTCTTCAGTGAGAGCTCCAACCAGCAACCCAGTTTTTTCTTTCAAATTATTCATCATTAATACAATCAGTGGCCACTTGTAACAAATCCAGAGTCAATGCAGTGTTTGTCCAATCCAGTGTACATTCCAGTGAAAAAGACATTCTCCATTGGTTATCCACTACATTGAGGAGGCATCCTTCCATCTCAACTATTCTCCATCACAAGGTAAAGAAAAGTCCAATAGAAATTAAATTGTCATTAAAGTTCATTTATCATGCTTGCTCACCTCAGTTTTGATTGTAGGTAGGGAATTTGCCTCAAATTACCCCTATTTCAAGAACAGTAGGGCTAACTTAACCACTTCCACCTCCGAACACAACTTCTCTAACAGGGAGCACACTTATACATAAAACTGTCAGCCAACAAACTTACTTCGCGTGATTTCAGCGCCTTCAAGTTTATACTCTCTGAGTTCCAGGTCCTTGGACCTGACCAACGATAAGAGTTTAGACCTCTGTTCCATCAACTGCATAACAACGGCCACCATTGGGTTCGTCACCTCTCTGAAGAACTGAAATCAAAGAAACATTCATGAAGTTGGACTTAATGACCTTGATTATCAACTGAGGGGTCGGAATTTTGACATTTTCAACTTCGAGTTCGAAATCTTGAAAGACTTGGAAAATACATTTACGATTGACAGAGAGACGATGTACGACAAATTTATTTTGTGCGAGACATGTGAACTAGTGTTATCAATCTTGAAAAATTCTAAAATACAACTTATCTTGTCAACACTCAGCGCGGATGATGCCATATGGCATATCCCGCACTTCCCTAAATGACTCACTTTTCTCATTCTCTCCTGGAACAAAGTACCGAAAGCGTTCGGTTTATCTTCATGAAACCACTGTTTTTCGTTTAATACCACATTTATTGATAATTCTTTGAACTTTCGTTCATAATTTTCGATATTTCACACGCTGCAAATAGGTACTATGAATATATGCATATGAAGAATATGTGATGGTTTTTTTGATCAATTTACACCAATAATAAAACGAAAACAGTTCCAGTCATTCGGATTGACTCAAAGAGCGAATTTTTGTAACAAAAACACGTTTGAGAGCTTTATTGTGCACAGAAAATGAATATATTCGAAGAAATATAATATATGCGTTTTCTGAGCATGATGCCATATGGCATCAAATTTTAAAAATAGATAAATTTTGATTTTTTCCTGGACTAAATACTATTACATGGTCTGTTCGGAGAGGCAGTCCCGAACGGTTCGGACAGAGATGGGCGAATTCTTATTCATAAATACGATTATGAATACAAATCATATCTTCGATTTTGTGTGATTGTGTGTGATTATGAATACGAATACGAATACAATCGTATTCACACTTTGAATACGATTTTTCCCCGTATTCGTATTTTGAATACGAGTTTATGATTTTTTTTCTATGATTTCCCCAAAAATCGTATTTTTTTACGATTTTTCTTGAAAATCATACTTTTTTTTATGATTTTCTCCCGAACTCCGGACATATTTATGACCTGACATTGTCAAAAAATCAGTCAAAATTCGAAATGCTCACAAATTTTTATAGGATTTTTCACGCAGAATCAAATGAGACCAACCGAATAAAAAGTACGACGAAATTTCCGCAGAAAATCGTATTTTTTTAAACAATTAGCACTGGAAATCGTTTAAAAAATTATGATTTTTACCGGACATTTCGTCGTACTTTCTATTCAGTTGGTCGTAGCGACCTGGTGTTGATCTCATTCGATTCTGCGTGAAAAATCCTACAAGAATTGTTGAGCGTTTCGAATTTTTATTTATTATTTTGGACAATAAATATGTCCAGAGTTCGGGAGAAAATCATTTTAAAAAAGTATAATTTTCAAGGAAAATTGTAAAAAAAATTCGATTTTTGGGGAAATTATAGAAAAAATCATAAAATCGTATCCAAAATACGAATACGGGGGAAAACCGTGAATACGAATACGATTGTATCCGTATTCATATTCATACCTGTAATCGTATTCATAATCATAAAATCGCAGATATGATTTGTATGCATAATCGTATTTATGAATAAGAATTCGCCCATCTCTGGTTCCGGACTGCCTCTCCGAACAGACCCAAAGTTAGACCACCTGGAAAGATGGTTTAAATCGTGATAACGCGTTCCTTTAACGTCTGTCGAGGATCAACTCTAAATGGTGAAATTAAAAACACAGCGTTCCAGAAAAAACTCAACATACTGAAAAATTGTCAATTTGTTTACAAACCTCTTGATCATCTTGAATTTCAAGAATAAGATGCAGTTTCACTTTTATTTCTGACGCCTGACTCACTAGTCTCAATGCTAGGGACTTGTTCCGATCATCAATCTTCACAGTGGTCGACGACTCCTTGGAATCCAGACAAGAGTGTATGTAAGTCATGATGCACTCGCTTTTGGCTTGCAGCAGGGGATTTTGCCTCTGTGAAGAAGAAATAATTCACTAGTATACAGAACTACAGGTAACAGGATGAGATGTTCTGAGATGAACCAGCTAGTCGAAGGGCTGGTGGAGAGTTGGGTTATGGTTTAGGTCAAGAGACCACCACAAGAGAACAGGAATTACCGTAGAAGAGGACAGGGACTACTCCCTTGTTGAACCAGGACAGGCTGCAGGAAAAGGAAGATTATGGGAACCACTGCATGGGAGAATGAGACAAGAACAGAATACTTGGACCAGCCTATTCGTGAGGATATTGGCGTCTTTTTGATCTTAAGAAAACTGATGACATTCAGAGGAAGAACACACATTAACAAGGGAGTAGTTCAAAAGAATAATGTACCAATTTATCACAGAGGAGAGTTGTCACAGTAGTTACCAAGCCTCTATGTTGGACGTTAAGTCATTGAAACACCCAGTTCTGTTCTTCTTAAAATTATATTATGCAATATACTCAACAATATCCAAGAGAAACTATACCTAAAAAATAATTATATTTCACTATAAAATAGTGTTATAATTAATGAACTCACCCTGAACAATCCTAAAACGTCATCCTCAGTCAACTGAGAACGCCACAGGCTCCTCAGATTTGAGACGCAGATCGTGATCCGATTGCCTTCCACATCTTTTCTCAAATAAAAATGTTCCGATCCTTCCCGACAAATTAATTTCATGTTAATTTAATTACAATGATTTTTCCAGCTTTGCTATTCCAACAGTGATCGTGATCATAAACTCCACTCAGGACATATCAAAATTCGAACGGAATTTCCAATATTATGTGCTCTTGACAATCTAATTAGTTAAATAGGTAATTAAATTACTACTTGGGCCTTCTAAAAATCAGCACAAACACGTAAATTAACTAGGATCTATATAAAACTATAAAATTCTATCTTATCTATTATGAACAACAATCGTTATCAAACATCATCGTTATCAAACTGTTCACAGCCATGCCGAAGTGATGAAAGATGAAACAACAACAACATTATTCAAAATTCATGGATTCTTTCAGTCTTCGTCCATTTAGAATTCCCCATGTAAGAGGAAATTCAAGCTATTAATTGTTTAGTGAAATAATGATAAAAAATTACTTATAATTATCAATAATAAGTGTAAATTGGTGAAAAGTAGTTCAACTAGTTAGTTGACAACAACGGTCGGTTTCTACCGACTTTTTGTGCTGTTTGGTTATGAATGGCAACCTTGACTTCGGAGTTGTTTGATTTTTGTGTCCAATTGGTGAATTCGGAGTTCGGAGTTGGTGATTATCTACTTAGCAGTTTCAAGATTTTCGTAATTACCAAGCTAACTCATCTCAAGTCTCTGCTCGATTGAAATTATCATTCTATTCATATTTCCAACGAAAGGTTGATTTTCAAGGCAACGTCCTCGTTTCGACGCACATCCGAGGATCTTGACGCTCCCTGCCTCCGCCCAACACATCGACACCATTCATTTCTCTACTTTTTCCGGGATGTACGGTAAATACGTGTTTCCTTTTATTTACGTACTTTGAAGATGAATTATAGCGAGTCCTTGGTGTATCGATGAGGATTGCAGGTGAGGTATTGTACATTGTGTTTAGAGGATGTACCTTGTTGTTCGGAAGACCTGATGACACATCATGAACCTTAATCAGGTTAGTACCTACTGGTGTTCCCCTCTTGACTCCTATTAACTTCAAATTAAAAAACCGCGAACGTATTTGAAATGACATGCTCATCTTACCTGAACTTGAAACTAGCGATCAACGATCATGTTTGGATCTACTTCCTGAAATCGGTCAGAAACATGAGAGCGAATCTTTCAAAGTTTCAACCATTGAATTCGGAAACGAACTCGAAAGAATTTGGTGAATGTTTCTACCTACTACAATGTTCTATTTAGCTTGGTTAGTGATAATGTATCGTTTCTCCTCATTTGTGGACAGAAAAGGCCTATCAGCTTATCGATTAATTAGTATAAGAACATCCCTCTGTCTTTTAAATGTAACCCTCTATTGAGAAATCGAGATTAATCTAACTCCTGGATAAGTAAGTACTACCTAGTAGTTCTAACGAATTGGATAAAGTACACAGCAGCAGGGAGTGTTTATCTTGGCATTTGGTTTAAAAAATGGAGTTTCGCGTGCTCATCGTAAGATTTTGGTCAACTTCCGTAAATAATTTACCTTTTTCTAGGCATAAAACGTTGAATTAAATACCTTAAGATTAGGGTATAGGTTAAGTAAAGTTTTCTTTATTGTCACAAGAACGACAGCCGGGTTGTGTTTCTACAGGCTAGAAAAATTTTTGTCATTTAGGTACAATTCAACAGGTTTCCGTTATGTCACCGGAAATGGTAGACAAGATTGGTTTTCGTATAGTTTTGAAAAGGAAGATGAAGTAGGAGAGGAAGTTGAGTTGTAACGGAGCATCAGCCGCTGGACTCGGGAAGTGTTGCGGGTCAGTCTAGACGCGCCTGAAATCTATGTGTAATTTCACTCAGGTACACCAAGTCCAAAAAATCTATTTCAAACTCAATTTATTGACGATGAATATAAAAACTTTAAGTACTTATCTAGATTATTTTTATTTGTCCTCGAATTGATGAATACATTGGAGAAAAATGCTTTAACATGTTGATGAACGACCCTTTGAGTCACTGTGGTGCCAAGAAGTGGTGACCAACCAACAACTCAATCGCCATTTTGGCTAAGACTAGAGGTGGGTAGGAAATCGCGTCACTGGTTAAAGTCACCTATTACCCGAGAGTCACCGTTCCGTTTGTCACCTATTACGGAGCTGACTTGCAGGTGAAATAACGCTCCCTGCTCCGAATCACTATTTCAAATTATTTCACTTTGAACCCTTCAGAGCTTCTTGAATTGTCACTGTGTGCATTGTCACTACAGTGCCGTTGGCGCTACTCGTCACACCAGAGTGGTTGGCGCTGGCTGTCACTTCATGTGTGGTCGGCACTGGTTGTCACTTCATGGGCGGTTGGCGCTACTTGTCATGTTGTCACTCTTTGTTCGGTTGGAGCTACATCCTCACTTGTCACTCTGTTCGTGATCAGTTGTCTCTCGTCCCTCACGCCGTACTCTCCATGGACCGGGTTTAGGGCTCTCGCTTTTAGTGTGACTCGTGTTGCCCGTTTAGTTCGATGTTTTTCGATAGTTTCATTGTTTTGTGATTAGTTGAGATGAATAAAAAACCGAAATCGTCTCAATTATGGGCGTTTTTTACGTTCATTAAAAGGTCGAAAAAACTGCCAAGTGCGACCTATGTGGTCAAGTTACCAACAAATTAAAAAATTATAAATCATCTTACCTACAAATTAAAAAATATAAATCGTAATAATAATTTTTCCTATTTGCTCATGTTCCTTCATTTGTTTCAATTAAAGATAATATTGAGGTGAAAATGTATGTTACCTACCAATAATGAACGACTGTGATAAATTATATTTTATTCTTATATATTCCATTTTACCAACCAATTAAGGACTATGATGACACTGTGACCACAATCGATAAATTAATTATTTCTGAGCTCTAAACATATTAATCTGATTGCTGAGTGTCTCATACTAAGTGCTTAAATCGGTAAAACATAATACTTTAAATATGATGGAGAGGTATATAAATTTTTTCTCAACGAACAGAACCAATTTTTAATTAGAAATTTGAGACTGATACGCTAGTTGCGTCTATTGGGGCAAGAACTCTCGTTACGGAAATCACTTCTGGTAACGAGTCACTTTACACCGAGCAGCGCCGCAGTTGCAGGATGCGCTTCTCTGTCACCCTATTACAAAGTCACATTTTACTGGAACCTATTACCGGGCTGTCACTGTCACGTTGTCACCTATTACCAAAAAGTAACCGTTTCGCGCATCACTAGCTAAGATGAGTCCACAAAGTTGCGCCTAGAGGGTCGAAATTTTGCGTTTTGAACTTGTAAACCTCCATTAATTTATTGTGTGATGTAGACGATCAGGAGGGGATTACGAACTCCAATTATAAAAGGTATTTTATAACTAAGTACGACTAAACTCGACCGATGACCCGAATTTTGACTCCATGCGATTTCGTTCCTCACCTTTGAGAGACGTTTGGAAATTGAATCTGAGCGCTCTTAATTCGGTAATGCTATCACTCTTGAATAATCAAGAATTGGATGTATTCATTGATATTTACTGATCTTGCAGGCATGATGGATCCCGGACGGGAGTCCGGTCTGGGGAGCGACACGGACAATATGGCTGAACTGGCGGCATTGCTGAACACAGAGATCCCTGATGGCCAGAATAACCTCAAGGACAGCTACACCAACTTGGAGAGGGTTGCTGACTATTGTGAAGGCAACTATTTTCAGGTAAAAGTATTGACATAAGAGCGAATGAGTGAGAAGACTTTATTAACATAAGGTAGCAGACCACACATGGATGCTATACTCGCAGGCCTTTGATGAGGGGTATGACAAATGGACATCTGGTGTCCCTTGTTGTCTGAAGATCACAGGCCTCGCGAGCGTTTTTGGCTCTGGCACGCACTCAGTGATTAGCCTGCTGAAACCTTCTTTAAGATTGATTGGTAGTTCTCTTTTCATGTACAATATAAGGGCCGTTTTAAAATTTTATTGGCTAATGCGTGTGAATGTTTGCAAACTTCCCACCACAATGACTCTTGATCCAGGCTATCGATAATAAAATGATCTTCACAATTTATGGCTCTAACAAGCGTGTATGGTGCTTATTAGCGTTAACGATGCTTGAAGTGTATTTAGGATTGATCAGCTTAGCCAGTCAGATAGAGAGAAGGGATATTGCGAACTGGGTGAAATCTTGCCAATTCACCGTTTGTTGGATCCATTTGTGTGGAGTACCGCAAGCAGTTTCTACTGATCTGGGCCTGCAGTTCTTTAGTCTTCCTAAGGCCTAACTTTGGTCCAATGTGGCACACATCGTATAAGAATAACCTCATACCATCCTCAGGCAGTTAGGAATGTGGAACACTGGCCCTGAACAAGAATCAGGTGCTTGAACAACAGAAGTCGCATAGAAAGTCTGGTTTAACCTTTTGGCGCCTGCTTTTTAAATGCCCAGGCGGCTCCCCAGTCCTGGATTTAAAGGGCCCGCTCGGACTGAGACAACTTCCCAGTTCTGATTTATTTTGCATTTTCTTACTTTTCGTTCAAATTACACCAAATATTAATATAATGTTTCTTAAAATGTATAGTATTCAACCATGTAAAAATATCCGGAATTGTTTTATATTAAAACGTTTTTGTAAACAGTTTTGTTCCAAAAAAAAAATGAGGTGAATATAAAAATACTTCAACACAAACTTCGACTTGATATAAAAATAAAAATTTGATATGGAAATTTGACACAAAAAAAAGATAAATGGGAAGAATTACGACACTTTTTTAGGAAAAGGCATGCAGTAATATTGAACCATCTGGATATAGAAAAATTCCCTCCGTCCCCCCGCCCAGTAATGTCGAATTTTCAATGTAAACAAAGTCCAAAGTGTTCCAACTACTTACCGTATTGGAGAATCCGTTGTAACCAGCAAGTCGAGTACAGGAGGCGAGCACTTTCGTTAGAAATTAAAATGCGTAAAAAAGTTGGAAATAGATATAGATATAAGTTAATAATTTTAGCAATAAGTTAGGTACATAAGCTAGTTAATAATATATTCATAGTTTAGAATAGGTGACCACGTGGTCACCATGTGGTGAATGTACAATTAGCTAATATGATTAGTTTTATCTCTTCCTTTCACTTGACATGACAGACAAACAACCTTTCACCACGTGGTCTCGTTACTAGGTGGCCCCCTTTCCTCTCTAATCCTTTCACCTCCCTTTCACCCAGACTATATAAATAGGACGACTGACTGACAAACTTTAGTACTCTCTCGACTGCCTGAAGATGATGTCCTTACATCGAAAGCGCTCGCCTCCTGTACTCGACTAGCTGGTTACGACGGATTCTCCAATACGGTACGTGGATAATAATTGTATTCTTATAACTAGCGGAACTAACCCCATTCATTTGATGTTCCAACTACTGGTCATAGTCCTATGCAGACCCCGGCAGTGACGTTCACCTGGGTAGCACCGCATATGTGCGGACCCCGGTGCTAAAAGGTTAAGAATATTAAGATCAGATTAGTTGGTTTTTGGCCAACATATAGTATAGGGTGCTATTAACTGGTTAAAATCGCCCTACATAAATATCTCCTTCGTGAGGGAGAGGAAATTCCAAGCCAAAGCGTATTTTGATTCTTGTCCGTGACATTATGGGGGCTGTTGTTATTGTTTTCAATGGATACCTTGTGAGTTTTGCTATACCCTGATGCCGCAGGCCCTGTGAGGTGCAGAGAACTTGTTTCCTCAGTCTCTAATTAGCTTCTCCAAATATCTATTCTCTAGCAGGAATTCCCAGACCAGTCAAATGATTTCGGTTCTGCCATGCAAAGGAACCTCGTCCATATTTTATAATTATTATGAGACCTACACAAAGGGGCATCAATAATATCACAACGCTACATTAGACCCTATTATCATCTAAGAAGTCCTAGGTATGATTTATGTCCATCAAATCGAGGAAACACAACATTATACTTACCTGACATCTTGCAGTGATCCCACAGAGAGTCAAAATTCAGTCCTTCCCTTGTGCTTCTACTCTCACATGTGGTCGGGGATGAGACCTCCCAATCACTAATCATTCTAACAGAGTATCATGCTTATGAGATTCTACCTGTGATGTTTCAGGCTGAGAACAAGAGATATGCCTTGGAAGAGACAAAGAACTATACAACTCAGAGTTTGGCTAGTGTCGCTTACCAAATCAATACGCTAGCGTACAACTTTCTGCAACTTCTAGATCTCCAAGCTAATCAATTGGATGAAATGGAAGCTCAAATGAATCATATACAACAGGTCAGTTGGATTCAATATCGATTTTAGCTGAGTAAACTTCAATTATAAAATTAAGACGTTCAAGTAACTCTCTACAGTGGAACTCTTAGTTTGCTCCTCTTCTGATAGTTTTTCTATTCATACTTGGCGATTTGAATGATTCCAGACTGTCATGATTCACAAAGAGAAAGTAGCCAGGAGGGAAATCGGAGTTCTTACAGCCAACAAAACAACCAATCGACAGTACAAAATCATCGCTCCTGCAAATCCAGAAAAACCCATCAAATATGTTAGAAAACCCATCGATTTCAATGGTATGTACGCATGATAATATCATGTCATATCACTTGACTTCTACCAGTTGCAATACTTTTTGGGGTCCAATAGATTTCACAATTTTCGTTTATTCAAGATTTTATGTCTGGCAGAAACTCACACCTTGTCTTCTTTTTTTTCAGCTTTGGATGAGATCGGTCACGGCATCAGGTCTCACACGCCACGTGCCATTAAGTCACGAACATCCTCTCAGACCAGCATGGTGATCAGTGGTGTGGGGCCAGCCCCCACCACCAAGCCCCCCACTCCGCCATCCGCCATTAGGTCCACCGGTTCTCTGACCAAAGGGTCTCGCGAATATCGCACTCCCCCAGCCGTCGCTCCGCCTCAGGTAATCTGTGTGATGTAACCGTCAGGGAATGATTTTTCTAACTTTTATCCATAATTTTATAACAGACTGGGTCTCAAAATCTTAAGAATAGTTCATAAATTCTGAAGAGTTGATAGCGTTGCAATTGTCATTTGAAGAGTTTTAAGTATTTACCTAATTCTTTGGTTGCCCCTCTAGTTGGGCCTATGAGAATCATGCAGATAACACTGTTAGCTGTGATGGGATTTTTTGAAATACCTGACATTAACTGAAACATTGTACCTGAAATAACTTCTCTTCAGTATCGTGGTGGTACTTTTTAGTGGAATACAGAAGAGATGGTTACTTAGCCTAGTGTTGATAGAGCCATCCACACCTCTTGCTGAGCGAACTTCAAAGAAATTTAGCTTTGTGCTTCATCTACCAGTCACTTGTCGCCAGAGTAGCATTGAAGTGTGCATGACAGTTTAGAGCAAACGAAAACGCAGTTTCACGCGCATATTCAATCGCAATAATGTATTGACTGATTCATTATTTTCACATAAATATTCATGAAACATGTTATGGTGTTGTCGTGTTGTGGTGTTGTCGAGTGAAGGCGATGGCCTTCTCGATGGCTTGTTGATTTCCATTGGTCGATACTCAACAAGGATGCAGGAGATTTATCTTACACTGGGGTCCCAGCCCATTACTGCTCACCGATGGAAGGAGTGTATAAAAATTGGCACTAGCCGCGGACCTCGGCGCGAATATTGCAGACCGGCGGGAGTCGGCGCATTTACCTACGGGCTAGTTGGGGAAGACAATTCCTAGGTAAGATGGTAGCAGAGGCCAGAGCGCTGACAGCTACCGATGCTTCTGAGGAACCTGGGCTTGTAGATGAGACGAAGGAGAGAGAAATGATCAAGTCGAATTGTTGAAGTAAACTGCATGAAGGTCAAGCCCTGAGTCTCCCTTTTATATTACAGGTAACAAGGTAAAAGAAGAGTGGAGGAGCGTGTTTAGCCCGTACCTCATTCTTCCTACTGTTCGATGATTCACTCAGGGGTTACCCTTTATGTCTCTTTATTGGAGAACTAAAATAGGTAACTAATAGATCATTGCAAAACGTAATCTTCAAAACTCTGCCTCGACAATCTCTGAGTTTAGTCCACTGATGACGTATATAAAACACCAAAAAATGCGAAATAGTGTGTTTGGCAGTGCTGGACCCGAGATTTGGTTGTGTTGTGAAGATGGTTTTTTGGGTTTTCCATCTAACAATGCTCGACCATTCTGGTGATTTCCAACTGTCGGCCAAGTCCATGGGTACCGCCGCGCGTCATGCCTCCCTCTCCTGTACCCCCTTAATGTTAGGGCTCTGGCACAAGTCTCTGACAGGAGTAGAGCGGTTAGGGAGCAGGTACAAATTCTCTGCTTCCGGGCCTGTTACCTGGTCGGGCTTCCGGGGATCGCAGTAATGCCGTGAAAGGCTTTTTACTCATCTCAATTACCAGTACCATGGGCGATGGGAGCCCCAGGCTACAGATGCACCGAACTCGGTCAAAGCATCACCTGCCTGCCCCTCAGTTGAGGTTGGATTCGTGGTGGTCGTGGTTGAGCAAACCCTACTTCATGGGCTTGTACCAAGAAGGCTATAAGGGGAGAGATGGCCTCCTCAAGGGCTAGTCCCCTGAAGATGTCTCCTCAAGGGCTAGTCCCCTGAAGATGTCTCTCGGGATGTGAGTTCTGTTATGAACTCGGGTACCAATCTGTCTAGTTGGTAGAACCTTAGCTAGGAGGTTCGGCCTAACCTGTGGTGTTAACACAAACAGTTACCTAGAGGAGCTGATAGCTATGACTAGCTCCCCTGGGGCTTCCGGATGGTGAGTTCCTTCCATTCCCTCGATCACCCTTTCTAGGGTTTTTGGGGTTGCATCTATCTGCTTGTAGATGGAGAGGGTAGTGAAATCCAGTTTGGATCGGCTCTCCTTAAAACCAATGAGTAGTTAGTTGTCAGCCAAGTCCCTACTCAGATTTTTGGCTTTAGCCTCCACAAACTTTGGCCGGTAGTACAGCCACTGTATGAGCACCTTGACCTTTGAGTCTTTTCCTGCCTATAAAACTGGGAAGAGTTGTCAACTAGTGATGAGTAGTTCGCCGTTATGTGACACCTAATCCAGGAACAGTTACGAGTTCACCTCTCTAAAATCACCAGTTCCTGTCGATCTCATAAACTCTAGTCAACTTTTCATCCTTAGTAGTTACTCATATTATTTATCTCAATTTAAATATTCGCTCCGAATTCAAACCTCAGACTTTTACTCCTCAGTTTACCACCCCTGGAAAAGGGAGTGATACGGGCGTTCCTAAGAAACTAGTATTAAGAGTTCAGAAAACTTCTGGAGCTTCATGGCTCCAATACCAACAGTTTTTTCGTCTAAATTTGATAAGGAACGTTTAACGACGAAGCTGAAAGTGCTTAGTGGAGCTGCAGTATGTCAACTATAGCAGGATCTGTTCCATCCAACAGCCAACAGTTTCCTAGTATGGAACGCTTAATGCAACTGTGACCGTTATAAATTCCTGGAACGATCCATCTCTACACAACTGTTTTGACGTGAAGACGTTATAGCTGTGGTAGGTTTGATAAAGTATGGAACCAAGATGGTGATTCGAAATAATTGGGCTTCTATCACCAGTGTTTTTGCCTAAACGGACGTGACTGATGTGTATCAGGCATTTTGCTCCCATAGCTCAGCTTTCATCAGAATCATTGCACAACTTTCTAGCGCGATTGAGAAGGGGTTTCTTATGATCGAATAGTACAATTTTCTTTGCTGCAAATGAAACTTTCTGAACGTAGCTTCTAGCTGCTGATCCCAATTGCCAAACATTGGTGATACTATTGAGCATTTCCTGGCAATCGTTACCACTTTCTGGAAGATATGTAGTGGTTGTCAGGGTGGTGAAATTATCTCCTTTCATTCTTACTTACAGGGACCATTATTTGAATGCTTTCATATTTTGATATACTGGTCTGGTATGATGCAACAACTCAATATCAATATTCAAATGGGAGAATGCACCTTTTCCCAAATTTTAAAATGTGTTATACATAATGTCTATCAAGTATTTAAATCTCGATCTAAGTAAGTTCTGTAAGTTTTCCATCGTATTTCATAAGCTCGCTGTTTTGAGATTGTTTAACTCTTTTATGTACTAGTTTTTTTAAAATTTGTTTCATGATTTACCAATACAACAAGGGCACATTTCTGCCGATAACATACTCGTAATTTTCTTTTTGTTTTTTTTTTTTTGAAGGTTTTGTGATTTCTCTAAAAATTTGTACCTAAATGTGGTTTGATTTTTTAGGGATCTGCAGTTTCAAAGGCAATGCAACCAAGCAAAGTAAACCTTTTATCACGTTATCTCCATAACTCTAAAGGGAATGGTTATGATAAGGGTGTAGTGGCTTTGGTGGATGTGCAGTGGGAGCATTTCGCATTACATGTTAGAGAAATATCAAATATTGTGTTTTCGAGTGCATCCTGGGTTACGAGGAAATGAACTAGGATCTTCTAAGAACTTTGATCTTCACTCTTAAGAACGATCTTAAGGATCTAAGATCTTCACTCCTAAGAACGGTCTTAAGGAACTAAGATCTTCACTCTTGAGAACGATCTTAAGGAACTAAGATCTTCACTCTTGAGAACGATCTTAAGGAACTAAGATCTTCACTCTTAAGAACGATTTTAAGGAACTAAGATCTTCACTCTTAAGAACGATCTTAAGGAACTAAGATCTTCACTCTTAAGAACGATTTTAAGGAACTAAGATCTTCACTCTTAAGAACGATCTTAAGGAACTAAGATCTTCACTCTTAAGAACGATCTTAAGGAACTAAGATCTTCACTCTTAAGAACGATCTTAAGGAACTAAGATCTTCACTCTTAAGAACGATCTTAAGGAACTAAGATCTTCACTCTTAAGAACGATCTTAAGGAACTAAGATCTTCACTCTTAAGAACGATCTTAAGGAACTAAGATATTCACTCTTGAGAACGATCTTAAGGAACTAAGATCTTCACTCTTAAGAACGATCTTAAGGAACTAAGATCTTCACTCTTAAGAACGATCTTAAGGAACTAAGATCTTCACTCTTGAGAACGATCTTAAGGAACTAAGATCTTCACTCTTAAGAACGATTTTAAGGAACTAAGATCTTCACTCTTAAGAACGATCTTAAGGAACTAAGATCTTCACTCTTAAGAACGATTTTAAGGAACTAAGATCTTCACTCTTAAGAACGATCTTAAGGAACTAAGATCTTCACTCTTAAGAACGATCTTAAGGAACTAAGATCTTCACTCTTAAGAACGATCTTAAGGAACTAAGATCTTCACTCTTAAGAACGATCTTAAGGAACTAAGATCTTCACTCTTAAGAACGATCTTAAGGAACTAAGATCTTCACTCTTAAGAACGATCTTAAGGAACTAAGATATTCACTCTTGAGAACGATCTTAAGGAACTAAGATCTTCACTCTTAAGAACGATCTTAAGGAACTAAGATCTTCACTCTTAAGAACGATCTTAAGGAACTAAGATCTTCACTCTTAAGAACGATCTTAAGGAACTAAGATCTTCACTCTTAAGAACGATCTTAAGGAACTAAGATCTTCACTCTTAAGAACGATCTTAAGGAACTAAGATCTTCACTCTTGAGAACGATCTTAAGGAACTAAGATCTTCACTCTTGAGAACGATCTTAAGGAACTAAGATCTTCACTCTTAAGAACGATTTTAAGGAACTAAGATCTTCACTCTTAAGAACGATCTTAAGGAACTAAGATCTTCACTCTTAAGAACGATCTTAAGGAACTAAGATCTTCACTCTTAAGAACGATCTTAAGGATCTTAAGGAACTAAGATCTTCGCTCTTAAGAACGATGTTGTTTCATCTTTAGTTCTGAAATATCGAATCTATGTGATGTTGATGCTTTTGTCCTGTGTGTAGTTGGGAAATAATCGATTTATTGACTCGACGATTATTTCATCCGGAATCTATTCACCAAATAATTGGGGTCTTCCGAAATAATCCCACCGATCCCTTTGAAAAAATATTAGTTTATTGGCTACGGTGGGCCAGCTTCTATGTTCCGTCTAAATTTCAGGAGAAAGCTGTTCTGAAAGAACTCAGAAGAAGGCTCAGCAACTGATCTAAACAAAGGCGCAAGAAGAAATATTATATTCCATGAAACAACTAAGTTATGAAGTACAGGGGAATGTCATACAACAAAAATTCACAACACGAGCTGGCCTTGGGTCGAAGTTGAGTGTAGTTCATGAGTAGCAGAGCTACAAATCTCTTTTTTTAATGCCTCTAACGGTAGTACTCTCTGCTCTACTGGAATTGCAAGATTTTAGGGGGGAATGACAAAACCTGTGAGACTCATACGTTGTGGCATACGTTCACAAACTAAGGACCTAAAATTTAGTCGACAAAGGTGTCCACTTGATGAGTATGTGAGCCTTTGTAGTTTCCTGGGTTCTCAAACTGAACGACTGTGGTTACTTGGAGAAGTAGTGCACCTAGGGACGCGGACATGTTTCCTGGCCTTGCTAATCGTCTATTTCGAAAATGAAAACAATGATAGTCGGGGAAACATGGTTCTCTACTCAATGCTTTTTTCCCCGTTGGAATACTACCAATAACCTCCAAGAAAAATAAAGAAGACACAATAATTTCGCCACTTTTAGTGGAATCACCCTTGAAGTAAAACACAAAAACTAGAAAATAAAACTTACATTCTCTTATTAGGCATCATCATTAGTAGAAACTTTGAAATAATTTTGGAAGAGGTTAATTATTGTTCAGCCTAGGGGACATCTATACAAGTTATAGCTATAAAAACTTACGTAATATATCGCCCATTTTCCGACTACGAATTAATCCTAATTGGACCATGGTGTCATTAGTGTCACTGAATACATCTTAGGAATTCCACAGCAGTCCCAAGATGTCACCAGTTAAACTAGATTTAAATTTAAATTTAAAAACTAACGGACAGATCTGAATTTTTTAAGTTATTAAAAATCCAAAAATGATGTTATGAAAAAAATTTTGAAAATTTTTTTCATCGATTTTTTTGTCTAACTCTAATTTGAGACTTCCAATAGCCCTAAAAAATTCTACAACAAGGGCACATTTCTGCCGATAACATACTCGTAATTTTCTTTTTGTTTTTTTTTTTTTGAAGGTTTTGTGATTTCTCTAAAAATTTGTACCTAAATGTGGTTTGATTTTTTAGGGATCTGCAGTTTCAAAGGCAATGCAACCAAGCAAAGTAAACCTTTTATCACGTTATCTCCATAACTCTAAAGGGAATGGTTATGATAAGGGTGTAGTGGCTTTGGTGGATGTGCAGTGGGAGCATTTCGCATTACATGTTAGAGAAATATCAAATATTGTGTTTTCGAGTGCATCCTGGGTTACGAGGAAATGAACTAGGATCTTCTAAGAACTTTGATCTTCACTCTTAAGAACGATCTTAAGGATCTAAGATCTTCACTCCTAAGAACGGTCTTAAGGAACTAAGATCTTCACTCTTGAGAACGATCTTAAGGAACTAAGATCTTCACTCTTGAGAACGATCTTAAGGAACTAAGATCTTCACTCTTAAGAACGATTTTAAGGAACTAAGATCTTCACTCTTAAGAACGATCTTAAGGAACTAAGATCTTCACTCTTAAGAACGATTTTAAGGAACTAAGATCTTCACTCTTAAGAACGATCTTAAGGAACTAAGATCTTCACTCTTAAGAACGATCTTAAGGAACTAAGATCTTCACTCTTAAGAACGATCTTAAGGAACTAAGATCTTCACTCTTAAGAACGATCTTAAGGAACTAAGATCTTCACTCTTAAGAACGATCTTAAGGAACTAAGATCTTCACTCTTAAGAACGATCTTAAGGAACTAAGATATTCACTCTTGAGAACGATCTTAAGGAACTAAGATCTTCACTCTTAAGAACGATCTTAAGGAACTAAGATCTTCACTCTTAAGAACGATCTTAAGGAACTAAGATCTTCACTCTTGAGAACGATCTTAAGGAACTAAGATCTTCACTCTTAAGAACGATTTTAAGGAACTAAGATCTTCACTCTTAAGAACGATCTTAAGGAACTAAGATCTTCACTCTTAAGAACGATTTTAAGGAACTAAGATCTTCACTCTTAAGAACGATCTTAAGGAACTAAGATCTTCACTCTTAAGAACGATCTTAAGGAACTAAGATCTTCACTCTTAAGAACGATCTTAAGGAACTAAGATCTTCACTCTTAAGAACGATCTTAAGGAACTAAGATCTTCACTCTTAAGAACGATCTTAAGGAACTAAGATCTTCACTCTTAAGAACGATCTTAAGGAACTAAGATATTCACTCTTGAGAACGATCTTAAGGAACTAAGATCTTCACTCTTAAGAACGATCTTAAGGAACTAAGATCTTCACTCTTAAGAACGATCTTAAGGAACTAAGATCTTCACTCTTAAGAACGATCTTAAGGAACTAAGATCTTCACTCTTGAGAACGATCTTAAGGAACTAAGATCTTCACTCTTAAGAACGATCTTAAGGAACTAAGATCTTCACTCTTAAGAACGATCTTAAGGAACTAAGATCTTCACTCTTGAGAACGATCTTAAGGAACTAAGATCTTCACTCTTAAGAACGATCTTAAGGAACTAAGATCTTCACTCTTAAGAACGATCTTAAGGAACTAAGATCTTCACTCTTGAGAACGATCTTAAGGAACTAAGATCTTCACTCTTAAGAACGATTTTAAGGAACTAAGATCTTCACTCTTAAGAACGATCTTAAGGAACTAAGATCTTCACTCTTAAGAACGATCTTAAGGAACTAAGATCTTCACTCTTGAGAACGATCTTAAGGAACTAAGATCTTCACTCTTGAGAACGATCTTAAGGAACTAAGATCTTCACTCTTAAGAACGATTTTAAGGAACTAAGATCTTCACTCTTAAGAACGATCTTAAGGAACTAAGATCTTCACTCTTAAGAACGATCTTAAGGAACTAAGATCTTCACTCTTAAGAACGATCTTAAGGATCTTAAGGAACTAAGATCTTCGCTCTTAAGAACGATGTTGTTTCATCTTTAGTTCTGAAATATCGAATCTATGTGATGTTGATGCTTTTGTCCTGTGTGTAGTTGGGAAATAATCGATTTATTGACTCGACGATTATTTCATCCGGAATCTATTCACCAAATAATTGGGGTCTTCCGAAATAATCCCACCGATCCCTTTGAAAAAATATTAGTTTATTGGCTACGGTGGGCCAGCTTCTATGTTCCGTCTAAATTTCAGGAGAAAGCTGTTCTGAAAGAACTCAGAAGAAGGCTCAGCAACTGATCTAAACAAAGGCGCAAGAAGAAATATTATATTCCATGAAACAACTAAGTTATGAAGTACAGGGGAATGTCATACAACAAAAATTCACAACACGAGCTGGCCTTGGGTCGAAGTTGAGTGTAGTTCATGAGTAGCAGAGCTACAAATCTCTTTTTTTAATGCCTCTAACGGTAGTACTCTCTGCTCTACTGGAATTGCAAGATTTTAGGGGGGAATGACAAAACCTGTGAGACTCATACGTTGTGGCATACGTTCACAAACTAAGGACCTAAAATTTAGTCGACAAAGGTGTCCACTTGATGAGTATGTGAGCCTTTGTAGTTTCCTGGGTTCTCAAACTGAACGACTGTGGTTACTTGGAGAAGTAGTGCACCTAGGGACGCGGACATGTTTCCTGGCCTTGCTAATCGTCTATTTCGAAAATGAAAACAATGATAGTCGGGGAAACATGGTTCTCTACTCAATGCTTTTTTCCCCGTTGGAATACTACCAATAACCTCCAAGAAAAATAAAGAAGACACAATAATTTCGCCACTTTTAGTGGAATCACCCTTGAAGTAAAACACAAAAACTAGAAAATAAAACTTACATTCTCTTATTAGGCATCATCATTAGTAGAAACTTTGAAATAATTTTGGAAGAGGTTAATTATTGTTCAGCCTAGGGGACATCTATACAAGTTATAGCTATAAAAACTTACGTAATATATCGCCCATTTTCCGACTACGAATTAATCCTAATTGGACCATGGTGTCATTAGTGTCACTGAATACATCTTAGGAATTCCACAGCAGTCCCAAGATGTCACCAGTTAAACTAGATTTAAATTTAAATTTAAAAACTAACGGACAGATCTGAATTTTTTAAGTTATTAAAAATCCAAAAATGATGTTATGAAAAAAATTTTGAAAATTTTTTTCATCGATTTTTTTGTCTAACTCTAATTTGAGACTTCCAATAGCCCTAAAAAATTCTGCCGCCCATTTATTTTGAAATTTTAATTTAATTCTGGTTTCTCCGGTGACACCTTGGGACAGCTGTGGAGTTCCTGAGATGTTTTCGGTGACACCATAGTGCGCCTGATTTTAAAAAAATTTTAGTCGAAAGTTGACCTCATCCCGCGAATTTTGACACCAGCCGTTCTCTTTTTGGCTGAAGATCTTTTTCTATGATTTTTCAAAGTTTTGAATGTTTATGACTTCACGCGCCCCTCCCGCCTGGGACCCCCCCAGCTCACTGTGACGTCATAAACATTCGAAACTTTGAAAAATCATAGAAAAAGATCTTCTCACGCTAGAAGGTCGCGGTTGGTGACAAAATTCTCAGAATGAGGTCTAGTTTAGATTAAAAATAACAATAAACAGTTTTTCCGACCCATGCGCACACCCTATTAGGGTTAAGTACGAGAATGTACGAGGTCGTCCACCAATAAGATGCAAGGTAATCCGAGGTGTTTTTCAATGTTGCTACGCTGATACACGAGCCAAGCCCTACACGCCTTCTTGCTTCGCTTCCGTCAAAATTTACTTAACGCTAATAAAACTGTCTCTAAGTAACATTGTGTCTTTGGCTTGCCACGTTAAGCCCCGTACTCCTTACTCCCTTACCTGAAATCATTCAAAAACAAAATGTATACTTCCCTTGAAAAGAACGCCTGATCCTTACTATGTCGCCTTTTCCAAGTAAAACTAAATTGAGCATTATTTAGCCAAAAATCCATCGTAGCTGCCAGAAATATTGATTCTATTAAAAAACAGTGGTCTACCGACTGACTTCAACCTAGAAACAAATGTTCAAAAATAATCATGGCTTCTTCGTTTATTTTTTATCTTCATTGAATTTCGTTAATGTTGACACAATCCAGAAAATCGTCCATTTTTCAGCTTTGTCGATCCAAAATGTGCAAAACTAACCAAAGTATCTCCTAAAGTTCGGTCTTTCTGGTTACTTTAATAAACTAATGAAGTCACAACTCTTCATTCGAGTTTCTAAGCTTCATGGCTTATTAATTGCCCTCTTTTATTGATGATTGACAGTAATTGGAAATTAATATTCGAATAAATCGCCGTCTCGCATTTGATGGCAATAATGGTATTGACTAACTTGATTCTGCCTGTTCAAGAGTGGAGTACTACCATAATTTATTAAACCATTGCCTGATGGTTGAGCTTCTTAACTACCTACCTAAACTGTGTATGTCGAAATGCTGGTATTTTTGGTTGGGGAGATGTATGTTTACCGTGTGGCTCCTACCTAAGCAGGTGGCCTCCAACTTGCACTACTGGTACTGTGAAATCCCACGCGCTGGGTACTCTGTAAGAGAGGTGTTCAAATCCAAGATACCACGAACAGATAAGATACCAAGAACACGTCCCATGGGACCTGTCTTCACCCTCACGCACCATAAAAAATTCCGAAGTTTCTTCCATTGAACACCTCTCTTAATGTAAACTAACCAAGTATGATGTGACTAACTTCTGGTTGGCTTTGATGCAGGTTCCCAGTCACTACGCTCCCAACTACCCCATGGGCACTGCACGAAGACAAGGAGCGGGCTACAGTACTCTGCCATTGGCGTCAAATCCTGCGCTGCATGTTCAACCCAACGTTCCACCTCCACCACCACCAAATACCATCTCGTCTTACCAAGTGGATCACCACGTATCAATGCCTCGTAAGTCTGGTTTCGAAAACTTCAAAATGGTACATTTTCATGCAATCACTTATCAGTACCATCACAGAAATTGTCTGACTAAAACCTGATTGATGTTGTTGGATTTTCAGCTCCCCCATCACCGCTAACACTTGCTCATGGCTCTGTTGAGCCCATAGATCCACGTGGGGGCACCATGACACTCCCCCACCACTCCATGGCACGGGCATCTCCACCCCTGCCACCTCCACCAGCTCCCATCGATCAACCACCACCACCCGTATTCACCCCGATGCCAATTGTCACTGACGAATTAGACCTTCCAGGTTGGGTTCCGAAGAACTACATTGAAAAAGGTGAGATCAGAGTGTTGTAATTGTTGCTAGATGAATGAGTAGGGACGTCACGCTACTCCTTTCGATACAATATATCTTAGAAAGTATCGATACTACCGATATTTCCAATTAACCCATCAATGATTTCGCAAACCAAATAAAAACCACATTAATTAAGTAAAATAATATTAACAATATAAATATATTAATAAAAGTCAATAATTTAAAATGTTATATAAAATGTAATTAGAATGAATGATCATTCCGTTTTAAATTTATTCACATTCTCATTTGCAAAAAATCTCGTCAATGAAATGATTTTTTTCTTCCACTACAAATAGAAAGGATCAAGTGATAAATCAGTTACAAAACAAATAATATTTATTATCAAATCATTAAAACAAAAATTTACTGTAAAGTTGAATGAATGGCTACACTTGAATTTTTAAAAAAGCCAATCAAAAAATTGTTGTGAATCGATAAGTAAAACAATGATCACAAGGAACTCGAACTGCTCAAGAAACCCAGCGAAATGAAAAACGCAAATGCGAGGAAGATAACGTATGGAAAGTTTTTGAATATCGATGAAGGATACCTATTAGAAGCGATATAACGTTTCAATTGATTCTATTCTGAAGATATTGAGTATTATTCTGTGGCAGACAAAACATGGTATTTTTTCTAAATGTATGTGTGTTATTTTTTTACCTGTCTACTTTGGCATAAATATCGATAATGTCATCAAGAAAGTATCGATAGGTACCTCCGATATTTGAGGCAAAAGTATCGATAATAATATTTTGGTTTAGGTTTTTTAACTAAAATATCGATACAAATATTGGTATTGACACCATGAAAGTATCAATACTTCGATATATCAGTGGTATCGTGCCATACCAATGAATGAGGTATCTTTGAAAAAATGGACAACCCACTCACACACAGCATGATGTATTCAATAGAGTTTTTGCTGGCAAAATTTGACGAGTTCCATTATGAGGAGACAGGCGCGAGCAATGGTGATGCTACCCACTTAAAGGAGGAGGCCCGGGTAACCATAAACTGGGGGGGGGGGAGGGTGCTCTTGCCTCTCGAAACGGGGGACTGTCAGGAGAACTCTTTTTTCAGCCCCTGTGGACTCTGAGCTAGAGCCCCTGTGGTCTGCCAGAGAAACTTTGCATTCCTTTGGCGCATTCTTCTGGAGAACATAGAACTACTTATCTCTTATCATCAAGCAAATTCCCACGCCTACGATAATGTATCAGGAATTTCTCCCCTCAAACGTGACATGAAATCCCTCCTACTGCAGATTTAAATTCGAGCGTTTCCGAAATTGAAATTTCGTGGCACTACACGAACATCAAATTTCTCACAGCTCCAGTTTCTGTGTCAAGGTTTCACCATGGAAGGTTAACTCGATTGCTATAGTTCGCAGATCCGCCACCTAGGGGGCGCCACACGGATGCAAAGTTTCAGTGGTAGACAGTGCTCTGTTAACACAAAATTCTCCATTAACCTTGAACTTATTGCAAGCCGAATCAATCTACTTAGACTGTTCAGCCGCTCCTTCTTGATGGCTTGGTGTTCCAAAAAATACCCCCTTTATTATTTGATCTTGAAGGATATAGTTAGTAGATACCTACTGCATGTCAGTTCAACTGTTATTTGGGTGCCATCTTTGATTCAGTCCTCAGGTGTTTCCTATATAATCGACACTGCTATGTGTTAGTATAATGCTCACTTAACTTGAAATAAATGAGAACATTCCGTCGGAATTAAATTTCATCACTACTACCATCTTCAGTACGGATGGTGAAGCCAACAGATTTTTTAACCCTATACTTGGCAAGGAAAATGAAATGTTATTGAGTTAATCCAAATATTTTTTTCCTAGTGCTAAATTTACTCAGAATAATGGGAAAAATAACTAAAAAAATCACTACGGCCCTGGTCATTTTTATGGATGAGCCTAAAAAGGCTCTTTACCGAGTCACCTGTCAATTCTATGTGAGCCTCAAAAGGCTCAATGCCGAGTTACTTGTACATGACATCTGATCCCAAAAATCAACAGAATTATTTTGTAAAAAAAATTGGGCCTGCACAGCGTCTACTATCAGTCCCGGGGGTTATGACTTTCATAGGGGACCATCTACAACCCGATTCATATAATCCCTGAAAATTGTATCTAAATTGGATGAGAATTGTGGAAATTATGGCTGTGGCAAGGATTTCACTTTTGCGCTTGCGCAGCGGCTACTATCAGTCCGATGGTGACGATTTTCATAGGGGACCATCTGCACGCCAACCAGCACAATCCCTGAAAATTTCATCGAAATCGGATGAGAAATGGAGAAGTTATGGCTGTGGCAAGGATTCGATGACCTAAATTCGGAACCTAAATTTGCAGAAAGGTCTGAAATTTTTTTCTTTCTTCAACCTTGAAAAGTAAAACAATGCTTCCGATACCTTGGTAGATTCGGAAGCAAAACGAGGAAAATAAACCAAAAACATTGTGTAACTGAATTGTATTTTTCATTTTTCAATATACTCCTTGCTCTTGGTCTCAAATACGAATACGTTTCAAATAAATAATCAAATTCCGAAATTGGAGATGGTTCAACAATGGTACAACGTGGCAGCTCACCTTGATTATCCTGTGCATCGATAGTAGGCAGGCAATCCAAATTTGGCGAGCAGACCGTGAGGGAGGTGGAGGTATATCGCCCGGCACCCCGTTTTGAACACACTTCCGCAAATTTGAATACTTTGAATTTGAATTATTGTTTGAACGAAACTATTGTCTCGAAGGACGTCGATAGATGAGTGGGAGACTGACTCGCGCGTCCTGCCTCGATTTGCCTGTGCAGGGCTGCCAACAACGCCAACGCCCCGATAAAGTTCCTCGTACCATCCAACAATACATCGAAATACAACCACATTCTTCCGTGCTAAAAAATAATACGCGAATTTCATTCTCTGTGTAAGTTGATGAAATAAAAATTATGTTTGATTTGCAGTGGTCGCCATTTACGACTACTACGCAGACAAAGAAGATGAGTTGAGTTTCCAGGAGTCGTCCGTCATTTACGTTTTGAAGAAGAACGACGATGGCTGGTGGGAGGGCGTCATGGACGGCATCACCGGACTCTTCCCTGGCAACTACGTCGAACCCTGCGTCTAAATTCCCAGGTACCTGCTTGTATGTAATTCACATAGAATAGTTGGCCTCACTATTTCAACACTACTTGTAATTAGCACTACTTGTGGCGACATGGCTATGCCGGCTATAATTTTAATTTAATTGCTATAATTAATTTTTGGAACTAATAGTGGTGCCAGGACACCATATTTCGTGTTTTTTTTTTTTTTTTTTTGTTCACCTTAAATACGGGTGTGAACCTCGACCGACTGCCTAATAAATAAACTGACTTTCTAATATATAATATTGACCGACTAACTAGTTCAGCTGTGGCCGAACGAGTTGCGGCGTGTGTCTCTGGAGACGAGACTCGGACCGGTTGCGGGGCCAAAGTTCGGGGCTCGCCTCGGGAGCATATTTTTGGGTAAGACAGTCGCAGTTCCCCCTCGTTCCAACCCAGGCGGTGAGGGAATGGGATGCCATGAGCGAAATCATCAGAAAAAATTCTTATCTTCCCTTTTGGAAGACAGCTGATGACGTCCGTGATGCCAGGAATTCACGAAAATCCAACCTGAAATGGTTGTTTACACTACTTACTTATGTGAGCAACAGCCAAGTTGCTGATATGGCCTTTAGGGCTGCCTGGCTGTCAGACATTATGTAAATTCTCGCACCTTTGAGTCGTTTTTTGGCGATCTCTTGTACGCATGTTTCTATGGCATGGGTTCCAGCCTTCAGTTCAATGTTACTACGTATTACCTCTTTGGTGCCAGACTGACACCATTGCGGTGGGGTGCGGTGGTGGGGGGTGAACTCAGATTCGAGGCTCCCATGCCGCTAGAAATGTTATGGTGGATGAGGGGGTGAGACCACTATTTCTATAGCCTAAAATACTTAAAATTATATCTAGTGAAACAGTTTTATCGCTTACCAACTGGTTTAAATATACCTAATGCTTATCGAATGGGACGTCCCCTGGAATGCATGCATTACTTAACAATGTTTTTATATTGCAGAGCCAACGCCACAATTCGTTCGCATCCAACTCCAGTAGTTTTGAGTACAATTCAAAATGTCATCACTTGGGGATCACTGCTACTTCATTACCCCCTCCTCCATCCTCCAAAATGCCGACGTTGCCGAGATTCCGAACAGAAGTTAGAACCGTGATTAAGTCGTCGATCGTATCCTTTGCAAATCCATCACTAGAGCGTTGAGAGTCTCGCTGACCTGTTTTCAACCCTGACAACAGGAATAATCGAACCAGGGTCCCAAAGGTAGTAAGCTGTAGCATCCTCTATTGATAAATGTTGCAATGTCTTCCTCGCTGCGCACATTTGATAAAATATTTGGTTATTCCTTCCGTCAGAGGCTTGGAAAACAACTCAAGACTTATCCTGAAGATAAGTACTCATACTCGCTCCAAAGATATATCCCCTCCTACCTACTAAAATGAAGTTCCATGTAATTCCCGAATCGTGAACTTTTGTCATTTCTAATCGTCTTTGTGTTACCACCCGGGGACTCCGTAACAGAAGAGTCTCACGGGAGCACAGCGAAAGGCACAACTAGCACAGCTCCAGTATGACACCTAACGTCTAGAGTGCTCACATCATACACGATCAGCTGACTAGTACTCAAAGCTGCTGGTAGCGCAAGTTGTGCCTTTCGGTGTGCTCCCACGAGACTCTTCTCTCCGTAACTTGGGACGAGGTATTCTATGCTGAATTCCCAAAGTTCCGGGTCTTCAGCACGCTCAGGCTGCGTGCAAGTGTTATGTATTCTTATTCACGTTTTATGATGAATTGTTGAAAGTTGGTTTTTTTGTTTTGCGCTAAATCTCAAACTTTTATTTTATTGAGCTTTATATTTTATATGATAGGATTATAACCTTAAGAATTATAACCTAAATTATTGTTATTAATTTATTATTATCGAACGTACGTAGTTTGACGTTATGTATTAGGTATAGTAGTTATTCCACTCAATGATACTCTTTTGTAACCTTAAAAATAAATATTTGATATGAGTGTATTTCAGTGAGTTTTATTTATTGAACGCCTTCCCCTGTACGAACTAGGCGTTATCCATCTAGGGGGCGTCAACTCCTGCTGGGGGCGCTGGAAGTAAAGTAGTTTCTCGTACGTGCAATAGAGTGCTCTGATGGATGACTTACCACAGCAAGTAATATTACAGTGTGATGGATAACTTTCAAAATTTAATAAGTTGTTGAGTCGGAATGATATGTCTTCTGTCTGATATGAGATAATGTCAAAAAGACCCCTTTTTAATTACAAAAAGGAACTAAAAAAAATTCATAGTCGTTTTGCTCATCAACTGAAGAAAATTCAAAATGTTAGCATTCGTAAAAGTTCATGGAATCTCTCCAAGGTAGTTTTAATCAGAGCACTCTATTGGACTTATGAGAAAGTACTTTTACCACCAGCCACTTCCTCAACAGATAACGCTTAGTCCTTGAAACGTAAACCTACAAATTTTGAGTGGGGTTTCAAATTTTTTTTCTTGGTCGATTCCAAAGGTTCATTACTGAAGATAATAAACCAAAATATGATGGACAAGATCTCCGGCAAGCGTCACCAGCCGCAGCTTATTTGGCGCTCACCTGAATTGGTAGTTTTTCCAATGCGGCACTTCCCTACATCCTCCAGCCCTGGGATCGGTGTCAGGAAGGGGTCCTCCTCATTATTTACTTTTTTTTTGAGTGCTCTCTCCATTTCAAATAGTCAATTTAAGGAGAGTAACAAAACAATCAAGAGAAGATTCTTTTAAGTGGAGACTGTAGAGGGTAATAGGTGATGAAAACCAACATTTTGGTATCAAAAATAGGTAGGTATATTTATTAAATTCTGCGATGGATGTTCATTAAGTAAACTCTTAATTAAAGAGACACGAGCGACTTATTGACAGTTTCTCGCAGCTCCTTGATAACGGAGGCGGGATTGGGTGCTTTGCTCACAGCAGTCCCGGAAACTATCATATTAGCCCCAGCCTGTAAAAATTAACCGAGATTAGTCACGATTTCCCAAAAAAAACATCACATTAAGTATTCATTAAAAAGAAGTTTGCCCATTTGAAGGGGAGGTTTAGGAGATGAGTAAATCTAGAAGTGGAGACATTTGTTCAAGAAAAGAAGCTTGGTAATGGTAAGTATCAGACAATAAAGAATTGCGAAGGTTTTGTCAGAATTTAAATTTTCTCTACACGAATTGGGAATCAAAAACTGCTAGGAATGGCTAGAAAACCCGAAAACTGCTTTAAAAATGGAGTTTAAGATTAAACAGAAATAATTAACATGGAATAAGGAAAGGAAAAGTTGCTTTATAGAGGGATCCGGTGCCACCTTTGACAGCGGTGCTATCTCTGGATGCGTGATGGAACTAATAGCCCACAAAACAAGTTTGTCTTTATAGGGAGTAATGGTACCTCAGGCCAGACATGTGGAACTTGTCACACAATTCCTTGTTCTCATATTGTGCTGCAAATATCTTATTTTACATCTATATTCGAATTTTGCCTTCAGCTAAGAAGTATCACATGACCACTACTATAACTTCACAACTGTAAAACTGGGTTCACATAGGTGCGTAAAGTCCGTAATGCATAATGCGCAAAAAGAGAAGTGGGGGTGTTCCGTACTGCAGAAAAGAGCGTTCACATGGCTGAATGATTACGCAGAAGGGCGCAATACGTTCTGCGCAGAATTGTTCCCAAACCAAAACAATGATTCTGGTTGTATTGTCAATAAACGAGACCGTGTTGTGAACAAACGACGAGAGAATTTTCCGAATTTTGTCGAAGTTTATCGAAAGTCATCCGCAATGCGTAAAATATCCAATTTTTCAAAACGATACACTCCGCTCCAAAAGTCGACATCCGCAAAGATCAGTCCCGCCCCCTCAATTGGCTCTAGCCAATAGCATCCAATTACACACTACGGATTACAGACATACGCACCTATGTGAACCAAGCTTTAGTTTGTTATGCTTTGGGAAAACAATTTTGTTCAACTCTTATATTTCAGCAATATTCAACGTGAACATTTACTTGATTCACAGTTCCCAAAAGTTTAGAGGCGACACGGTTGCAGTGCCAGAATATATGACATTTGGAACGTAACCTGAGGAGCATACAGGGAAAGAAAGTGGTGGAATGGCCCAAGCGTTGTCTAGCGACAATTAGATGAACCTTCTCTAGTTTTTTGGCGAGATGGATGCACCTCCATTATCGACCAGTGGTAATGTCTGTAGATCCCTGACTAATCTGTAGGAAACCAGAAATTTGCCCTCAATGAAAAAGGCAATCAAATCTGTTTGAGGTATCAATAAGAATCGCATTCAGTCTGAAATAAAAATCTATGTACGTCTATGTACACGTAGGTAAACATTAATTTATTTTATTTACGAACGAATTAGGAACACAACACACGATACCTACATCACACAAGCCAACTGATAAGAGAGATAACCTAGGTTTTCGAGCTCCAGAAGGTTCATCTTATCTTCGCTAGGCAGCGATCACGCTGTTCCACCACTTTCTTCCCCTAGATGCTCCTTAAAATGTGGACCCAATCCTGGCCAGTGATATTTAAATGTGCCAGTGGGGAAAGGAATTAAGTGCAAAAACACCACTTCTCCGACCTCTAGTGGTGAAGGGCACTTAGTTCCTTTTTCGTTACTGAGACTGATATCTGACAATGCGGGAAATGACATGCCTTCCACCCCCACATGATGAGTTTACCCAGGAAAACTCACAACTGATAATAAAATAGCTTTATTTTCCTTGAAAATTCGCTAAAAGAAAATATATTTTTTGCACTAGTTCCCTTCACCACTGGCATGAACTCATCTCTAACTCAATCAAAAAGTACCAAAATACAATGGAAATTACCTGAGCGCATTGCTGGATAGTTGAAGGACCGACTCCGCCGTCCACCTCGATGTCGATGGTCGGGTAGTTTTCTCTGAGCCACCTAACTTTTGGCATCATGTCAGTCATGAACTTCTGCCCTCCAAAGCCAGGTTCTACCGTCATGATCAACACCATGTCAGCTTGGTCTATGTAGTCCTTTACAACTGACACGTCCGTCTTTGGCTTCAAAGCTACTCCTACCTGCAAGGTAAGTTTGCACTATCAATAGAGATTTCGCCAAATGAGGGCGACACTGTAGGCGTATAACATCCATACACTGATCGATACACTGATTACTCGCACAGTATGGTGGGTCGTCAAACATGCCATGAAATTCTGGCTTTTGACGGCAATGTTGAGGGGTTAGAGAGAGCGAGGAGGAGTTGGTGAATGATGAGGGGGACGAGGAGGAAGAGTGAGCAGGGTCTGGAGGAGTAAGTGGGAGATGAGGAGGGAGATTGAGTGTGGGAGGAGGGGGGTTGTATGGAAGACTAGGGGAGTAAGTGAGACATGTAGAGAAGTGTGCGTGAGAGAAGACGTCATCAAAGGTGAAATTCTGGGTTTGAAGGCGCTGCTGAGTGGTTTGAGGGTGAGTGAGTGAGATTTCGGAAATAAAGAGAAAGAAAGGTGATGAGGATAGGGAATGGGTGAGCGGAAGGGGTGAATAGGAGAGAGTGAAGTGAGTGGGAGATGAAGAACGAAGCGTGGGAGAGTGGAATGGGAAAAAAGGGAAGGGAGTGGCAAGTAAGGAGAACTCGAGGAGGACGGGAAGGGGGAGGATAAGAAGGGAGAAAAGGAGAGGAATAGGATGGTGGGAAAGGATGAGACAGCAATTTGGAGGGTGGGCAGTAGAGATGGGATCAGGATGAGTGTGAGATGAGCGGAAGCAGGTTATGAGCCAGGAAGAAGATGGATAGAGGGTATAAAAAGAGAGGGAAAGAAGGGTATAAAAAGGGGGAGGAGGAAGGTGGGATAGGAATAGAGTAGGTTGGTCTGGAAGATAGGAAGGGGGGTGTGGACCAAAGTAAGTGGGTGGGTGGGAAAGGGAGAGGAAGGTTTGGATGGGTGGAGGTTTGAGGTAGGGAAATGGAAGAGTAGACTGAGTGAGGAAGAGGAGAGGAGGATTAATGGAAAGAAGCTTAAAGGATGGATGGGAAAGGGGTGAGGAAGAGGATGCGAAAAGTGAAAGAATGGAGTTAGTAAGGGGAAAGTAAGAATGGAGAGGGAGGGAAAAGGGAAGAGAACACAGATGAAGACATATGAAGATGATGGGGAAAGGGTGATTGATTGATTGATTGACTCGTTTATTTTCAAATCTGTACAAATGTTAGGGCTAGAGAGCCCTCTCTTCCACAATGCACAGAAAAAAAAAGTTACAGCTACTTAAAATCCAAGTCAGGTCTACAAAAGATATTACAATATAACAAAAATCAAATAGTCTACTCTTCTACTTACTAGGCTCAAATCTGGTCCTAAAGTGCTCTAGGTTAATCATATTTTCTTAAAAGCATATCCGTTATTAAAGTTTTAAATGTCTTGACTGCTAAATTTAAATCAAATAAAGAACTGTGCTGATTATAAAATTTAACTCCTTGCACAATGAACGATCTACCATAAAAAATAGTGCTGTGCTTCGGAACTTCCAGCAATTTCACCGAAGTTCGTGTGTTTTTATCGTGGATTGTGTCTCGGCGAATTAATAGTTCTGCTAAATATGGAGGCTTATGGAATTTTAACAATTTGAAAATCATTATAGCTATAGAGAGTTGCAGCCGCTCTTCAATTTTGAGCCACTTAAGTTTTTTATAAAATGGGGTCACGTGATCATCGTATTTCAAATCAAATATAAACCTTATGGCTGAATTTTGTGCCCGTTGTAAAATTGCTATCCTATCTTTAGTAATATCACAATAAGCCAATTTCGCATAATCAAAGATAGGGAATAACAATGACTGAACGAGTTGGGCTTTTACATGATGGGGGAAAAAATATGCAAGACTTTTAAGTTGATAGAGACCCCCAAAAACTCTACCTGTCATTTTCGAAACTTGGGGTTCCCAGCTCATTGTATTATCAATCACAATTCCCAGACTTTTTACTTCCTCTTCAAAGGGTATAAAGTGATTGCCTAAAATTAAATTCTCTGTAAATGGAAATTCCTTCAGCTGCATTACACGTTGCCTTGATCCAATCATCATAGCGTTACATTTTTATCATCATACAGCAAATTTTGTTATGGTGTAAATCTCATGGCCTAAGCGTAAACCCGCAAGGGTTTACGCTTAGGCCATGAGATTTACACCATAACAAAATTTGCTGTAAATCAATATTAACTTTACTTATTGTCTCATTCAACTCGCTAATTGGTGCTGCTATATAAATTTGTAAATCATCGGCATAAAAGTGATGTACACAATGCACTAACTTTTCTGGCAACGTACTAAGGTAAAGTGAGAAGATCACCGACGATAAAACGGACCCTTGAGGGGTACCCTTCACTAATTCAAGTTGTTGTGATCTTGATCCATCTCTATCTTCTACCCTCTGCTTTCGACACCATAAAAACGATCTAAACCACGCAATAACATCAGTACCAAAATTAAAGTGTTCCAGCATAGCTACAAATATGTCATGCCTTACATTATCGTATGCCCTTGACATATCAATTTGCACTAGAATAGTAATATTCCCATCATCCATGTTACGTCTGAAATCATCACACACACATACTAACGCTGATTCGGTCCCATACCCTTTGCGATATGCCGACAGTTTTTCATTAATTATTCCTTGATTTTCAATGTGAGATATCAATAAGTCATAAATCACTCTATCAAAAGTTTTACCAACTGCACATAACTTGTTGATTGCTCTATAATCCTTACACTGCTCCGGTTTATCTACTTTGGGTAGCGGCAGAACAACAGAATTTTTCCATACGTCAGGATATATACACTTGGTGATTGATTCGTTGAAAATGTGAACAAGTACTGGCATCCCAAATTCTTTTATATTTTTCACCACATCAATAGGTATTTCATCTGTGCCTACTGTTAAAGACGTAATTTGGTTGAGTGCCTTTTGTACATCATCCTCTGTAATCTCTCTAAACTTGAAAGGTTGGAAGTCTTTTAAACACGATTTATAATCATTAATAATTTCTTGACTATTAATTGAATCTACTTCATCCTGACAAAAGAAACTATTCAGATCATCTAGTGCCACTACTAGATAATCGTTTTTCCGCTTAATTTTACCCAAGCCTTGCGATTTCATGATTCTCCAGTATTCTTTTGGACTTCTCGATTCACGCAGCAAGTTCTTAAAATGTTTATTCCTAGCGTTCCTCAGCAACTGCTTTACTTTATTCCTTAATTTCTTATACTCACAACCATTTTCGTCAGTTTTATTTTTCATGTAGATTTTATGCATACGGTTTCGCTCTTTCATCGCGTTTCTAATTTTCTCATCTATCCAAGGGGCAGGAGTCTGCTTGCATTTCATTGTTCTAATGGGGCAGACTGCGTTAAAAATTTCCCCAATAAATTGATTGAAAAGTTCAACTTTAACATTGATGTCTATAGCATTGAAAATAGCATCCCACGAAACAGAGCTCGCCAACTCCACGAGCTTACCATTTGCGAGAGCCTTTTTGTCTCTATACCGTACCAATTCAGGCAATGCTTTATTTTTCCTCAGATTCAAATAAAAGTAGATAAGATCATGCCTTGATAATCCTGGTGCAGGCATCTGCCCGAAAGACCTAACTCTTTCAATATTACTTACAAGTATGAGATCAATAAGTGAACTCGAAATTTGAGTGTGATGAGTATCAGTCAATGGCAGGTGTACCATGTTGAAAATGGCTAATTGCTGCAACAAGCTCTTAACATAAAAACTTTCTCCACCCACTATCGACCTATCACGCTCAGATAAATTTATATTAAAATCACCCAGAATGTATACATCGTTGGATTTGGCTAACATATTTGCAATAACATCATATAATTTACCTATTCCTTTCGCCTTAGGCGGCCTATACACAACCCCTATAATAATTTTTCGATTTCTAGTTTCAACTTCAATAAACAAGAACTCAGGCTCGTGATTATATTCTCCCGGTGATTTATGTACGATTTTATACCTAAAATGCTCTGCTGCTGCTGAGGAGGACTGTGGGATGAGGTTTGAGAAGAAGAGTTGGGAAGGATGAAAGTGAATGAGTGGGTGGGGAAGGGAGAGGAAGGAAGGTTTGGATGGGTGGAGGAATAGGGTAGGGAAACGGAAGAGGAGACTGAGTGAGGAAGGGAACAGGGAATGAGTTCCATTGTAGACCCCAGAGAGAAGGGGAGAGAAGACAGGTGGGAAAGAAGGGAGGAGGATTAAAGGAAAGGGGTGGAGAAGGAAGATGGGAAGCAGTTAAGAAGTATTGAGTGGGGGGGGGGAGACAATGGGCACATTAGGATCACTCTTTACCAGTCCTGACGGACCAGAGTGATCATACCCTGGAGTGGAGGACCACGACCAGGGAATGCGCTCCATTGTGGACCCCAGGGAGGAGCTCTTGTTTGGCTCTACTTTACACCTGGGGAGCAATTATAAATTAAATAAAACTATTAAATAAAACAACCAAAAAAACTTTACTACCAAGCTGATCAGGTACCTCTAGCCTAGTAGCTACTAAGCCACGTCCTCTTAGCTTACCATCTACTAGCTAAGTACCTATTAGCTCAGTAAGTACCTACAAAAATATTCTAAATTTGCGTCTCTTATATACACTAAACCCAATATTTGAGTTTCCATTGAACGGGAGGGAAAGACATTTTTTCAACTCTGAGGGGAATAAAATCAATAGTTGAACTACGCTGTGTGAGCAATGAAACTAACTTTGCTCCTCCTCATCTCTGAAACTAGAAATTTAGTTGGTAGTCTCTCGATCCATGATCATGAAGAAGATTGCAAAGTTTGCTCAAACAGCTGATCAGACACTCCTGAGATCGTTCATCCAATAGTCTTCAAGAGACTGCCAACGTAATTTCAGCATTCCAAGACGAATGGGAGCGAAGTTAGTTTGACTGATCACACAGCTGATCAGACACTCCTGAAATCATTCATCCAATAGCCTTCAAGAGACTGCCAAGCAAATTTCAGCTTTCAAAGATGAAGAGGAGCTAAGTAGTTTGACTGCTCACACAGCTGATCAGACACTCCTGAGATCGTTCATCCAATAGTCTTAAAGGGACTGCCAACTTAATTTCGGCTTTCAGTGATGAAGAGGAGCGAAGTTAGTGTGATTGCTCACACAGCTAATCAGAAACTCCTGAGATCGTTCATCCAATAGTCTTAAAGGGACTGCCAACTTAATTTCGGCTTTCAGTGATGAAGAGGAGCGAAGTTAGTGTGATTGCTCACACAGCTGATCAGACACTCCTGAGATCGTTCATCCAATAGTCTTAAAGGGACTGCTAACTTAATTTCGGCTTTCAGTGATAAAGAGGAGCGAAGTTAGTTTGATTCCTCACACAGCTGATCAGACACTCCTGAAATCATTCATCCAATAGCCTGTAAGAGGCTACGTACTAGATTTCAGCTTTCAGAGATGAAGAGGAGCTAAGTAGTTTGACTGCGCACACAGCTGATCAGACACTCCTGAGATCGTTCATCCAATAGTCTTAGAGAGACTGCCAACTTAATTTCAGCTTTCAGTAATGAAGAGGAGCGAAGTTAGTTTGATTGCCCACACACCTGATCAGACACTCCTGAGGTCGTTCATCCAATAGTCTTCAAGAGACTGCCAACTAAATTTCAGCTTTCAGAGATGAGGAGGAGCAAAGTTAGTTTCATTGCTCACACAGCTGATCAGATACTCCTGCGATCGTTCATTCAATAGTCTTCAAGGGACTGCCAACTAAATTTCAGCTTTCAGAAATGAGGAGGAGCAAAGTTAGCTTGATTGCTCACACAGCTGATCAGACACTCCTGAGATCATTCATCCAATAGTCTTCAAGAGACTGCCGACTAAATTTCAGCTTTCAGAGATGAGGAGGAGCAAAGTTAGTTTGATTGCTCACACAGCTGATCAGACACTCCTGAGATCGTTCATCCAATGTCTTAAAGGGACTGCCAATTAAATTTCAGCTTTCAGAGATGAGGAGGAGCAAAGTTAGTTTGCTTGCTCACACAGCTGATCAGACACTCCTGAGATCGTACATCCAAGGTCTTAAAGGGACTGCCAACTAAATTTCAGCTTTCAGAGATGAGGAGGAGCAAAGTTAGTTTTATTGCTCACACAGCTGTTCAGACACTCCTGAGATCGTTCATCCAATAGTCTTTAAGGGACTGCCAAATAAATTTCAGCTTTCAGAGATGAGGAGGAGCAAAGTTAGTTTGATTGCTCACACAGCTGATCAGACACTCCTGAGTTCGTTCATCCAATAGTCTTCAAGGGACTGCCAACTAAATTTCAGCTTTCAGAGATGAGGAGGAGCAAAGTTAGTTTGATTGCTCACACATCTGATCAGACACTCCTGACATCGTTCATCCAATAGTCTTCAAGAGACTGCCAACGTAATTTCAGCATTCCAAGACGAATGGGAGCGAAGTTAGTTTGACAGCTCACACAGCTGATCAGACACTCCTAAAATCATTCATCCAATAGCCTTCAAGAGACTGCCAAGCAAATTTCAGCTTTCAAAGATGAACGGGAGCTAAGTAGTTTGACTCCTCACACAGCTGATCAGACACTCCTGAGATCGTTCATCCAATAGTCTTAAAGGGACTGCCAACTTAATTTCGGTTTTCAGTGATGAAGAGGAGCGAAGTTAGTTTGATTGCTCACACAGCTCATCAGACACTCCTGAGATCGTTCATCCAATAGTCTTAAAGGATCTGCCAACTTAATTTCGGCTTTCAGTGATGAAGAGGAGCAAAGTTAGTTTGATTGCTCACACAGCTGATCAGACACTCCTGAGATCGTTCATCCAATAGTCTTAAAGGGACTGCCAACCTAATATCGGCTTTCAGTGATGAAGAGGAGCGAAGTTAGTTTGATTGCTCACACAGCTGATCAGACGCTCCTAAGATCGTTCATCCAATAGTCTTGAAGGGACTACTAACTTAATTTCGGCTTTCAGTGATGAAGAGGAGCGAAGTTAGTTTGATTGCTCACACAGCTGATCAGACACTCCTGAAATCCTTCATCAAGCAGCCTGTAAGAAGCTACGTACTAGATTTCAGCTTTCAGAGATGAAGAGGAGCTAAGTAGTTTGACTGCGCACACAGCTGATCAGACACTCCTGAGATCGTTCATCCAATAGTCTTCAAGAGACTGCCAACTAAATTTCAGCTTTCAGAGATGAGGAGGAGCAAAGTTAGTTTGATTGCTCACACAGCTGATCAGACACTCCTGAGATCGTTCATCCAATAGTCTTAGAGAGACTGTCAACTAAATTTCAGCTTTCAGAGATGAGGAGGAGCAAAGTTAGTTTGATTGCGCACACAGCTGATCAGACACTCCTGAGATCGTTCATCCAATAGTCTTAGAGAGACTGCCAACTAAATTTCAGTTTTCAGAGATGAGGAGGAGCAAAGTTAGTTTGATTGCTCACATAGCTGATCAGTCACTCCTGAAATCTTTAATCAAGTAGCCTGTAAGAAGCTACGTACTAGATTTTAGCTTTCAGAGCTGAAGAGGAGCTAGTTAGTTTGACTGCTCACACAGCTGATCAGACACTCCTGAGATCGTTCATCCAATAGTCTTCAACGGACTGCAAACTTAATTTCAGCTTTCAGAGATGAGGAGGAGCAAAGTTTGTTCGATTGCTCACACAGCTGATCAGACACTCCTGAGATCGTTCATCCAATAGTCTTCAAGGGACTGCCAACTAAATTTCAGCTTTCAGAGATGAGGAGGAGGAAAGTTAGTTTGATTGCTCACACAGCTGATCAGACACTCCTGAGATCGTTCATCCAATAGTCTTCAAGAGACTGCCAATTAAATTTCAGCTTTCAGAGATGAGGAGGAGCAAAGTTAGTTTGATTGCCCACACACCTGATCAGACACTCCTGAGGTCGTTCATCCAATAGTCTTCAAGAGACTGCCAACTAAATTTCAGCTTTCAGAGATGAGGAGGAGCAAAGTTAGTTTGATTGCTCACACAGCTGATCAGACACTCCTGAGATCGTTCATCCAATAGTATTTAAGAGACTGCCAACAAATTTCAGCTTTCAGAGATGAGGAGGAGCAAAGTTAGTTTGATTGCTCACACAGCTGATCAGACACTCCAGAGATCGTTCATCCAATAGTCTTCAAGGGACTGCCTACTAAATTTCAGCTTTCAGAGATGAGGAGGAGCAAAGTTAGTTTGATTGCTCACACAGCTGATCAAACACTCCTGAGATCGTTCATCCAATAGTCTTCAAGGGACTGCCAACTAAATTTCAGCTTTAGGAGATGAGGAGGAGCAAAGTTAGTTTGATTGTTCACACAGCTGATCAGACACTCCTGAGGTCGTTCATCCAATAGTCTTCAAGGGACTGCCAACTAAATTTCAGCTTTCAGAGATGAGGAGGAGCAAAGTTAGTTTCATTGCTCACACAGCTGTTCAGACACTCCTGAGATCGTTCATCCAATAGTCTTTAAGGGACTGCCAAATAAATTTCAGCTTTCAGAGATGAGGAGGAGCAAAGTTAGTTTGATTGCTCACACAGCTGATCAGACACTCCTGAGATCGTTCATCCAATGTCTTAAAGGGACTGCCAATTAAATTTCAGCTTTCAGAGATGAGGAGGAGCAAAGTTAGTTTGATTGCTCACACAGCTGATCAGACACTCCTGAGATCGTTCATCCAATGTCTTAAAGGGACTGCCAATTAAATTTCAGCTTTCAGAGATGAGGAGGAGCAAAGTTAGTTTGCTTGCTCACACAGCTGATCAGACACTCCTGAGATCGTACATCCAAGGTCTTAAAGGGACTGCCAACTAAATTTCAGCTTTCAGAGATGAGGAGGAGCAAAGTTAGTTTTATTGCTCACACAGCTGTTCAGACACTCCTGAGATCGTTCATCCAATAGTCTTTAAGGGACTGCCAAATAAATTTCAGCTTTCAGAGATGAGGAGGAGCAAAGTTAGTTTGATTGCTCACACAGCTGATCAGACACTCCTGAGTTCGTTCATCCAATAGTCTTCAAGGGACTGCCAACTAAATTTCAGCTTTCAGAGATGAGGAGGAGCAAAGTTAGTTTGATTGCTCACACATCTGATCAGACACTCCTGACATCGTTCATCCAATAGTCTTCAAGAGACTGCCAACGTAATTTCAGCATTCCAAGACGAATGGGAGCGAAGTTAGTTTGACAGCTCACACAGCTGATCAGACACTCCTAAAATCATTCATCCAATAGCCTTCAAGAGACTGCCAAGCAAATTTCAGCTTTCAAAGATGAACGGGAGCTAAGTAGTTTGACTCCTCACACAGCTGATCAGACACTCCTGAGATCGTTCATCCAATAGTCTTAAAGGGACTGCCAACTTAATTTCGGTTTTCAGTGATGAAGAGGAGCGAAGTTAGTTTGATTGCTCACACAGCTCATCAGACACTCCTGAGATCGTTCATCCAATAGTCTTAAAGGATCTGCCAACTTAATTTCGGCTTTCAGTGATGAAGAGGAGCAAAGTTAGTTTGATTGCTCACACAGCTGATCAGACACTCCTGAGATCGTTCATCCAATAGTCTTAAAGGGACTGCCAACCTAATATCGGCTTTCAGTGATGAAGAGGAGCGAAGTTAGTTTGATTGCTCACACAGCTGATCAGACGCTCCTAAGATCGTTCATCCAATAGTCTTGAAGGGACTACTAACTTAATTTCGGCTTTCAGTGATGAAGAGGAGCGAAGTTAGTTTGATTGCTCACACAGCTGATCAGACACTCCTGAAATCCTTCATCAAGCAGCCTGTAAGAAGCTACGTACTAGATTTCAGCTTTCAGAGATGAAGAGGAGCTAAGTAGTTTGACTGCGCACACAGCTGATCAGACACTCCTGAGATCGTTCATCCAATAGTCTTCAAGAGACTGCCAACTAAATTTCAGCTTTCAGAGATGAGGAGGAGCAAAGTTAGTTTGATTGCTCACACAGCTGATCAGACACTCCTGAGATCGTTCATCCAATAGTCTTAGAGAGACTGTCAACTAAATTTCAGCTTTCAGAGATGAGGAGGAGCAAAGTTAGTTTGATTGCGCACACAGCTGATCAGACACTCCTGAGATCGTTCATCCAATAGTCTTAGAGAGACTGCCAACTAAATTTCAGTTTTCAGAGATGAGGAGGAGCAAAGTTAGTTTGATTGCTCACATAGCTGATCAGTCACTCCTGAAATCTTTAATCAAGTAGCCTGTAAGAAGCTACGTACTAGATTTTAGCTTTCAGAGCTGAAGAGGAGCTAGTTAGTTTGACTGCTCACACAGCTGATCAGACACTCCTGAGATCGTTCATCCAATAGTCTTCAACGGACTGCAAACTTAATTTCAGCTTTCAGAGATGAGGAGGAGCAAAGTTTGTTCGATTGCTCACACAGCTGATCAGACACTCCTGAGATCGTTCATCCAATAGTCTTCAAGGGACTGCCAACTAAATTTCAGCTTTCAGAGATGAGGAGGAGGAAAGTTAGTTTGATTGCTCACACAGCTGATCAGACACTCCTGAGATCGTTCATCCAATAGTCTTCAAGAGACTGCCAATTAAATTTCAGCTTTCAGAGATGAGGAGGAGCAAAGTTAGTTTGATTGCCCACACACCTGATCAGACACTCCTGAGGTCGTTCATCCAATAGTCTTCAAGAGACTGCCAACTAAATTTCAGCTTTCAGAGATGAGGAGGAGCAAAGTTAGTTTGATTGCTCACACAGCTGATCAGACACTCCTGAGATCGTTCATCCAATAGTATTTAAGAGACTGCCAACAAATTTCAGCTTTCAGAGATGAGGAGGAGCAAAGTTAGTTTGATTGCTCACACAGCTGATCAGACACTCCAGAGATCGTTCATCCAATAGTCTTCAAGGGACTGCCTACTAAATTTCAGCTTTCAGAGATGAGGAGGAGCAAAGTTAGTTTGATTGCTCACACAGCTGATCAAACACTCCTGAGATCGTTCATCCAATAGTCTTCAAGGGACTGCCAACTAAATTTCAGCTTTAGGAGATGAGGAGGAGCAAAGTTAGTTTGATTGTTCACACAGCTGATCAGACACTCCTGAGGTCGTTCATCCAATAGTCTTCAAGGGACTGCCAACTAAATTTCAGCTTTCAGAGATGAGGAGGAGCAAAGTTAGTTTCATTGCTCACACAGCTGTTCAGACACTCCTGAGATCGTTCATCCAATAGTCTTTAAGGGACTGCCAAATAAATTTCAGCTTTCAGAGATGAGGAGGAGCAAAGTTAGTTTGATTGCTCACACAGCTGATCAGACACTCCTGAGATCGTTCATCCAATGTCTTAAAGGGACTGCCAATTAAATTTCAGCTTTCAGAGATGAGGAGGAGCAAAGTTAGTTTGATTGCTCACACAGCTGATCAGACACTCCTGAGATCGTTCATCCAATGTCTTAAAGGGACTGCCAATTAAATTTCAGCTTTCAGAGATGAGGAGGAGCAAAGTTAGTTTGCTTGCTCACACAGCTGATCAGACACTCCTGAGATCGTACATCCAAGGTCTTAAAGGGACTGCCAACTAAATTTCAGCTTTCAGAGATGAGGAGGAGCAAAGTTAGTTTTATTGCTCACACAGCTGTTCAGACACTCCTGAGATCGTTCATCCAATAGTCTTTAAGGGACTGCCAAATAAATTTCAGCTTTCAGAGATGAGGAGGAGCAAAGTTAGTTTGATTGCTCACACAGCTGATCAGACACTCCTGAGTTCGTTCATCCAATAGTCTTCAAGGGACTGCCAACTAAATTTCAGCTTTCAGAGATGAGGAGGAGCAAAGTTAGTTTGATTGCTCACACATCTGATCAGACACTCCTGACATCGTTCATCCAATAGTCTTCAAGAGACTGCCAACGTAATTTCAGCATTCCAAGACGAATGGGAGCGAAGTTAGTTTGACAGCTCACACAGCTGATCAGACACTCCTAAAATCATTCATCCAATAGCCTTCAAGAGACTGCCAAGCAAATTTCAGCTTTCAAAGATGAACGGGAGCTAAGTAGTTTGACTCCTCACACAGCTGATCAGACACTCCTGAGATCGTTCATCCAATAGTCTTAAAGGGACTGCCAACTTAATTTCGGCTTTCAGTGATGAAGAGGAGCGAAGTTAGTTTGATTGCTCACACAGCTCATCAGACACTCCTGAGATCGTTCATCCAATAGTCTTAAAGGATCTGCCAACTTAATTTCGGCTTTCAGTGATGAAGAGGAGCAAAGTTAGTTTGATTGCTCACACAGCTGATAAGACACTCCTGAGATCGTTCATCCAATAGTCTTAAAGGGACTGCCAACCTAATATCGGCTTTCAGTGATGAAGAGGAGCGAAGTTAGTTTGATTGCTCACACAGCTGATCAGACGCTCCTAAGATCGTTCATCCAATAGTCTTGAAGGGACTACTAACTTAATTTCGGCTTTCAGTGATGAAGAGGAGCGAAGTTAGTTTGATTGCTCACACAGCTGATCAGACACTCCTGAAATCCTTCATCAAGCAGCCTGTAAGAAGCTACGTACTAGATTTCAGCTTTCAGAGATGAAGAGGAGCTAAGTAGTTTGACTGCGCACACAGCTGATCAGACACTCCTGAGATCGTTCATCCAATAGTCTTCAAGAGACTGCCAACTAAATTTCAGCTTTCAGAGATGAGGAGGAGCAAAGTTAGTTTGATTGCTCACACAGCTGATCAGACACTCCTGAGATCGTTCATCCAATAGTCTTAGAGACTGTCAACTAAATTTCAGCTTTCAGAGATGAGGAGGAGCAAAGTTAGTTTGATTGCGCACACAGCTGATCAGACACTCCTGAGATCGTTCATCCAATAGTCTTAGAGAGACTGCCAACTAAATTTCAGTTTTCAGAGATGAGGAGGAGCAAAGTTAGTTTGATTGCTCACATAGCTGATCAGTCACTCCTGAAATCTTTAATCAAGTAGCCTGTAAGAAGCTACGTACTAGATTTTAGCTTTCAGAGCTGAAGAGGAGCTAGTTAGTTTGACTGCTCACACAGCTGATCAGACACTCCTGAGGTCGTTCATCCAATAGTCTTCAAGAGACTGCCAACTAAATTTCAGCTTTCAGAGATGAGGAGGAGCAAAGTTAGTTTGATTGCTCACACAGCTGATCAGACACTCCTGAGATCGTTCATCCAATAGTATTTAAGAGACTGCCAACAAATTTCAGCTTTCAGAGATGAGGAGGAGCAAAGTTAGTTTGATTGCTCACACAGCTGATCAGACACTCCAGAGATCGTTCATCCAATAGTCTTCAAGGGACTGCCTACTAAATTTCAGCTTTCAGAGATGAGGAGGAGCAAAGTTAGTTTGATTGCTCACACAGCTGATCAAACACTCCTGAGATCGTTCATCCAATAGTCTTCAAGGGACTGCCAACTAAATTTCAGCTTTAGGAGATGAGGAGGAGCAAAGTTAGTTTGATTGTTCACACAGCTGATCAGACACTCCTGAGGTCGTTCATCCAATAGTCTTCAAGGGACTGCTAACTAAATTTCAGCTTTCAGAGATGAGGAGGAGCAAAGTTAGTTTCATTGCTCACACAGCTGTTCAGACACTCCTGAGATCGTTCATCCAATAGTCTTTAAGGGACTGCCAAATAAATTTCAGCTTTCAGAGATGAGGAGGAGCAAAGTTAGTTTGATTGCTCACACAGCTGATCAGACACTCCTGAGATCGTTCATCCAATGTCTTAAAGGGACTGCCAATTAAATTTCAGCTTTCAGAGATGAGGAGGAGCAAAGTTAGTTTGATTGCTCACACAGCTGATCAGACACTCGTGAGATCGTTCATCCAAGGTCTTAAAGGGACTGCCAACTAAATTTCAGCTTTCAGAGATGAGGAGGAGCAAAGTTAGTTTTATTGCTCACACAGCTGTTCAGACACTCCTGAGATCGTTCATCCAATAGTCTTTAAGGGACTGCCAAATAAATTTCAGCTTTCAGAGATGAGGAGGAGCAAAGTTAGTTTGATTGCTCACACAGCTGATCAGACACTCCTGAGATCGTTCATCCAATAGTATTTAAGAGACTGCCAACAAATTTCAGCTTTCAGAGATGAGGAGGAGCAAAGTTAGTTTGATTGCTCACACAGCTGATCAGACACTCCAGAGATCGTTCATCCAATAGTCTTAAAGGGACTGCCAACTTAATTTCGGCTTTCAGTGATGAAGAGGAGCGAAGTTAGTTTGATTGCTCACACAGCTGATCAGACGCTCCTAAGATCGTTCATCCAATAGTCTTGAAGGGACTGCTAACTTAATTTCGGCTTTCAGTGATAAAGAGGAGCGAAGTTAGTTTGATTGCTCACACAGCTGATCAGACACTCCTGAAATCATTCATCCAATAGCCTGTAAGAGGCTACGTACTAGATTCCAGCTTTCAGAGATGAAGAGGAGCTAAGTAGTTTGACTGCGCACACAGCTGATCAGACACTCCTGAGATCGTTCATCCAATAGTCTTAGAGAGACTGCCAACTAAATTTCAGCTTTCAGAGATGAGGAGGAGCAAAGTTAGTTTGATATCTCACACAGCTGATCAGACACTCCTGAAATCTTTCATCAAGTAGCCTGTAAGAAGCTAAGTACTAGATTTTAGCTTTCAGAGATGAAGAGGAGCAAAGTTTGTTTGATTGCTCACACAGCTGATCAGACACTCCTGAGGTCGTTCATCCAATAGTCTTCAAGAGACTGCCAACTAAATTTCAGCTTTCAGAGATGAGGAGGAGCAAAGTTTGTTTGATTGCTCACACAGCTGATCAGACACTCCTGAGGTCGTTCATCCAATAGTCTTCAAGGGACTGCCAACTAAATTTCAGCTTTCAGAGATGAGGAGGAGCAATGTTAGTTTGATTGCTCACACAGCTGATCAGACACTCCTGAGATCGTTCATCCAATAGTCTTCAAGGGACTGCCAACTAAATTTCAGCTTTCAGAGATGAGGAGGAGCAAAGTTAGTTTGATTGCTCACACAGCTGATCAGACACTCGTGAGATCGTTCATCCAATAGTATCCAAAGGACTGCCAACTAAATTTCAGCTTTCAGAGATGAGGAGGAGCAAAGTTAGTTTGATTGCTCACACAGCTGATCAGACACTCCTGAGGTCTTTCATCCAATAGTCTTCAAGGGACTGCCAACCAAATTCCAGCTTTCAGAGATGAGGAGGAGCTAAGTTAGCTTGATTGCTCACACAGCTGATCAGACACTCCTGCGATCGTTCATTCAATAGTCTTCAAGGGACTGCCAACTAAATTTCAGCTTTCAGAGATGAGGAGGAGCAAAGTTAGTTTGATTGCTCACACAGCTGATCAGACACTCCTGAGATCGTTCATCCAATGTCTTAAAGGGACTGCCAACTAAATTTCAGCTTTCAGAGATGAGGAGGAGCAAAGTTAGTTTTATTGCTCACACAGCTGTTCAGACACTCCTGAGATCGTTCATCCAATAGTCTTCAAGGGACTGCCAACTAAATTTCAGCTTTCAGAGATGAGGAGGAGCAAAGTTAGTTTTATTGCTCAAACAGCTGTTCAGACACTCCTGAGATCGTTCATCCAATAGTCTTCAAGGGACTGCCAAATAAATTTCAGGTTTCAGCGATGAGGAGGAGCGAAGTTAGTTTCATTGCTCACACAGCGTAGTTCATCTATTGATTTTATTCCCCTCAGAGTTGAAAAAATGTCTTTCCCTCCCGTTCAATGGAAACTCAAATATTGGGTTTAGTGTATACAAGAGACGCAAATTTAGAATATTCTTGTAGGTACTTACTGAGCTAATAGGTACTTAGCTAGTAGATAGTAAGCTAAGAGGACGTGGCTTAGTAGCTACTAGGCTGGAGGTACCTAATCAGCTTGGTAGGTGCCTACGGCGAATAAAGTTTTTGTTGGTTGTTTTATTTAATAGTTTTATTTTATTTATAATTGCTCCCCAGGTGTAAAGTAGAGCCAAACAAGAGCTCCTCCCTGGGGTCCACAATGGAGCGCATTCCCTGGTCGTGGTCCTCCACTCCAGGGTATGATCACTCTGGTCCGTCAGGACTGGTAAAGAGTGATCCTAATGTGCCCATTGTCTCCCCCCCCACACAATACTTTTCAACCACTTCCCATCTTCCTTCTCCACCCCTTTCCTTTAATCCTCCTCCCTTCTTTCTCACTCGTGTTCTCTTCCCTTTTCCCTCCATCTTCATCATCCTTTCCCTCTTACTACCCAGTTTCTCACCCCTTCCCCACTCAGCCGCCTCTTCCATTTCCCTGCCCTATTCCTCCACCCATCCAATCCTTTGTACTCCCCCTTCCCCACCCACTCATTTACTTTCATCCTCACCAACCCCTCTCCTCAAACCCCATCCCACTCTCCTCTTCCGTCCTTTCGAAACCTCTTCTCATTCATTTGTACCTATCTACAATAATGGTGAGGAGAAGGATAGAAAGGGCAAAGGAGTGGAGAAGGGTTTGAAAGAGAGGATGAACAGTGAGGGAAAAGGGAAGAGTAGACAGGTGGGAAAAGAGAGAGGAGGATCACACCCTTCTCCATTTCTTTGCCCTTTCTATCCTTCTCCTCACCCTTTTCCCACCCTCTATCACACCCATTCCCTTCCTCCTCATAAGCTTTTCATTCTTTCCATTAATCCTCCTCACCCCTTTCCCATTCAGTCTCCTCTTCCTTTTCCCTACCCTATTTCCCTCCCTCTTTCCTACCCATTCATTTACTTCCATCCTCACCAACCCCTCTCCTCAAACCCCATCCTACTCTCCTCTTCCCTCCTTTCGAATCCTCTTCTCATTCATTTGTACCTATCTACAATAATGGTGAGGAGAAGGATAGAAAGGGCAAAGGAGTGGAGAAGGGTTTGAAAGAGAGGTTGAACAGTGAGGGAAAAGGGAAGAGCAGACAGGTGGGAAAAGAGAGAGGAGGATTAAAGGAAAGGAGTAGAGAAGGAAGATGGGAAGTACCTACAACCAACATTGTCTCCCCTCCCCTCGCACACAATACTTTTCAACCACTTCCCATCTTCCTTCATTACTCCTTTCCTTTAATCCCCCTCTCTCCTTTCCCACCTGTCTGCTCTTCCTTTTTCCCTCACTGTTCATCCTCTCTTTCACACCCTTCTCCACTCCTTTGCCCTTTCTATCCTCCTCCTCACCCTTTTCCCACCCTCTATCACACCCATTCCCTTCCACCTCATAAGCTTTTCATTCTTTCCATTCTTCCTCCTCACCCCTTTCCCATTCAGTCACCTCTTCCTTTTCCTCACCCTATTTCCCTCCCTCTTTCCTACCCATTCATTTACTTTCATCCTCTCCAACCCTTCTTCTCAAACCCCTCTCCTCTTCCCTCCGTTGTGAGAGGACTGGAGAGAAGGGATTGTGAGAACAGGAGTGGTGTGAATTATTGGAAGCAATGGAGTGGAAGGGGGGAAAAGAGGAGGCGGTGAAAATGATTACAGATAGGTACAAATGAATGAGAAGAGGATTAGAAAGGAGGGAAGAGGTGAGTGGGGAAGGGAAGGGGAGGATTAGTGGAAAGAAGCTTAGGAGGAGGATGGGGAAAGGGAGAGATACTGGGTAGTAAAAGGGAAAGGATGATGAAGAGGGAGGGAAAAGGGAAGAGAACACAGGTGGGAGGGAAGGGAGGAGGATTAAAGGAAAAGGGTGGAGAAGGAAGATGGGAAGCAGTTGAAAAGTATTGTGTGGGGGGGGGGGAGACAATGGGCACATTAGGATCACTCTTTACCAGTCCTGACGGACCAGAGTGATCATACCCTGGAGTGGAGGACCACGACCAGGGAATGCGCTCCATTGTGGACCCCAGGGAGGAGCTCTTGTTTGGCTCTACTTTACACCTGGGGAGCAATTATAAATAAAATAAAACTATTAAATAAAACAACCAAAAAAAAACTTTATTATCCATAGGCACCTACCAAGCTGATTAGGTACCTCTAGCCTAGTAGCTACTAAGCCACGTCCTCTTAGCTTACCATCTACTAGCTAAGTACCTATTAGCTCAGTAAGTACCTACAAAAATACTCTAAATTTGCGTCTCTTATATACACTAAACCCAATATTTGAGATTCTATTGAACGGGAGGAAACGAAATTTCCCCAACTCTGAGGGGAATCAAATCACTCTGATCGCCTGTGAGAGCAATTGAACTAACTTCGCTCCTCCTCATCCCTGAAACTAGAAATTTAGTTGGTAGTCTCTCGATCCATGATCATGAAGAAGATTGCAAAGTTTGCAAACACAGCTGATCAGACACTCCCGAGATCGTTCATCCAATAGTCTTCAAGAGACTGCCAACGTAATTTCAGCATTCCAAGACGAATGGGAGCGAAGTTAGTTTGACAGCTCACACAGCTGATCAGACACTCCTGAAATCATTCATCCAATAGCCTTCCAGAGACTGCCAAGCAAATTTCAGCTTTCAAAGATGAAGAGGAGCTAAGTAGTTTGACTCCTCACACAGCTGATCAGACACTCCTGAGATCGTTCATCCAATAGTCTTAAAGGGACTGCCAACTTAATTTCGGCTTTCAGTGATGAAGAGGAGCGAAGTTAGTTTGATTGCTCACACAGCTGATCAGACACTCCTGAGATCGTTCATCCAATAGTACTAAAGAACTGCCAACTTAATTTCGGCTTTCAGTGATGAAGAGGAGCGAAGTTAGTTTGATTGCTCACACAGCTGATCAGACACTCCTGAAATCCTTCATCAAGTAGCGTGTAAGAAGCTACGTACTAGATTTTAGCTTTCAGAGCTGAAGAGGAGCTAGTTAGTTTGACTGCTCACACAGCTGATTAGATACCCCTGAGATCGTTCATCCATTAGTCTTAAAGGGACTGCCAAGCAAATTTCAGCTTTCAAAGATGAAGAGGAGCTAAGTAGTTTGACTCCTCACACAGCTGATCAGACACTCCTGAGATCGTTCATCCAATAGTCTTAAAGGGACTGCCAACTTAATTTCGGCTTTCAGTGATGAAGAGGAGCGAAGTTAGTTTGATTGCTCACACAGCTGATCAGACACTCCTGAGATCGTTCATCCAATAGTACTAAAGAACTGCCAACTTAATTTCGGCTTTCAGTGATGAAGAGGAGCGAAGTTAGTTTGATTGCTCACACAGCTGATCAGACACTCCTGAAATCCTTCATCAAGTAGCGTGTAAGAAGCTACGTACTAGATTTTAGCTTTCAGAGCTGAAGAGGAGCTAGTTAGTTTGACTGCTCACACAGCTGATTAGATACCCCTGAGATCGTTCATCCATTAGTCTTAAAGGGACTGCCATATTAATTTCAGCTTTCAGTGATGAAGAGGAGCGAAGTTAGTTTGATTGCTCACACAGCTCATCAGACACTCCTAAGATCGTTCATCCAATAGTCTTAAAGGGACTTTTTCCATTCCATTCCCCGTGGCGCTACAGCCCTTGAAGGGCCCTGGCCTCCCTGACAACTCCTTTCCAGTCCTCCCGAGACAGAGCTTTCCTCCTCCAGTCGCCAATCCCAAGCCTCCTCAAATCCTCCTTCACTCCGTCGAACCATCTCTTCCTTGGACGTCCTCTTTTCCGTCGTCCCAGTGGCTGCTTTAGGTAAACCTTCTTACAGGTTCGCTCCTCACCCATTCTTTCCAAGTGTCCAACCCATCGTAGCCTTGCACCTCTAATTTCAGCGACTATATCAGGCTCGCCATACAGCTGATATACATCCCGGTTTGTGCGGATTTTCCACTGCCCGTTAACGCATACTGGTCCGAAGATCTTGCGGAGAACTTTTCGTTCCCAGACTGCGAGCTTGCGTTCATCCGCTTTGGTGAGGCTCCATGTTTCTGAGCCGTACATAACTACTGGGCGTAGAACCGTTCGATACAGGAGCAGCTTAGACTTCCGAGATAGCGTTCTAGACCTGAGCATTGGGAGGGAAGCAAAAAAACATCTGTTTCCAGCTGCTAATCGTTGCTTGATTTCCGCAGCTACTTCATTCTGTGCTGTCAAAGTGGAGCCCAAGTACTTAAATTCCTGTACTTTCTGGAAGCGTTTTCCACCGCATTCCAGAGCATCGCCAGCTATGTTGGCACCTGTCACCATGTACTTGGTTTTATCCACATTCACCCTGAGCCCTACAGCTTCAGCTTCCCTCTCCAAAGTCTCATATGTTTCCTTTAATACGTGTGCCTCTTTAGCAATTAAATCGACGTCATCTGCATAGGCTAGGCATTGAATAGGCTTGTCGAATATTGTCCTTGTCGAATATTGTCAGTCTTAAAGGGACTGCCAACTAAAAATCAGCTTTCAGAGATGAGGCTGAGCAAAGTTTGTTTGATTGCTCACACAGCTGATCAGAAACTCCTGAGGTCGTTCATCCAATAGTCTTCAAGGGACTGCCAACTAAATTTCAGCTTTCAGAGATGAGGCTGAGCAAAGTTTGTTTGATTGCTCACACAGCTGATCAGACACTCCTGAGATCGTTCATCCAATAGTCTTCAAGAGACTGCCAACTAAATTTCAGCTTTCAGAGATGAGGAGGAGCAAAGTTAGTTTGATTGCTCACACAGCTGATCAGACACTCCTGAGATCGTTCATCCAATAGTCTTCAAGAGACTGCCAACTAAATTTCAGCTTTCAGAGATGAGGAGGAGCAAAGTTAGTTTGATTGCTCACACAGCTGATCAGACACTCCTGAGGTCGTTCATCCAATAGTCTTCAAGGGACTGCCAACTAAATTTCAGCTTTCAGAGATGAGGAGGAGCAAAGTTAGTTTGATTGCTCACACAGCTGATCAGACACTCCAGAGATCGTTCATCCAATAGTCTTCAAGGGACTGCCAACTAAATTTCAGCTTTCAGAGATGAGGAGGAGCAAAGTTAGTTTGATTGCTCACACAGCTGATCAGACACTCCTGCGATCGTTCATTCAATAGTCTTCAAGGGACTGCCAACTAAATTTCAGCTTTCAGAGATGAGGAGGAGCAAAGTTAGTTTGATTGCTCACACAGCTGATCAGACACTCCTGCGATCGTTCATTCAATAGTCTTCAAGGGACTGCCAACTAAATTTCAGCTTTCAGAGATGAGGAGGAGCAAAGTTAGTTTGATTGCTCACACAGCTGATCAGACACTCTTGAGATCGTTCATCCAATGTCTTAAAGGGACTGCCAACTAAATTTCAGCTTTCAGAGATGAGGAGGAGCAAAGTTAGTTTGATTGCTCACACAGCTGTTCAGACACTCCTGAGATCGTTCATCCAATAGTCTTCAAGGGACTGCCAAAAAAATTTCAGCGTTCAGCGATGAGGAGGAGCGAAGTTAGTTTCATTGCTCACACAGCGTAGTTCAACTATTGATTTTATTCCCCTCAGAGTTGAAAAAATGTCTTTCCCTCCCGTTCAATGGAAACTCAAATATTGGGTTTAGTGTATATAAGAGACGCAAATTTAGAATATTCTTGTAGGTACTTACTGAGCTAATAGGTACTTAGCTAGTAGATAGTAAGCTATGAGGACGTGGCTTAGTAGCTACTAGGCTAGAGGTACCTAATCAGCTTGGTAGATGCCTACGGCGAATAAAGTTTTTTTTGGTTGTTTTATTTAATAGTTTTATTTTATTTATAATTGCTCCCCAGGTGTAAAGTAGAGCCAAACAAGAGCTCCTCCCTGGGGTCCACAATGGAGCGCATTCCCTGGTCGTGGTCCTCCACTCCAGGGTATGATCACTCTGGTCCGTCAGGACTGGTAAAGAGTGATCCTAATGTGCCCATTGTCTCCCCCCCCCCCACACAATACTTTTCAACCACTTCCCATCTTCCTTCTCCACCCCTTTCCTTTAATCCTCCTCCCTTCGATAAGTTAAATGAGCACTTTGTGGGAGTCGCACCAAGTTTTGACGCCTCCTCCATTATCCAGCAATATAGCTCTATGAATGTAAGTGGTGCAGAATTCAAACTTGACAAGATCACAGAGGATATGGTACGTGAATGTTTATTCATGGTGAAGTCCAATGCAATTGGTTCCGATGGTATTTCTGTTGAAATCCTTCATACTCTAGCCGATGTTATCGTCCCCATAATATGCCACATTTACAATGAGGCATTGCGAATCCACTTTTACCCAACTCAATGGAAGAAGGCAATAGTGATCCCATTAAAAAAAGTCAATAATCCATCTAAAGCAAGTGAATTTCGTGGAATCAACATCTTATGCGCGCCTGGCAAGGTATTCGATAAAATATTATACAGAGAACTTAATCAATTCGTAATTGATCGCAATATTATCAACGAGAGACAATCAGCCTACAAAATGTACTATAGTACGGAGACAACCCTCATTCGTGTCCTCGACGATGTTAGGAGAGCTATTGACAATCGAATGGTAACCATATTTGTGGGCATAGATTTTAGCCGTGCGTTCGACCTTTTGAGACACGATATTTTACTGGCAATTTTGAAATCTATGGGTCTTTCACGCGAAATAGTAGCCTTATTTGCCTCTTACTTGACTGGACGCTCGCAATGTACAAAAGCCCCTGACAGTACGCTCTCGTCATCGCGAGATGTCGTGATTGGTACTCCTCAAGGGTCCGTGTTGAGTGGCTTAATTTTCTCGCTATTCATTAATTCTAGTTTAAGTACGTTCCAATTTTGTAAATATTGTATCTACGCAGACGACCTTCAGTTATATTCATCTTGTAAAGTTGACGATATAGACGATGCGGTTCACAAAGTTAACTCAGATCTCGCCCGCCTTGACTCATGGTGTTCCGAACATGGTATGGTCACGAACGCCAGTAAGAGTAAAGCCATGATAATGGGGAACGCCAAGTTATTAACGAAAATGGATCGCTCCTCAGTCCCAAAAGTCGTGCTCGGGAATTCAACGCTTGAAATGGTTAACCAGTTCAAGAACCTTGGGATAATCATGACTGATACTCTCAACTGGAACATCCAGGTGACTGAGAGTTGCAAAAAAATGTTTAAAAGCCTATACCAATTAAGGAGATTAGCAATTGATTTTCCGCAGCACGTGAGGTCACAACTGGCACAATCGTTACTTGTCCCGTACTTTGAATATGCCTCCCTAGCATACTGTGATCTGAGTAGTGAACAAATGGACACTTTGCAAAAAGGACTCAACGCGGTCATTCGTTTCATTTTTCGCTTAAGGCTTGACGTACATGTCACGCCGTACTATATTAAACTTGGATGGCTAAAAATTCCTGAAAGAAAAAAACTGACAATGGCAACCTTACTTTTCAAACTCCTCAAGTTCCAAAAGCCCTCTTATCTTTTCGACGAATATAAATTCTTAGACAGCATTCATAACTTAACTACACGTAATTCTGCTTCCACTATTCAAATTCCCCACCACAAAACCATTTTATTTAGCAAATCATTCCTACTTCAATCTATCAAATTGTATAACGAAAATGTAAATCTGTTCAACTTATCAATATCCGTAAATAGTTTTAAGATCGCATATAAGAAAATTCTGCTCAAGTCCTATGAAATAAAATAAATTGTATTACTCCTATAACTATTTTAATCATCAGTAAGATGTATTTATTTTCTTTTCATGGTCATTTTGTATTACAATATTTTAGTTTTACGACTGCGAGATGTAAAAAATTGTTAAATTGTACAGGGGGGGAGGAAGAGAGGACCACCATGGTCCTATCCCTTCCCTGTTTTATTAAATAAACGCCGTCATTCATTCATTCATTCTTCTCTCCCACTCGTGTTCTCTTCCCTTTTCCCTCCCTCTTCATCATCCTTTCCCTCTTACTACCCAGTTTCTCTCCCCTTCCCCACTCAGCCACCTCTTCCATTTCCCTGCCCTATTCCTCCACCCATCCAATCCTTCCTCCTCTCCCTTCCCCACCCACTGATTGACTTTCATCCTCTCCGACCCTTCTTCTCAAACCCCATCCCACCCTCCTACTCGCTCTTTCCCCATCCTCCTCCTAAGCTTCTCCGATTAATCCTCCTCTTCCCTCCCCACTCAGCCACCTCTTCTATTTCCCTACCCTATTCTTCCACCCATCCAATCCTTTGTACTCCCCCTTCCCCACCCACTCATTTACTTTCATCCTCACCAACCCCTCTCCTCAAACCCCATCCCACTCTCCTCTTCCGTCCTTTCGAATCCTCTTCTCATTCATTTGTACCTATCTACAATAATGGTGAGGAGAAGGATAGAAAGGGCAAAGGAGTGGAGAAGGGTTTGAAAGAGAGGATGAACAGTGAGGAAAAAGGGAAGAGCAGACAGGTGGGAAAGGAGAGAGGAGGATTAAAGGAAAGGAGTAGAGAAGGAAGATGGGAAGTACCTACAACCCAATATTGTCTCCCCTCCCCTCCAACACAATACTTTTCAACCACTTCCCATCTTCCTTCATTACTCCTTTCCTTTAATCCCCCTCTCTCCTTTCCCACCTGTCTGCTCTTCCTTTTTCCCTCACTGTTCATCCTCTCTTTCACACCCTTCTCCACTCCTTTGCCCTTTCTATCCTTCTCCTCACCCTTTTCCCACCCTCTATTGTAGGTTATTTCCTAGCACTTTCATAATCTATAATGGAAAATATAGAAATAGAAATGATAACTTCATCGACTAAGAACACAGAATCATCTCTTTATTCATTATTTGATAATCGGTCTGTCTCAGTTACCATGGTGACAAGGTAGATATAACAATACTGTAGTAGAACTACATTCAGTTCGTTACATCCTCCCCAACTTGAGAAGTTGCATCGTCCGATCGTTTGAAGTATACTTCAGAAGATTTTTTATTGCCACTACTTGTTCTTTATTAGCTTCGTCTTCGTAGATCACATTCTTGGGATACCCGTTCATTGTGATGACCTTCGTGATGATGTATGGCCCTTTGACTATCGGCGTTTTATTGTCAAATCCGGCTTGAACCAAAATGTGGTCACCTATTTGTAATTTAGGAACAGTGCTCGAATGATGTCGGTCAAAATTGGATTTCATATTTTTATTATACCTGTCTATTTGGTCATCATTGTAAGGGGTCTCGAGAATCATATCCTCCGTGATTCCATATGATGCATCTGCTGGATACAACTGTACTTTCCCGTAAGCTTTATAATGCGGTGAACAGCCAATTCCAGATGAGTAGGATCGGTTCAAGTGTTTCACTGCAGCTTCTAGACATGCCTTCCAACCTCCTCTAAAATGAGGGTACATAGATATAAACTGTTTCACATCGCGGATTTTTCTTTCTGCTAGGCCATTACCAGCTGGATGGTATGGAGCTGTGCGAATCAGCTTGATTTTCCTTTCCTGGGCGAACTTTTGAAACACCTTTGAAGTGAACTGAGGGCCATTGTCAGTAATCACTGTCCTAACTTGGTCAATAATAGGAAGGTTTTGGAGGAATTTTATAACAGCTGTTGATGTTTCTCTCATGCTTTTCGCAAAAGTGAATCGGGAGTACTCATCTATCGCAATGAGAAAGGATTTGGTGCATCCTTGTCCTTCAGATCTTTTTGATAGTTCGCCGAAGTCTAGGTGTAAAGTGTGAAATGGAGTAGAAGCCTTGTTTGGGATCACTAACGTGTAGTAAAACTTAAACCATATCGGCTATCTAGAGAGAAGTACAAATGGGCGCAAGAGCGAATAAGGGAACTGTTTAATCAGGGCATTATAAAACATTCTGATTCCAGCTATGCTTCTCCTTGCGTCATTGTACCTAAAGAAAATGGAAAGATGCGTTTATGTCAGGATTACAGGATGATCAACGAAAACACGGAATTGGACCCGTTTCCTTTTCCTTTAATCGACGATATCATTTCCAGCTTAGGTGGTTGCAATTACTTCTCCAAAATGGACTTGAAAGATGGTTTCCACCAGTTATCCTTATCCGAGAAAACTAAACATTATACCTCCTTTGTATTGCCGTTTGGACAATATGAGTTCAATAAGCTGCCTTTTGGTTGGAGAAATTCTCCATCAAAATTTCAGAGGCATATGGTGAATGCTCTTGGTTCCTTACTGGAAGATTGTTCAGTATGGGTCTACATCGATGACATCGTTGTAGGAGGATACACTGAAGAAGAATGTTCTCTCAAGACCTTCCAAGTTATTCAGAAGTTATCAGAAGAAGGACTCCAGTTAAATTTGGAAAAGAGTGTAATCTGTCAACGCTGTATTACGTTTCTTGGACGTCAAATAGATGGAGAAAACAAAACCACCAAAGAGGAGTCCATCCAAAAGGTGAGGGAAATGAAAAGACCTCACAACCTTCACACTATCAGAGTATTTACAGGCCTGACAGGACACTTTAGAGCTTTTATAGAGGACTATGCAAAAATCGTAAAACCAGACCTATATAGACCTATATTATAGATAATAATAACTAGAAATTTAGTTGGTAGTCCCTCGATCCATGATCATGAAGAAGATTGCAAAGTTTGCTCACACAGCTGATCAGACACTCCTGACATCATTCATCCAATAGTCTTCAAGAGACTGCCAACGTAATTTCAGCATTCCAAGACGAATGGGAGCGAAGTTAGTTTGACAGCTCACACAGCTGATCAGACACTCCTGAAATCATTCATCCAATAGCCTTCAAGAGACTGCCGAACAAATTTCAGCTTTCAAAGATGAACAGGAGCTAAGTAGTTTGACTCCTCACACAGCTGATCAGACACTCCTGAGATCGTTTATCCAATAGTCTTAAAGGGACAGCCAACTTAATTTCGGCTTTCAGTGATGAAGAGGAGCGAAGTTAGTTTGATTGCTCACACAGCTGATCAGACACTCCTGAGATCGTTCATTCAATAGTCTTAAAGGGACTGCTAACTTAATTTCGGCTTTCAGTGATGAAGAGGAGCGAAGTTAGTTTGATTGCTCACACAGCTGATCAGACACTCCTGAAATCCTTCATCAAGCAGCCTGTATGAAGCTACGTACTAGATTTTAGCTTTCAGAGCTGAAAAGCTAGTTAGTTTGACTGCTCACACAGCTGATCTGACACTCCTGAGATCGTTCATCCAATAGTCTTCAACGGACTGCAAACGTAATTTCAGCTTTCAGAGATGAGGAGGAGCAAAGTTTGTTCGATTGCTCACACAGCTGATCAGACACTCCAGAGATCGTTCATCCAATAGTCTTCAAGGGACTGCCTACTAAATTTCAGCTTTCAGAGATGAGGAGGAGCAAAGTTAGTTTGATTGCTCACACAGCTGATCAGACACTCCTGAGATCGTTCATCCAATAGTCTTCAAGGGACTGCCAACTAAATTTCAGCTTTCAGAGATGAGGAGGAGCAAAGTTATTTTGATTGCTCACACAGCTGATCAGACACTCCTGAGGTCGTTCATCCAATAGTCTTCAAGGGACTGCCAACTAAATTTCGGCTTTCAGAGATGAGGAGGAGCAAAGTTAGTTTCATTGCTCACACAGCTGATCAGACACTCCTGCGATCGTTCATTCAATAGTCTTCAAGGGACTGCCAACTAAATTTCAGCTATCAGAAATGAGGAGGAGCAAAGTTAGCTTGATTGCTCACACAGCTGATCAGACACTCCTGAGATCATTCATCCAATAGTCTTCAAGAGACTGCCGATTGAATTTCAGCTTTCAGACATGAGGAGGAGCAAAGTTAGTTTGATTGCTCACACAGCTGATCAGACACTCCTGAGATCGTTCATCCAATGTCTTAAAGGGACTGCCAATTAAATTTCAGCTTTCAGAGATGAGGAGGAGCAAAGTTAGTTTGATTGCTCACACAGCTGATCAGACACTCCTGAAATCCTTCATCAAGCAGCCTGTAAGAAGCTACGTACTAGATTTCAGCTTTCAGAGATGAAGAGGAGCTAAGTAGTTTGACTGCGCACACAGCTGATCAGACACTCCTGAGATCGTTCATCCAATAGTCTTAGAGAGACTGCCAACTAAATTTCAGTTTTCAGAGATGAGGAGGAGCAAAGTTAGTTTGTTTGCTCACACAGCTGATCAGACACTCCTGAAATCTTTCATCAAGTAGCCTGTAAGAAGCTACGTACTAGATTTTAGCTTTCAGAGCTGAAGAGGAGCTAGTTAGTTTGACTGCTCACACAGCTGATCAGTAACCCCTGAGATCGTTCATCCAATAGTCTTCAACGGACTGCAAACTTAATTTCAGCTCTCAGAGATGAGGAGGAGCAAAGTTTGTTCGATTGCTCACACAGCTGATGTGAGAACATGAGTAGTGTGAATTGGTGGAAGCAATGGAGTGGAAAGGGGGAAAAGAGGAGGCGGTGAAAATGATTATAGATAGGTACAAATGAATGAGAAGAGGATTAGAAAGGAGGGAAGAGGTGAGTGGGGAAGGGAAGGGGAGGATTAGTGGAAAGAAGCTTAGGAGGAGGATGGGGAAAAGGGAGAGAAACTGGGTAGTAAAAGGGAAAGGATGATGAAGAGGGAGGGAAAAGGGAAAAGAACACAGGTGGGAGAGAAGGGAGGAGGATTAAAGGAAAAGGGTGGAGAAGGAAGATGGGAAGCAGTTGAAAAGTATTGTGTGGGGGGGGGAGACAATGGGCACATTAGGATCACTCTTTACCAGTCCTGACGGACCAGAGTGATCATACCCTGGAGTGGAGGACCACGACCAGAGAATGCGCTCCATTGTGGACCCCAGGGAGGAGCTCTTGTCTGGCTCTACTTTACACCTGGGGAGCAATTATAAATAAAATAAAACTATTGAATAACACAACCAAAAAAAAACTTTATTCGCCGTAGGCACCTACCAAGCTGATTAGGTACCTCTAGCCTGGTAGCTACTAAGCCACGTCCTCTTAGCTTACTATCCACTAGCTAAGTACCTATTAGCCCAGTAAGTACCTACAAGAATATTCTAAATTTGCATCTCTTATATACACTAAACCCAATATTTGAGTTTCCATTGAACGGGAGGGAAAGACGTTTTTCCAACTGTGTGAGCAATGAAACTAATTTCGCTCCTCTTCATCACTGAAAGCCGAAATTAAGTTGGCAGTCCCTTAAGACTATTGGATGAACGATCTCAGGAGTGTCTGATCAGCTGTGTGAGCAGTCCAACTGACTTAACTTATCTTCGTCCCTGAAACTAGAAATTTAGTTTTTCTCTTTGTTAGTCTCTCGATCCATGATAATGAAGAAGATTACAAAGTTTGCTCACACAGCTGATCTGACAATCCCAAGATCTTCCATCAAAGTTGTCTTTGATGGGCTACCAAATAACTTTCAGCTTTTCAAGACGAATAGGAGCAAAGTTAGTTTGATTGCTCACACAGCTGATCAGACACTCCTGAGATCGTTCATCCAATAGTCTTAAGGGACTGACAACTTAATTTCAGCTTTCAGTGATGAAGAGGAGCGAAGTTAGTGTGACTGCTCACACAGCTGATCAGACACTCCTGAGATCGTTCATCCAATAGTCTTAAGGGACTGCCAACTTAATTTCAGCTTTCAGTGATGAAGAGGAGCGAAGTTAGTGTGACTGCTCACACAGCTGATCAGACACTCCTGAGATCGTTCATCCAATAGTCTTAGAGAGACTGCCAACTAAATTTCAACTTTCAGTGATGAAGAGGAGCGAAGTTAGTTTCATTGCTCATGCAGCGTAGTTCAACCATTGATTTTATTCCCCTCAGAGTTGGAAAAACGTCTTTCCCTCCCGTTCAATGGAAACTCAAATATTGGGTTTAGTGTACATAAGAGACGCAAATTTAGAATATTCTTGTACGTACTTACTGAGCTAATAGGTACTTAGCTAGTAGATAGTAAGCCAAGAGGACGTGGCTTAGTGGCTACTAGGCTAGAGGTGCCTAATCAGCTTGGTAGGTGCCTACGGCGAATAAAGTTCTAATGTCACGTTTATTAGACGCTTCCTCGTACTTGATGTCTGTCTTCTAGCTATTTCGTCGTCCGTATCTACCGGCTCACCGTTGTTAATAGGGTTGCTGGGTCCTAAATACTTGTGTTTAGGAACAACATTCGCAATGAACCCTTCTGATTACGACGGAACCCTTTTAGATACTCTGTGAGGTCAAGGAGAAGGAAGGTCAGAGATAACACAGTTGCGTCATAAGGTTACATAATTTATTTACACCACAATTCACTACATGTTTTTTCTAAAATGTACAACTTAACAGTTAATAAATTACATTGTATTTCCTAAGTAAATGAGGCCATGCAAATGCATCAAAGGCAGCTGATTCGCAATTAGGTTCGTTCCACAGAGAGGTGTCTGGATCTCTAACGGCTCGTCCTTCCTGCTAACTCTCTTATTTCCTCTTTCTCACTTTCTCCTCCACTTCCACTTCATACCAGGTTCGTTATTGTTATCATTAGACAGTTTTTGTTCTACCCGTCAGCTCTTTACCCGCGTACGAAATAAGAAAAGCTGAAGTTGAAGAGGAATAATCATCAAAGTGCGCATGCGCCAAACAGGGTAAACTTTCCAGCATACGAAAAAAATTCCGTAGGTACGGGTAGATGGTCGAGTAGGTACATGTCAGATGGGTAGAAGGATTTCGTTGACAGAATACGTTCTGGAAAACCAATCAAACCTGATGGAAGGGTAACCTCAGTGCTGGGTTCACTTTCAACAATGTATTATGGGTTGAACACTGCAAATTAGGTGGGTTTATCAATCAACAGTCGATGTGGGATAAATCACCGAAAACAAACCTGGAGCAGTGAGCTCTTCAGAAGATTGAGGTTTTTGACCGCAAAGAGCCTTTTCCCCCACTAAAGTACCTATAGCTTGCCAGGTGAGGATCCGGGACTGTTTTCAATGGGTTCAGGGTAAAAAATAATATGGAAAGTGATTATCAACTCGCTAAGTTTCCCATGTTCCCTCATTCTGGGTATGCATGGAGCAATCGGGCTGGCGAGGCAGTATTTCAAGCTCATCCATAGCCCCTTCCCTTGTAGGACACTCACCCACTCACTGCCCGTGGTTGCCATTGTAAGGGAGTTTCAGGCTCCGATGGCTTATACTCCCCCTCTTGCGAGGCCCCTTTATTTAAAAAAGGGGCCGCCTTTATTTAAAAGGGGATTCCGCCGGCTACCCCGTGTTGGAGTCAGTAAATCTTCCGCTGAGATCTGCGAATTTTTTTATCCTTTTCCAGGAAATTTCTCGTAGGGATGCACGTTCCACAATGTGGTGACCGAATGCTTCCGTTCTGGACCTCCAGAAGCGGTCGCATCTACATAAAAAGTGCTCAGCAAAGTCAGCTTCTTGTTCGCAAGAGCACATTGGTGAAATTTAGCATGTCCATGATGTTTAGCATCCTACGGAAGTCATAATGAACCGTTAGAATGCCTATCATTAGTCTGATGGTGTTTCGACTTTTGCAAGTTAGCCATAGGGCTTGTTTAGGATCGTATGAGGTGATGAGCATTCTGGTCTGTCTGTATCTATCAGTTTCTTTGGACCAGAGTATATTAAGATCTTGGGCTTCCCATTTTTTGACCTTTTCTTTGCAGGCGTTTTTCGAAATGCCAATTGCTGGCGAGGGTCCTACGAACCCTTTTTTCGAACCCTCTTTTGCCAAAAAATCGGCTTGTTCGTTTCCAACCTGGTTGGTATGCCCGGGTATCCATTTTATGGAAATTTTGTTATTTCCAAGAAACAGATTATTTATAGACTTTTTTGTTTCCCACACCAGTTTTGAGGTGGTGATGGGATTTTGAAGGGCTTTTATGCTTGCTTGGCTGTCAGTATAGATGTTTATATTCTTATTGCTGATACCAAGGTTTGATATGGTCATGCTACATTCGTTAATTGCAAAAATTTCTGTTTGGAATACTGTTGCATATTTGTCCAAGCTACAGGAATTGGATATCCCGAGGCTTGGTATGAACACACCCGCCCCGGAGGTGGTTTCCAAATTGTTAACATGTTTAATGTTTTAGGGCTGGGGGTCATTCTGTGAATTCCGACACGAAAATCTGCAACGTTTTTTTTTCTTAGTTACCACGGACCGATTTCTTAGTTACCACGTTATATCGGCTCCATTTGGGGTCTAGTTGTACCAAGATGCTTTTGGTTATTGTCAGACCAACAGATCGCTCCCTCGGAGGTCCTTCAGTTTGGACTAGTGATAAATCAGAAATATGAGTGTGAATCACAAATTAATGTTCATTGTATAGAAACAATTTTCTCTCCTATTCAACGCAGGAAGGTGAAATTCGAGATGGTGGGTCAAAGGACAGTAATGAAGGCACCTGACAGATCACTGATCAGCTGAGTGAGCTCCAAGGCCATTTTCTCTCCTGTTGAACGCAGGAAGCTAAAATTTGAGAAGCAGGGTCAATGGAGAATGCTGAAGGCGCCTGAGTGGTCACTGATCAGCTGAGTGACCTCCAAGGCCATTTTCTCTCCTGTTGAACGCAGGAAGCTAAAATTTGAGAAGCAGGGTCAATGGAGAATGCTGAAGGCGCCTGAGTGGTCACTGATCAGCTGAGTGAGCTCCAAGGCCATTTTCTCTCCTGTTGAACGCAGGAAGCTGAAATTTGAGAGGCAGGGTCAATGGAGAATGCTGAAGGCGCATGAAGGGTGACTGATCAGCTGAGTGAGCTCCAAAGCCATTTTCTCTCCTATTCATCGCAGGAAGATGAAATTTGAGAGGCAGGGTCAATGGAGAATGCTGAAGGCGCCTGAGTGGTCACTGATCAGCTGAGTGAGCTCCAAGGCCATTTTCTCTCCTGTTGAACGCAGGAAGCTGAAATTTGAGAGGCAGGGTCAATGGAGAATGCTGAAGGCGCCTGAGTGGTCACTGATCAGCTGAGTGATCATAAGCCATTATTGAGTATTTCCTGTAAATAGATGTATATAAATATAATAAATTGTTTTGGTTAATTAGAATCTTTTCTTTTTTTGACCTTAAAAAACTATATCTAATTTCTCCCTTGCGAGGGAAAAACATTAAACATGATTTAATGTTTTTCCCTCGCAAGGGAGAAATTAGTTTGGATGGGTTTTTTTGTCTTCTTAGGTACCAAGCAATATTGTTATACAATTGGTATTATTAACAAATATTGTTGATATTTTCTATTTTGGAACCGTCCGTATAACAGTTAATTCTTTCTGCTGTGTCAACTGGAGTTTGTCCGTGACTCCAGTCTTCTCTGCTTTTTATCTCAAAGCTTGTCTTGAGATTCCAGAAATATTTTTTTCTCATTTCGTCCGTAGGCATTAAAGTTTCATGAACATAAGCGTTGACAGATTTTTAATAAGCGTATGACCCACTTGAGAGTAATGGGTTAAGTGACTGGTGTCATGTACTTATTCCCCTTGTGAAGTTAATCTTATAGCAGCCTGCATGGAGAAGACCATGGTTAGTGTATCTATGGGAGCTAGTCCCAGGATGATTTGTATGCTTCTGGTGGGGGTGGTGCGGAATGCGCCACTTATCAGCATACAGGAAAGTCGTTCGACTTTTCTTAAGTAATTATTGTTATTTGAACCCGGCCACCAGCCAACTACTCCAAAGAGCAGTCTTGGAAGTATGATGGCCTTATAGATCCAAATAGCTATTTTTGGAGTGATACCACATTTTTTCCCAATTGCTTTCCTAGCGCAGAAAAGACTGTTAGTATTTTTTTTTGGATTTCCATTCAATATGTGCTTTCCAATTTAATTTAGAGTCAAACATTATACCTAGATATTTGACTTTATTTGATGGTATCATTTCGTTATTGAGGTAGGTGAGTCCATTTATTTGTGGGCCTCTATGCTTCCTAGTGAATGTGATAATTTCTATTTTATTAGGATTTATGAAGAATCACTTATTTCTACACCATTCCTCTAAAAGTTTAAGGATAGTGTTGGCTTCTCTGATGATTTCGGTGGTGTTGTCACCCTTAATTATGACTACACCGTCATCAGCAAAGAATTGGGAGTGGTGGCATATATCTGTTAAGGTTTTGACTAGATCGTCCACTACTACGCACCATAGGAGGGGCGAGAGTGCATGAGTCTAGCCCCCAGCAATCCTTGTCGGGTTTCAGCGCTACCTCCCGCCATTTCAGTGAACTACCATTCCTGATTACTATGACTACCATTACAAAGATTGTTGTGTAGTAATCGTTTTCGTTTCTCATATTCGTTTTCGTTTCTCTTATTGTTTCTCTCTGAGAGTTATGGACCTGAAAATGATGCCAAGTGTCGAAACGTGCCAAAATTCATTCAATTTCAAAGCTGATCTCCAAAATCGTCACTGGTTCATGTTATAGAAATATCGGAAACAAAGAAGATTACGAGACAACAATCTTTAGAATGATAGTCATGGTGATCAGGAATGGTAGTTCGTTGAAGTGGCAGGAGGTAGCGCTGAAACCCGACAAGGATTGCTGGGGGCTAGACTCTCATCGAGAGTGCCCCCTTTGGAAACACATCAAAAACCTATAAGGTACACAGAGGAACTCCTTGTAGGACACAAACTCAAATTGAGCGCAAGAATGAGATAAGAGAGTTAGCAGGAAGGCCACTGGGAGCGCTTGTGTCGAGGACGAGCTGCTGGAGATCCAGACACCTTCCATATAGTAGAACCCTTCTGTTATTGCAATCTTGCAATGGGAATTGACAATTTCTATTAAAATTGGCTAAGTTGCCACAATTTAAATAAAACGCCAAAACCATGTCAACAAAAAAGTTCTTCCCTGCGGAAGGTGGACTTTCAATCTCTAAGCAGTTGTGTTTGGGTAACCTCTTATCAACAATGTCTACCACAGCTGTTAGAAAGGTTTTAACTTTGACTCTATCATTGTCAAATTGGAACATAAAAAGGGCGTCAATGGCTGCAATTGAATCTTGTAAGGACATATATACAGTATCTATAGGACCATTGTAGGCACTGAAACATGGTTGCTTATTGGAATAAAATTGTTCAAATCTTTCGTAGATCTATACACGCATTCTAATTGCACGCTCTCACACGCACGTTTAAAGATCTTATCCTCGGGGAGAATTAATTTACAAAATTCACACCCGGACCACGTGCGTGTGTAGCGCGCATTGTGAATAGGAAATGCGCATATCCTATTAATAATGAACACTAAAAATTGCGGTGTAGCTTTTCGCCTACTTATAACTGGCTGTTGGCTAGATTGTGCAGGTAATCTATCAGCCCTCGCATCCTCCAGCTCATGAGATGGTCCTCCTCAGGAACCTGCCGTTCAGATCCATGTGCCTCCACCAGTCCCTGGTCGGCACATCCTGCAGATTGTGTAGGGAGCCCACCTGGATGCTGACGTACGTCGACCCAGAGGGAGTAAGCGGTCTTCTGGAGGATGATCCGTCGGCACTCGTGCTGAAGATAGAACAGGAGACAGTCGAAGTCTCGGGCGTCTCGGTCTGAGTGGCCGATGATGCGACGGTTCTTATTGCAAAAATACAAAAATATTCTAAATTTGCGTCTCTTATATACACTTAACCCAATATTTGAGTTTCTATTGAACGGGAGGAAACGAAATTTCTCCTACTCTGAGGGGAATCAATTCAATCTGATCAGCTGTGAGAGCAATCAAACTAACTTTGCTCCTCTTCATCTCTGAAAGCTGAAATTTAGTTGGTAGTCTCTTGATCCATGATCATGAAGAAGATTGCAAAGTTTGCTCACACAGCTGATCTGACAATCCCAAGATCTTCCATCACCTTTGAGTTGTCTTTCAATGGGCTACCGAATAACTTTCAGGTTTTCAAGACGAATAGGAGCGAAGTTGGTTTGATTGCTCACACAGCTGATCAGACACTCCTGAGATCGCCCATCCAATAGTCTTAAGGGACTGCCAACTAAATTTCATCTTTCAGTGATGAAGAGGAGCGAAGTTAGTTTGATTGCTCACACAGCTGATCAGACACTCCTGAGATCGCTCATCCAATAGTCTTCAAGAGACTGCCAACTAAATTTCAGCTTTCAGTGGAGAAGAGGAGCAAAGTTAGTTTGATTGCTCACACAGCTGATCAGACACTCCTGAGATCGCTCATCCAATAGTCTTCAAGAGACTGCCAACTAAATTTCAGCTTTCAGTGATGAAGAGGAGCGAAGTTAGTTTGATTGCTCACACAGCTGGTCAGACACTCCTGAGATCGCTCATCCAATAGTCTTCAAGAGACTGCCAACTAAATTTCAGCTTTCAGTGGAGAAGAGGAGCAAAGTTAGTTTGATTGCTCACACAGCTGATCAGACACTCCTGAGATCGTTCATCCAATAGTCTTCAAGAGACTGCCAACTAAATTTCAGCTTTCAGAGATGAGGAGGAGCAAAGTTAGTTTCATTGCTCACACAGCTGATCAGACACTCCTGAGATCGCTCATCCAATAGTTTTCAAGAGACTGCCAACTAAATTTCAGCTTTCAGAGATGAGGAGGAGCAAAGTTAGTTTCATTGCTCACACAGCTGATCAGACACTCCTGAGATCGCTCATCCAATAGTCTTCAAGAGACTGCCAACTAAATTTCAGCTTTCAGTGGAGAAGAGGAGCAAAGTTAGTTTGATTGCTCACACAGCTGATCAGACACTCCTGAGATCGCTCATCCAATAGTCTTCAAGAGACTGCCAACTAAATTTCAGCTTTCAGAGATGAGGAGGAGCAAAGTTAGTTTCATTGCTCACACAGCTGATCAGACACTCCTGAGATCGTTCATCCAATAGTCATAAGGGACTGCCAACTTAACTTCAGCTTTCAGTGATGAAGAGGAGCGAAGTTAGTTTCATTGCTCACACAGCTGATCAGAAACTACTACAGATCCTTCATCCAATAGTCTTAGAGAGACTGCCAACTAAATTTCAGCTTTCAGAGATGAGGAGGAGCAAAGTTAGTTTCATTGCTCACACAGCTGATCAGACACTCCTGAGATCGCTCATCCAATAGTCTTAAGGGACTGCCAACTTAACTTCAGCTTGCAGTGATGAAGAGGAGCGAAGTTAGTTTGATTGCTCACACAGTGTAGTTCAACTATTGATTTTATTCCCCTCAGAGTTGGAAAAATGTCTTTCCCTCCCGTTCAATGGAAACTCAAATATTGGGTTTAGCGTATATAAGAGACGCAAATTTAGAATATTCTTGTAGGTACTTACTGAGCTAATAGGTACTTAGCTAGTAGATAGTAAGCTAAGAGGACGTGGCTTAGTAGCTACTAGGCTAGAGGTACCTAATCAGCTTGGTAGGTGCCTATGGGAATAAAGTTTTTTTTTTGGCTGTTTATTCCATAGTTTTATTTTATTTATAATTGCTCCCCAGGTGTAAAGTAGAGCCAAACAAGAGCTCCTCCCTGGGGTCCACAATGGAGCGCATTCCCTGGTCGTGGTCCTCCACTCCAGGGTATGATCACTCTGGTCCGTCAGGACTGGTAAAGAGTAATCCTAATGTGCCCATTGTCTCCCCCCCCCCCACACAATACTTTTCAACCACTTCCCATCTTCCTTCTCCACTCCTTCCCATTAATCCTCCTCTCCCCTGGAGACTTTCCCCCCACTCAGTCTCCTCTTCCATTTCCCTACCCTATTCCTCCACCCATCCAAACCTTCCTCCTCCCCTTTTCCACCCATTCACTTACTTTCATTATTCTCCAACCCTTCTTCTTAAACCCCATCCCACCCTCCTCCTCCCTCTTTCCCCATCCTCTTCCTCAGATCTTTCCTCATAAGCTTCTTTCCATTAATCCTCTTCTCCCCTTTCCCATTCAGTCTCCTCTTCCATTTCCCTACTATCTTTTTTTCCTCTGAATTATCTTAATAGTTGGCAACGATGAGAGGACGAGTCAATGAGGAGCAAGGGGGCTAGGGAGCTGGTCCAATCTAACTGATCTCAAAAGTACTGGTTCAGTAGTGAGTGACCCATCTCTAATTAAATCATCTGATCTTGCTCCTAGATTATCACAATGAGTACTTACATTAGAATTCTATACGCCAATATTGTATAACACTCCTACCTTCATGCCAGCTTCTCGGACTTTTCTGCAAGTAGAGCGGACGTCCGGCGATGACTCAACGTGGAATGTGTACTGGTCAACTCCAGCGTCTGCCATTGGTTCGATCCACTGAAAGAAGAGGCATCGTTGAAAAACCCAACTGTTCAAACCAATAATTCTTCTGTATGTATTTCTAATGGTAAACTGTTTCTAGGCCAGTGAAACAATAGGTACAGCAATTGGGAGGATCCGATAAGCCGATCACTAGTCCACGGTCAATTCCTTGGTTCTTCAGTAATTTGCGGGCTGAGCCATGACAGGGGAAGGGAAGAGGCCCAGCACACAGGGAAACATCCATATTGGTTTCAATGCAAGGCTTAAGACATCTAGGCCATCTTAGGGAATCAACTAAAAGTTGAGCCTTGAGCTAGTGACAAATAGTGACAATACAAAGTGGAAGTCTGCTGCTTCCAAAACCTCCAGTAATTATTTGTCACAGCTCTAACCTACCTAATACTACTCTTCTATAAAAATATGAACAATTAACCTAAGGGACAGCCCGCACAATCTAGTGGGGCTCCCTGGAACTAAAATCAAGAGTTGGTTCCCTCTCCCTCTGTTTGCTAATTCCAACCAGGGAAGGGGACTAGCCTTTTTTCTAGCCGTATCGTGCCTCCCCTTTTTGTTCCATCAATCTGACCTTTCTTCTTTTTTCTAAAACCTATATGCAGTTCTTTTTCATTTTTGACATTTTATGTCTTTACTATGGCACATAAATGAAAAATCGTCACGCGGGGATCGTTATGCGGTGAGCGTTATGAGGAGAGCGTTACGCGGAAATTTCTGATGATTTTCACGTACAACCAATCGTTCCTAGGGAAAACTAACTTCCTCATTTTCCACCCCACAAAAATCGTTCACCACTCATTGGAAAGCTCTCAATTTATTAAACATAAGACATAAAATGTCTCTCGTGGTTGCGTACTTGTACGAAAGCTGTATCCACCGTTTGTGTTTCCAGTTTTCTTTTCCATTCAGTTTCCAATTTCCTTTTATTTTCTTCAGTCAGTAGATATCAGATTCGTTTTATTTTTATTTATTTTTTTGTCTTTTCCAAAACCTAAAGAATTTTTTTTGTTCTGTTCCATTGCGTCTATCCAGATGGATTTAACTTTTGTTTCTCTTTTTCAATTTCCATTTCGTTTATCCTAAGCAGAGGAGTTTATTTAATTTCTTTTTTCGATTCAGTATATTTCGTTTTTTCCTTATTAGCAGTTTCTTTTTCTTCTTGTCTCATTGAGTGAGCTTTACTTTACTTTATTTTAGATAATATGTTCTTTCACAACTCATTTATTTTTCCCAGATTCTGGGAGGTAGCAGGGTCTGCTTAAAGTCAAATTTAAAGACCAACTAAATTCTAGGCTTTAACTTTGTCACAAATTACAAGTGCTGAATCGTGAATGTCAGGAATAACCTACCTGATCTGGGTTGGACACCATCATGTGAGTTTCCATGAAAGCGTCTTTAATCTTGTTCCTCAGGCATTTGACGACAGGGTGGCCGAACGTGAGGTTAGGAACGAAATGCCCGTCCATAACGTCGAGGTGGAGATAATCCGCTCCAGAGTCCAACATCCTCTGGGATTCCTGTAGAATTCAATACGTTATTTTATTGTTTATTACAAAGACACTTATTAACTGCGTACAATCCAGTCTATGTAGAGGAATTTCAAAAATGAATTGACAGTACACAGTTTACAATTATAATCTACGTACCGTATTGGAGAATCCGTCGTAACCAGCAAGTCGAGTACAGGAGGCGAGCGCTTTCGATGTAAAGACATCATCTTCAGGCCGTCGAGAGAGTACTGTACTCGACGGCCTGAAGATGATGTCTTTACATCGAAAGCGCTCGCCTCCTGTACTCGACTTGCTGGTTACGACGGATTCTCCAATACGGTACGTAGATTATAATTGTATTCTTATAACTAGCGGAACTAACCCCATTCATTTAGTACACAGTTTGTTCTCAAACAAGGGTTTTAGTACTTTCGGCAAGATATTTTATCCAAGAATTTTACTTCCATGGTATAACATGACCCAGGAAATTGTTACCACAGTGAGTGCATGTTTGTGACGTTGCCTAGAAACGAGGGCAGAGATGGGCAAAACGCTCACTTAGGGTCTGTTTGGAGAGGCAGTCTGGAACCAGTTCACAACCAAACTGGAGCTGAAAAGGGGAGGGGATAGAGGGGAATGGACCCCTCCGGGCTCCTCCAAACCCCTCCGAACCGTTCAGGACTGCCTCGCCAAACAGACCCCTAGAAGAACGGCTCACCTACAAGAACGGCTCTGAGCGCTCCACCCGTTCAAAGGAGCCACTCTTTTAAACAAATCACTGAATCTTTTCGTCTCTTTGCGCTCGTATTTATTGTAGGGATGAACATGCATTGAAAAACGCTTCAAATTATTACACAATGGTTAATTTAACCCAGCAAATTTTAAGGGGTTGGGGGTACAATTTTTTCTTCTCGTTCAATTCCAAAGGTGCATTATTGAGTGAACCATCTCTGAATGAGGGTGGAATTTAATTTATTGAAGAAAAAAGTTATTAAAGTTTATAATTGGCTATGAATGCATACATTTCAATAACTCTTGAACAATTTATGGTTCAAATTCTAATTTGAACGTTAAATTATGGCGCAGTCTGATTCGAGGAGACACGATGGATTTGGGATTACATATCTGAATTCAGTTGATCAGATAAGGGTCCGTTCGGAGAGGCAGTCCTGAACAGTTCGGAGGGGTTTGAAGGAGCCCAGAGGAGTTTGGAGGGGTCCATTCGCCTCTATCCCCTCCCCTTTTCAGCTATGGTTTGGTTCCGAACTGGTTCTGGACTGCCTCTCTAAACAGACCCTATGAAGAAATCCATTCGAAATCAAGTCAGAGCTGAGGATAATGTCAATTTTCAAAATTCAAGTTCTGGAAGAAACCTTATTCAATGTTTACAGCATTCTGGTAAGAAAGTTAATGAAAAAATATTATTATGAAGAGGTCGTAAGTCTGAAACGTCAAAGTCAGTGGTGTAAGTCAGTTTTTGGGGGAAGGTGAGTTACACACAGGAATGCGATGTATTAGACACGGAGAACTGATTATAGGTTGTGATCACTATTCTCTTCATCTACAACTATTATCAGTTATAATAACAGTTATTCAAAAACTGATACCACTATGATTTCAACCCCACATTAATATGACAAAAATACCAATAAGGAGATGGATTTTGAACCACTTTCTTCCTTCTCTTCGGATAGAGGCGTCTGGATCTCCAGCGGCTCGTCCTCGACACAAGCGCTCACAGAGGCCTTCCTGCTAACTCTCTTATCTCATTCCACAGAGTACTGGAGACAAGTCACATTCTCACCTCAATTTGAGTTTGTGTCCTACGAGGGAGGAGGCTATGGTTGAGCATAAAATGTTGCCAATGAGGGAAAATCAGGCATACTCGGGGAACTTAGCGAGTGGATTAACACTTTCCATGTTGTTTTTTAGGCTGAAACCATTGAAAACAGTCCCGGATCATCACCTGGCAAGCTGTAGGTACCTACTTTAGTGGGGGAAACGACACTTAGCGTTCAAAACCTACCTAATAATAATAATAGACGGTGCATGATGAACTTCGGTGAGGTCTCGTCAATGGTTGGAGGTAGGTAGTCCAGGTCAATACAAAAACCTTTTTCTTTCCTAAGTACCTACCTAAAAAATTAGGTACCTAATTGTTTTTACATGACAAGCTTCATTCTTCGGTAACCGAAGGCACTTGTAGCGAATTTTCCAAAAAAATGAAGCTATTGCAACGTCTAAAAAAAAACCGGGGTGAAGTTAGCAATAGATTCTAACAATAGATAACTTGTCTCCAGTAGGTACTCTGTGGATTCTAGCAACAGAAAAAATCGATGGGGAACCTAGCAATAGATTCTGGCAATAACTTTTTTCTGTTCGGATGGATTGCTGTTATGAAAAACATTTTTTTTTTACAACAATATGAATCAGACCTAAAATTGATTTGCAAAGACAGAAAAGTCGAGAATGTTTTTCTCCCGAAAACGTCAGTCCGATTTTAGTATGGACGAACGCTGTTTTAATTGAATATCTCCTGAACCATTTGCTCTCTCACCTTGAAACTTGGTGAGGATGTTGGGTATGTAGAGAGGAATGGATTCCAATTTCCCAGGGCGGCCGTCAGGGACGGAGGGGAGGGGGAAATGTGTTTTGCGATTTTCAGGTTTCCGGGAAAAGTGGCAAAAATGGGTCAAGGAGGGGGTCTCTCACTTTGCATCTATTTTTCCTAGATTCCTGGATCAAATCAAAGGGCATTTTGAATTCCCGGCATTGAATTAGGGCATTTTGAATTCCCGGCCGCCCAGGGAATTTTGACATTAGGAATCCATTCCTCTCTACATCCTCACCAAGTTTCAAGGGGAGAGAGCAAGTGGTTCAGGAGATGGTTCAGGAAAACGCCGTTCGCCCAAACTAAACTCGGAGGTGTGACTGACGTTTTCCGGGGATGCAGCCAGCAATAGGTGAGAGAGACCCCCTCCTTCATCCTATTTTAGGCAAAAGTGAAGTTAGCAATAACTTTTTTTGAAAAATCCCCCCCGCCCTATGATGGTCGCCCGACCAAATCTGGCTTAGCTATCCACCATAGAAACTATCCAGGAATCTAGGAAAAATAGTTGCAAAGTTAGAGACCCCCTCCTTGACCCATTTTTGTCACTTTTCCCGGAACCCTGATAATTGCGAAACACATTTCCCCGTCTCCGCCTCCGGAGAAATTGGAATCCATTCCTTTCTACATGCCCAACATCCTCACCAAGTTCTTAAGGAGAGAGAGCAAGTGGTCCAGAAGATATAAAATTAAAACTGCGATTGCTGAACTAAACTCGAAGGGCGGTGAGACGTATTCGGGAAAAAAACATTCTCGACTTTTCTGTCTTTGCAATGAGGAATTTCACCATGTCGGAATTTCCTATTTTTGACCCCAAAATCGGATTCAGCACCTCGAAAAACCCCCTAAGGCAAACTTTCAGCCCGAACTTCCTAATTTACGAATAAACAAAACAGTGTAGAAAATACGAATGTTTAAAAAAACCGGGAAAATGACGTCATCCTGGAATAGTTCATTTATGGCCGCTTGAAGCGCTGAGATCGAGAAATCTATAGTCCTCAGATGCAAAATTTCACAAAACAGTAAAGTTCGAAATCGAAAAACTGAATAAAAAAATAAAAAAAGCAAGATGGGGAAAATTAGGCTTCCCCTGTTAACACAGAATGTGTTTTTGCGATGACCTACCGAAAAAAAATCGTCACGAAAAAGCGACAGAAAAAACATCTGGTGATATGTTTATTGGTTGTCATGTTAATGTCAACTCCACATTTATTATTGTTGTTTTTTATTTAACGGATGACTAGTATCGCAAAAACACATTCTGTGTTCCTATGATTTCATACAGAGTATGGAAAAAGAAATAAACCGGGGGGTGCAGGGGGGCGGAGCCCCCCGCCGAGGCGCAAAGCGCCGAGTTTTTGTTTTATAACTTTTCTCTTAGAAAACACGATTTTGTCGTCCCATCGGGCAACACTGGGAGGAGGCGGCGATCCGAACAGCCCAATCAGCAAGCGTTCCCGCTTCACGTCCATTTTCCCGGTTAGTTTTGAAATCAAAAATTTTGATTGCCTCCCAAAAATCGGAAAATAAGGAGACTTATTTTCCGAAATCAGCCCGATTTTCATCTATCCCACACCATTAACTATTCAGGAAAAATGCATACAGAATTCGGTGAAATTCCTCATTCAATTTTAGGTCGGGAATGATTCATATTGTTGTCAAAAACAATGTTTTTCATAAAAGCAATCCATCCGAAAAAAAAGTTAATGCTAAACCGGGTGGAAGAGGAGTTGAGGAAAAAGTGAGAAACATGGAGATCTCTAGTAGGATACTCTAGTAGAATACTAGATCCTTGGAAACAGAGGAGATAAGAGAGTTGCTGAGATCCAGACGCCTCTAGTTCAGACTACCTCACATACGTCATATTAATTTGACTCAAGAATTAGAGTAAACTGTCTTGAAAACTGTTGAGTCTACTAAGTATTAAGACAACTGATTTGAATTTCCAACGTGGAATTTGATTTTCAAGTTCACACCCATAATTTTCCAAGAGACAGTGCGGTGGTTCCCACTACAAAAATGTTGCCGCGTCAAGCGGCCCGCTAGGTTATTTAGTTGCATAATAATGTAATTGTTTACTTTCGTACTCTTTCTCAACTCTGAACTTATTATAGCAAAATATTGTTAGCAAATGGTCTCGAATCGAGTCGCACGAAGGAATGAGAATTTTATTACGGAAGTTAACAATTACATCACCATGTATGTGAGAGACCTAAATTAGGACATTAAATGTCCCTTACATAAAAATATAATTTATTAAAATTATAATAAAATTATTCAATAGGTTTCTACGGGCTACCAGCTCCAACACTTTTATTAGTTATCTCCAAACTAGGGATGGGTATCGATACTCGATATTTCAAAATATCGATACTTTCGTACCGACACTCGATATTTTAGTATCGATACGGCACTATCCGATATTTTTGGATATCGATAATTTGGATCCGATATTTCTAAGTATAGAATATCGATACTGTTCTCGCGGAAAATTCAACATAATGGCTAAAAAATGAAGAAGGTAGAGAAGGGCTTTTGGGCCATTACTCTTAGGTTGCACAAATAACGTTTATATCATGAAAAAAAATCACTCTGCTTGGACTCTAAAGTGGCTAATAGTGAAAAATGAATAAAAGTTGTTGAAAAAATTATTTTGACATTTTATGTCTTTACTATGGCACATAAATGAAAAATCGTCACGCGGGGAGCGTTATGAGGGGAGCGTTACGCGGAAATTTCTGATGATTTTCACGTACAACCAATCGTTCCTAGGGAAAATTAACTTCCTCATTTTCCACCCCACAAAAATCGTTCACCACTCATTGGAAAGGTCTCAATTTATTAAACATAAGACATAAAATGTCTCTCGTGGTTGCGTACTTGTACGAAAGCTGTATCCTTTGTGTTTTTCTTGAGAATATTGGATAATATTGATTGTTTGACACTAAAGTATCGATACTCGATATTTTAAAATATCGATACTCATGCCTAACGATACTTGGGATAACGATACAGTATCGATACAAAATATCGCTACTTTTATAACGATACCCATCCCTACTCCAAAAAACATCAATCTTCTCGTATTCTTGTAGGTTTCTGTAATATTATTGTAATCAATGTAGGGATGGGTATCGTTATAAAAGTATCGATACTGTATCGTATCCGAGTATCGATATCCCAAGTATCGTTGGGCATGAGTATCGATATTTTAAAATATCGAGTATCGATACTTTAGTGTCACTAACTATCAATATCATCCAATTTTCTCAAAAACTTTTATTCATTTTTCACTGTTAAGAGTCCAAGCAAAGTGATTTTTTCCATGATGTAAACGTTATTTGTGCAACCAAAGAGTAAAGACCCAAAAGCCTCTCTATCTTCTTCATTTTTTAGCCATTATGTTGAATTTTCCGCGACAACAGAATTCGATATTTAGAAATATCGGATCCAAAGTATCGATATCCAAAAATATCGGATAATGCAGTATCGATACTAAAATATGGAGTATCGGTACGAAAGTATCGATATTTTGAAATATCGAGTATCGATACCCATCCCTAAATCAATGGCTGGTGTCGTTGAGTAGAAACATGTTTACAGCGTTTGTTTGTAGAAACCCAATTTCCTAATTTCATTCTTTTTTCGTATTTTATGCAGAATAAAACCTTTCTACAGGTAATCTTTGTTTTCTCAAACACATCAGTTTCCCATAACAACGATGGTTGCTAGAAATGAAGTATAATAAACGGATGAGAATCCTCTTACAATGTAACTAAATAACCAGGGGAACCACTACAGACAGCATCAACACGATCGAGAAGTCGTTCTCGATTTCGAAGAAGATTTTTCACATTACACCACGAGTTCAAAATTCAATGAAAAACGACGAATTTCAAGGAATTTTTCATTTAATTATGACCTCCGTACATCCGAATGATTCTCCGTACAAAATTTGTACATTTAATGTTAGCACTGGAATGGATCATCTGGGGTGTTTATATTTGTATCCTGACAATAAAGTAGTTGGTTTAAAGAGAAAGGGAATAGAATTTTCGTACCTGGTGAAGATCGGCCAAATCAGCGTTCAACACCGACGGTCCGATCCGACATTTGGGCGAAGACATTTTTGAAGTTTTTCCGGAGAATTTGAGAACCAATTGACGGCCGATCGGACGAAGGAGAAAACTGAAATTCATGCACGTAGGTAAAAAAAAAGGAAATAGATTTTGTACGATGATTATGGAAATGAATCTACAGGTCGTTGAGGAGCCGCTTATCTTATCAGCCGGACAGTTCAAGGACGTCAGTGTTGCGCTCCAAGATGACCCCGATGGTGCAAAAAGTCTGTAGGCTGAGTAGAAAAAAACGGTAGAATCAAGTAGGAAAAGTATGTAGATAGTTAAAGCTGACATTCTGTGAAAAATTATTCTGAAAAACGCTGCAAATTATAATATACTATATGATTAATAGATAATGATGATAATATAATTTTGTCACGAGCCGACGAGCTTTCCTTTAGTTACCGTCATGGCCGCCATCTCTCCCAAGCGCCTCCCGCCAACATCAGTCCCGCCGAAACTGAGTATCGAGAACACCAATAATGGGGTATTTCGGTGGGTCGGAAATTCAGGTTTTTGACCTCAAATTTGGATTCAGCACCCTTGAAAACCTGTATACTCCAACTTTTAGCCCAATGATACTATAACATGTGGTAGAAAAATTAATTAAAGAGATAACACGTTTGAAAAAGGCGGGCCGCTATAAATGCACACACACAAGGCAAGGACTACGCCACGGACTATGCCGCGCGCCTGTGTGAGTAGTGTTTTGTAGTATCCAAGAGGTCTTCCAAGGGTTTCTGTGCATGGATACTTTTTTCAAAGACAGTTGGCTAGCTACGTCACGATTGGCTAGCTACATCACACCATTCAAATCTTCAACTTTCCTTAGCTTCTCTGATTTTTTAAAAACATTTTCTCAACGAACAGACCCGATTACCGTTATTCCTGAGCCATACTCTTTTGAAAAAAAATATAAAAAAAATTGACCGAAATACCCCATTGGGAGTGCGCCTGATTTTTTTGCTTCCGAGTCTACCAAGGTAGCGGAAGCTTTGTTTTCACTTTTCAAGGACGAAAAAAAAGTTCTCCAAAATCAAAATTCTCACTCGCGTTTTGCGTTTTAGACCTTTCTGAACAATTTTGGTTCTGTCTCTCTGTCTGATTTTTTCAAAAATGTTTAATCGAAAGTAGACCTCATCCTGAGAATTTTGACACAGCCGTTATCTTTTTGGACGAGTAGATCTTTTTCTATGATTTTTCAAAGTTTATGACGTCACGCGTCCCTCCCGCCTGGGAAGAACCCCCCCCCCAGCCCACTGTGACGTCATAAACACTCGAAAATTTGAAAAATCGTAGAAAAAGATCTTCTCACGCTAGAAGGTCGCGGTTGGTGTCAAAATTTTCAGAATGAGGTCTAGTTTAGAAAAATAACAAACAGTTATTCCGAGTCATGCGCACACCCCATTGAAGTTCAGGAAAGGAAGGATTCCGGATGGATGGCTGGTTCCCCACTAATTTCTTCACGAATTTCATCATTCGATCTAGCATATTATGAGCATTCTAAAAGTCTCCAGCCCTTGGAAGTGAGCTGGCCTCGGAGGTCACAAAGTTCCCATTTTGCGGTTCTTCGATTTAACTCGGAAATGATGTGCAAGGAATGTTTTACGATCATATAAATGAAAGCTTAATAAAATCCCAACTACTTTAGTCTAATAATCTCCAACACTTTTCGAGCTACAAGCCCCAAAAAAGAGGTTCTCTTTTTTCGTTTTTCGGTGAATTTCCTTAAAGCAAAAAGGCGATATGTCCATAAACGGAGTTTTGAGAAAAATGCAAAAGAAGTTTTCACCAGTGCACAATGGGGTACTTCAGTGGGTCGGAAATTCAGGTTTTTGACCTCAAATTTGGATTCAGCACCCTTGAAAACCTACATACTACAACTTTAAGCCCAATGATACGGTAACATGTGGTAAAAAAATTAATTAAAGAGATCACACATTTGAAAAAGGCGGGCTGCTATAAATGCACACACACTATGCCACGCGCGTGTGTGAGTAGTATTTTGTAGTATCCAAGAGATCCTCCAAGGGTTTCATCTTTTCTCTGTGCATGGATACTTTTTTCAAAGACAGTTTTGGCTAGCAACGTCACGATTGGCTAGCTACATCACACAATCCGCGCGCATGTGTGAGTAGTATTTTGTAGTATCCAAGAGATCCTCCAAGGGTTTCATCTTTTCTCTGTGCATGGATACTTTTTTCAAAGACAGTTTTGGCTAGCAACGTCACGATTGGCTAGCTACATCACACAATCCGCGCACATGTGTGAGTAGTATTTTGTAGTATCCAAGAGATCCTCCAAGGTTTTCATCTTTTCTCTGTGCATGGATACTTTTTTCAAAGACAGTTTTGGCTAGCAACGTCACGATTGGCTAGCTACATCACACAATCCGCACGCGTGTGTGAGTAGTATTTTGTAGTATCCAAGAGATCCTCCAAGGGTTTCATCTTTTCTCTGTGCATGGATACTTTTTTCAAAGACAGTTTTGGCTAGCAACGTCACGATTGGCTAGCTACATCACACAATCCGCACGCGTGTGTGAGTAGTATTTTGTAGTATCCAAGAGATCCTCCAAGGGTTTCATCTTTTCTCTGTGCATGGATACTTTTTTCAAAGACAGTTTTGGCTAGCAACGTCACGATTGGCTAGCTACATCACACAATCCGCGCGCGTGTGTGAGTAGTATTTTGTAGTATCCAAGAGATCCTCCAAGGGTTTCATCTTTTCTCTGTGCATGGATACTTTTTTCAAAGACAGTTTTGGCTAGCAATGTCACGATTGGCTAGCTACATCACACAATCCGCGCGCATGTGTGAGTAGTATTTTGTAGTATCCAAGAGATCCTCCAAGGGTTTCATCTTTTCTCTGTGCATGGATACTTTTTTCAAAGACAGTTTTGGCTAGCAACGTCACGATTGGCTAGCTACATCACACAATCCGCACGCGTGTGTGAGTAGTATTTTGTAGTATCCAAGAGATCCTCCAAGGGTTTCATCTTTTCTCTGTGCATGGATACTTTTTTCAAAGACAGTTTTGGCTAGCAACGTCACGATTGGCTAGCTACATCACACAATCCGCACGCGTGTGTGAGTAGTATTTTGTAGTATCCAAGAGATCCTCCAAGGGTTTCATCTTTTCTCTGTGCATGGATACTTTTTTCAAAGACAGTTTTGGCTAGCAACGTCACGATTGGCTAGCTACATCACACAATCCGCGCGCGTGTGTGAGTAGTATTTTGTAGTATCCAAGAGATCCTCCAAGGGTTTCATCTTTTCTCTGTGCATGGATACTTTTTTCAAAGACAGTTTTGGCTAGCAATGTCACGATTGGCTAGCTACATCACACAATCCGCGCGCATGTGTGAGTAGTATTTTGTAGTATCCAAGAGATCCTCCAAGGGTTTCATCTTTTCTCTGTGCATGGATACTTTTTTCAAAGACAGTTTTGGCTAGCAACGTCACGATTGGCTAGCTACATCACACAATCCGCGCGCATGTGTGAGTAGTATTTTGTAGTATCCAAGAGATCCTCCAAGGGTTTCATCTTTTCTCTGTGCATGGATACTTTTTTCAAAGACAGTTTTGGCTAGCAACGTCACGATTGGCTAGCTACATCACACAATCCGCGCGCGTGTGTGAGTAGTATTTTGTAGTATCCAAGAGATCCTCCAAGGGTTTCATCTTTTCTCTGTGCATGGATACTTTTTTCAAAGACAGTTTTGGCTAGCAACGTCACAATTGGCTAGCTACATCACACAATCCGCACGCGTGTGTGAGTAGTATTTTGTAGTATCCAAGAGATCCTCCAAGGGTTTCATCTTTTCTCTGTGCATGGATACTTTTTTCAAAGACAGTTTTGGCTAGCAACGTCACGATTGGCTAGCTACATCACACAATCCGCACGCGTGTGTGAGTAGTATTTTGTAGTATCCAAGAGATCCTCCAAGGGTTTCATCTTTTCTCTGTGCATGGATACTTTTTTCAAAGACAGTTTTGGCTAGCAACGTCACGATTGGCTAGCTACATCACACAATCCGCACGCGTGTGTGAGTAGTATTTTGTAGTATCCAAGAGATCCTCCAAGGGTTTCATCTTTTCTCTGTGCATGGATACTTTTTTCAAAGACAGTTTTGGCTAGCAACGTCACGATTGGCTAGCTACATCACACAATCCGCGCGCGTGTGTGAGTAGTATTTTGTAGTATCCAAGAGATCCTCCAAGGGTTTCATCTTTTCTCTGTGCATGGATACTTTTTTCAAAGACAGTTTTGGCTAGCAATGTCACGATTGGCTAGCTACATCACACAATCCGCGTGCATGTGTGAGTAGTATTTTGTAGTATCCAAGAGATCCTCCAAGGGTTTCATCTTTTCTCTGTGCATGGATACTTTTTTCAAAGACAGTTTTGGCTAGCAACGTCACGATTGGCTAGCTACATCACACAATCCGCGCGCATGTGTGAGTAGTATTTTGTAGTATCCAAGAGATCCTCCAAGGGTTTCATCTTTTCTCTGTGCATGGATACTTTTTTCAAAGACAGTTTTGGCTAGCAACGTCACGATTGGCTAGCTACATCACACAATCCGCGCGCGTGTGTGAGTAGTATTTTGTAGTATCCAAGAGATCCTCCAAGGGTTTCATCTTTTCTCTGTGCATGGATACTTTTTTCAAAGACAGTTTTGGCTAGCAACGTCACAATTGGCTAGCTACATCACACAATCCGCACGCGTGTGTGAGTAGTATTTTGTAGTATCCAAGAGATCCTCCAAGGGTTTCATCTTTTCTCTGTGCATGGATACTTTTTTCAAAGACAGTTTTGGCTAGCAACGTCACGATTGGCTAGCTACATCACACAATCCGCGCGCGTGTGTGAGTAGTATTTTGTAGTATCCAAGAGATCCTCCAAGGGTTTCTGTGCATGGATACTTTTTTCAAAGACAGTTGGCTAGCTACGTCACGATTGGCTAGCTACGTCACACCATTCAAATCTTCAACTTTCCTTAGCTTCTCTGATTTTTTAAAAACATTTTCTCGACGAACAGACCCGATTACCGTTATTCCTGAGCCATACTCTTTTGAAAAAAAAAAATTAAAAAAATTGACTGAAATACCCCATTCTTAAAGCAATGGCTTAAAACTCTTTAATTTCTTCAATAAATTTTCAACCTATAATCATCAAAAAAGTCACCAATGGTTTCGTAAAATTTAAGTTTTTCAGAAATTAAAAAAGGAAGAAATAAAGAAGAAATAGAAGAAATTAAAAAAGAGGAAGATGGATGGACATAGCGCCTTTGTGCTTTAAGGTATCGATATGTTGGCCTACTTACGTTATTGGAGTTCACGAGGGCAGTGAACTCCGAAATGTTGAAAAATGCGTGTACAAATAGGCAGCATTTTCCTCCTCCAGGGGTAGATAGACTGGATAACATTCGAGATTGCCAACAAGTTTGACATGCAAATTGTTATCAATTTTTAGGATGTCCCACAGTAAGAAGTGGGCGTCCTTATGCCATTGATCCGGGATAAAGTTGGACAACACTCAATAGGAAAAAATAAATAAATAAATAACCACACACTAATCCGTTTTAGGCCATTCAGAATCCAAATCCGCTAAAAAAAAACACCATAGGTGAATGTCTTGAAAAACACCATAGGCGTGTGTGTGTGACAAAATCTCGCCCAACCCCATTCAGACTGGAGTTCATCTGTTCAATGGCATGCCAGAGTGGGGAAGGTTTTAGGTACATCATGTTAGCATCAAAGCTAAAAGCCATTTTGATAAACCTCGAGCTTTATAAAATCTCGGACTTTCTAGGTATTAATTTTAATTATAATTTTTGATTGTTCATATTATTTATTTTTGACTCTTTGCTGTACCTTGTTGGTTTTTGCATTAAAAAAAAAACATTTATTGTGGGCAAAGGTGTATTGTGAGAAAGAGAGAGGAGGGAGCAGCTGGTCCGCCCCCTCACCCAGAACTAATTAAACGCCCCAGGACTCAGCCCGAAGTAAATGCCGATTCACATTAGACGGGCAGGGCAAGGCGAGGCAAGGACCGAAAATAGGAGAAAAAAAAATCAACCAAGAAAGAAATTATGAATAGGTAGGTACATAGATAGATATGTAATACCTGGTTTTCCTAGCGATGGCCGACGGATTATTTTAACTGAAAACAGATATTACAAAGACCTTGCGCTTATGGACTAGTAGGTATGGTCTCTAGTGCACTTACCGTGTTTCGGAACAATGAGTCGCAGTTGGTAGCGGAAGGCGTCGATGTTCGTTGACTAGGTGATTCCCTTTGGAAACACCGAAAAACAATATCCTTCGTCTGAAGTTTACCAGGTAAGTATGATTTGATATGATTCTGCTTTTATCACGTAATTGTGTATAATTTGCTTTGTTGATCAACTTTAACTTCTTTCTTTTGTTTCAGGTTCTTCAAGACTCAGGTAAGTGAATTTATGTTCTGCAAAATATGAGTGACTCGACTTCTACTTTGATCAAGGTAAGTAAATTCTGGTAAGTATTTAACTAATTAATATGATTTCTGATCTTATTACGCTCCAGGAAACTGCTCAGGTAAGTATTCAAAAGTCAGAACGCCAGTTCAGGAACAAAAAGGTAAAAATCTCTATTTAAACGAAAAATACTTCAACATTCAATAAATGGCATAAAAGCAACGTAAACTTAATGACTTTGACTCAATTTAGCAAGGTAAGTAATTGAAAGATAGGTCCCTGATGGGGTTAACCTATACTTGTCCACGTGGTGGGTCGTTTCGGAACACCACGAGATCGATAACAAGAAACACTGTGTTTCGAAACACCACGAGATCGAGAACAATCTACTAAAGTCCTTTTTGGACATAAAAATACAAGAAAATAAATGCCTAGGAGGAACTCCAAAGAAACAATTAATACAATTTGAGTAAGTTTACCGGTTTGACTTATGTGAGAGAGAGAGTTCGTTGGGGTGGTCCATTGGGGAATGTGGCAGTCGTCCAGAATCTTCGGTGGAGTACTTGGGAGGGCGCAATCGTACACCAATGTATCCAGGGCTCGAGGATCTGGTTGCAAATTATCAAATGGTGACTCTAAATTGACTTCACTGTCATAAAAACTGTCCTTTCACTATCTCTATGTTACGGAACTTCAACCCGCTCCAAATAACATCAACTTCTGACTAACAGCTTGTGGGTGAGCGCTCGATCAAGACACGACTGAGGCGTTGGCGTCGCGTTGCCCCAGCCGTGCCCTGCTCACGTGACCTCTCCCCCACCTCATGGCTTTCCAACGCTGGCCTGGGTGGTGCTGCTGCCTGGTGGCGGCCGTGGTCCCTCCACTTCCATGTGGTCTTTGGCGCATGGAAGGCTTCTTTTTAGCACTAGTTTCGGGATGGAGTTGGCGGAGCCTTGCTGTGATGGCCCATCACAGATACATAATATATAATCTACTGTGTCCAAGTTTACTTCTGATTTTTCCACACATTGTTGACGTATTTACGGTGGCACATGTCGAACAGCTCGCTTTTCTCCTGCACTAGTTCAATTAAATGTTCATCCTCCACGTCACAAAAAATCAAAACAAAAAGACCGAAAACAAAGAACTTCCTGACTGAAAGGCAAGTGACAAGGTGGGACAAGCAGAGGGAAGCGTTCCGGGTTTGATCGGCTGGGCAAGGTTCGTGCAAGGAGCAGTCACTGAACGGGCAGCATCAGTTCTGAACTGACCCTGTCCGTTCAGTGTGAACGAACGTATTGCTTTGATATTATTTCGATCGTGATCGAGCCCTGCCTGGTCCTTGCCTTGCCCTGCCCATCTAATGTGAATCGGCCTTTATGTGTTAAATGGTTCCAGGCTGAGTTCCAACGTGGGAGAACAGGAGGTGTTTTTTTAGTGGGTTTGAATCCCACATAACCTGAAGACGCGGACCCTCACAGGTATCTTACGAGATCCAACTCCACCTGTGGATCTTAAAGATTTTCTCTGCCTGCCGAAAAAATTACTAAACAACATTTTCTTACACAAATTATAAGGAGAGCTGGAAAATAAAATAAAAACTTACTTTGTTAGACCGTATATATTTTTTTGTCATTTACAGGATATAAAAATAATTTTTAATAATATCATTCAATATCGATTCTTTTTTCAACTCCACAACAATATTCAATAATCACCAGATTCATTGAAAAACATCCATAAAGTCGTTTTATACCGATCTTCGTGCGTTCCATCAAGAACTTTTTGTTTACTATAATTATTATCTTGTAAATTATACGAATAACCTATTTTCAACATTTCTTCAACTAGATACAAATTTGTCTGTACAAAAAAAGATGACACACCGTTTGGCACTAATAAATATTATTATCAATCTCAATAAAGTTTCGAGTTTTACAAAATTTGTAAATTAAAACAAAAACAAAATGGAAGCTTAAGAACCTAGGTATATGTACATCATAGCACCCTACCGCGAAAAACAGACTGATTTATTAATGAACATTGAAACGTTTAGTGTATTTTAATGCTACGAATGAAAAATACAACGAATTAATATTTTTTAAATGTTCATTAAAAATATCTGTTATTGCCGAAATTTACAGTCCACGTATAAATAACAATGATTAACTACTTACATATGTACAAAAATACAAACACTCGATGTGAGAGGACGATGGGCAAGAATTTGTTCGGTAACGAAAACGGGTCGAATTCGAACGTTTCGGTTGACATTTGGGAATTTGATGACGGGAAACGTTTTCGGTGCACTTCTATGGGAGGATTATTGAAGAAATTTTGATGATTTGTGCCCATCATGATCGAGATGGGTTCGCCTAATGTGGTGAGACTGTCGCGTGTCTCGTTATTGAACAAGTAGAATTAAAATACAACGGGAATTTGAGGGGAGAGAGCGAACTGGTTGGGAGGTCAGTCCGATTTCCGAGTTGGGTCGAGGAGGTCAGAGCTGGTCGCCGATCACAGAGAGTCGAAGTTTGAGATGTCGCTGCCGTTACCCTGCGAACAAGAAAGAATCCGTTAAAAATGAAGAAATAGATTGGTTTTGCATTAATTTTAAGGCGGGCGGTTGCTAGTTTGAGTGTTGGGTGTACTGGAAACATTTTACGATTTAACCCGGCAAAGTGTTTTGTGGTTACGTTCCATCGTTCTGTTAGCACATGTCAGTTCCCATACATTTTGGAAGGATCTCCTCTCTTTCGTGCGACTGAGAGTCCTGTGCGATAACCAGCTCTCTTTCACCGGGCATATTAGTGCAGTGGCGAACAGTGCCATGCGAATGCTAGGCTTCCTGAAGCGTCACACCCGTGAATTCACAGACCAGGGGCGGCTACTGATAGGAGCATAGGCGCATGTGGAAACAAGAAAAATAACATAACTCGCTTTACTGCTTAGAGCTTTTGGCTAAGATTCAAGAAACATGGAACATGCTTCAATCACGCTTTTCGGCGGAGTAGGAATGTGGTGGACCCCGGCACTTTTCGGATAGTTAGTCCAAGGCTAAAGCCATGTTCCATACTAATAAACTAGACACTATTCAAAATGACTCATTGTATAGGTGACATACAGGGGCGGCTACTGATAGGAGCATAGGCGCATGTGGAAACAAGAAAAATAACATAACTCGCTTTACTGCTTAGAGCTTTTGGCTAAGATTCAAGAAACATGGAACATGCTTCAATCACGCTTTTCGGCGGAGTAGGAATGTGGTGGACCCCGGCACTTTTCGGATAGTTAGTCCAAGGCTAAAGCCATGTTCCATACTAATAAACTAGACACCATTCAAAATGTCTCATTGTATAGGTGACATACAGGGGCGGCTACTGATAGGAGCATAGGCGCATGTGGAAACAAGAAAAATAACATAACTCGCTTTACTGCTTAGAGCTTTTGGCTAAGATTCAAGAAACATGGAACATGCTTCAATCACGCTTTTCGGCGGAGTAGGAATGTGGTGGACCCCGGCACTTTTCGGATAGTTAGTCCAAGGCTAAAGCCATGTTCCATACTAATAAACTAGACACCATTCAAAATGTCTCATTGTATAGGTGACATACAGGGGCGGCTACTGATAGGAGCATAGGCGCATGTGGAAACAAGAAAAATAACATAACTCGCTTTACTGCTTAGAGCTTTTGGCTAAGATTCAAGAAACATGGAACATGCTTCAATCACGCTTTTCGGCGGAGTAGGAATGTGGTGGACCCCGGCACTTTTCGGATAGTTAGTCCAAGGCTAAAGCCATGTTCCATACTAATAAACTAGACACCATTCAAAATGTCTCATTGTATAGGTGACATACAGGGGCGGCTACTGATAGGAGCATAGGCGCATGTGCACCCCGTGCACCCCAGCCAATTAAAAAAAAAAAATTAAAAGTTCGTTCCTATTTGTTTGAAAAGTAAGTTGGCTAGTGACAGAAGACTCGATCGTAGCTACTGTGCTAGTTGAATCTACGCGCGAAAACAGAGGCAGGGAGTCTTTCTTGACCCATCACACCCGTTAACAGCATCCGTTTGAATCTGCTCATCCTGGGAAGGATGACGTTATGGTGACGTGTTTCGAGGGAGGCAGGCACGTGAGATTGACCAACCAGAGAGCATGAAATGTGCCTTGGGGCGCAAAACTGAATTGATGCGCCCCCGTCAGAGCTCTTTTATCTGGGTTTTCTTATCGAGTAATAAGTAAACACAGAGTCAAACAAAACTGATAAGGGATTTGCATTTTGCGTTTTCAGTCCACTGTTTTGTTCAAAGTATTGTGATTATTTAGGAGTGTTGTAGGTACGATGAACAATTTTTTGCATTACATTAAACTATTCGCGTATGTCGGTTGTGGAAAAGTGCGACATTTGAGAAACTGGCTGCCGTTGAAATTTAAAAATCGTGCAGATTCGTACCGTAAGTTTAAAATCGAATATTATAAGAAGGTAGATTGGCTTTGTAGGTGTGAAGTGACTAACAAATTATTTTGCTTTGCTTGCCTACTTTGTTCTACCAACCGAAAAGAGGCTTGGGTTAAAGACGAGCTCTGGTAGATTTGCGTATATTGGGTCGTCAAAATATAATGCGACAACTCGACAGTGCATATCGCCTTAATCTGATGCAAAAAACGGTTAAGAAAAATAGGTACATTTTATCTCAAATCTTTGAGAATTTTATCATCGAGCTAGCCATGCGTGGATGAGAGGGAAGATTCTTCGAATCCCAGAGTGTTCAAGGGGCTCGTTAATTTTTCTTCCGAATTGGACGATGTTTTGAATCGTCACGGGCAAATACACATTTCAGCTAGTGCATTAAGAGTGCATTTCTTGGGTTTAAACCTTTGATGATGAAGTATTTCAGAATTTCTGTTAACCACTAGAGAACATTTTTCGTGTCTATTGCACCTACGTATTTAGTACCGTTTGCAATTTTAAGATGAAAAAGTTACCAGGATTTATCCCATTTGCAAATCGTTGAAATTTCTATTTGGCAGAGAAAATCACCTATTCTGTCTCTTCTCGATAGCCTCTCCTGATCTCTGTGCACCCCCTGAGTTTCGGGGCAGGAGCCGCCACAGTCACAGACATTTCACCGAGGGATTTAACCCATTTCAAGCCGAGGGTAGAAAAAACAGAATAAAGGGAGGAGGAGGATGAACTATTTTACAGAATGCCGGCCGAAATAAGGCATCATTTGCTCACCAATCGAGGAAATTATGGGATTTGAGAGGTCTCAGGTTTCCAAATCGATATGATTTATCTATTTCATTCTTGAAAATAAAAAAAATCTAGGTAAAATGTAAAAATCTATTTATGGACCGGAATCTGTTTCGACTCAGCCCAGAACGCTCTGTCGCGAAAGCGAGATTTATTGATTGATTATGATTTCATTTGGCATAAAAATGTAATATTTCAGAGTTTAATTTCGTCATGTGATATTTTGGCCCTAAATTAGTGTTCATGTGAAGAGGTATGTTTTGAGATGGTTGTATAGTTTCAATTGGAAGGTTTATTGAACTTAATAAAAGCAAAAAAGTTAAAGAGAGAAGAAAAGTGTTTTATATTGTAAATATACAATACGCTCACCCGAATTTGAGCCTCCATAATCACAATTTCGGCCGAAGGGCCTCTTTTTCAAAAAAATTTACCAATTCCCATTGAGCTCCCGGATATCGAAGACGTTTTTAACACAGAATGTGTTTTTGCGATGACCTACCGAAAAAAAATCGTCACGAAAAAGCGACAGAAAAAACATCTGGTGATATGTTTATTGGTTGTCATGTTTATGTCAACTCCACATTAAATGTGGATTAAATGTGGAATAATAAATTTTATTATTGTTGTTTTTTATTTAACGGATGACTAGTATCGCAAAAACACATTCTGTGTTCCTATGATTTCATACAGAGTATGGAAAAAGAAATAAACCGGGGGGTGCAGGGGGGCGGAGCCCCCCGCCGAGGCGCAAAGCGCCGAGTTTTTAAAGTACTGCATGAACGAGAAAAAATTCTTCTACAAAGATTTTCCACTATTTCAATATTTAAAAAAAAATCATTATTATGACGATGCGAAAGAGGCATCAGTGGCCGGAAATGGGTTAAGCCGATGATTGTATTGTACAAGGCGTTGGTTCTCCCAAAACTGGAATACGCGTCAACGGATTGGGGCCCTTTTTATTCGATCCACCGGTATGCCCTCGAAAGGGTACAGAATAAATTTCTTAGGTAGGTCGGTTTTAAATTGGGAATTCCGTCCGACGAAATCAATTATCCCAACATGTTGGAGACCTGCAAATCCCAAGCACTATACAGGGTGTAAGCCTTACTGGTCTGCCATAGTGTACTCGAGTCGATTCTAAAACTAATTTGCAACAAGAAAAGTCTCTTAGAAATTTCGTTTAAAAAGACTTCGTTTTCAAGTTACCTATTTTAATTTTAAACTTTTTTTTCGTGATTTTGACCTTATGTCATTAAATTGGTCATAACTCCTTTAATTAGCTATGATAATTACAATTTGAGGATACCGTTGGAAAGAGTATTAAATTTCCTATCGGATAGGTCCCTTATCTCTTCTTTAAGTCAAAGTTTAGGACACGAAAAAGCCCTCTGAAAAGTGAATTTTACGTAATTTGGGAAACTACGAATTTTTTCAACCGCGATTTGAACTGCAAAGACCAATATTTTTTCAAGATGAAAACAGTAAAAACTGCGCCAAAATCTCAGCTTTCCAATGGTATAATCAAAAAACATTTTAGAACAAATTTAGGGGAGAAATTGGTGTTTGAACGCGGAAAAACGTGCATTTTTTCAACGAAATCAGCGCTCCGCCTAGTCGATCTGAGAGGCCGGACGATGGAATTGGGTGGGTGGGCGCCGCAGTAGACCGCGAGGCCTTCGGAAACAGGCAGCCAAAATGCCGATTTCGTTGAAAAAATGCACGTTTTTTCTCATTCAATCACAAATTTCTCCCCTAAATTAGGTGTGAAAATATTTTTTGATTATACCATTGGAAAGCCGAAATTTCGGCGAAGTTTTTACTGTTCTTGCATCTTGAAAAAATATTGGTCCTCGTAGTTCAATTTGCGATTGAACAAATTCGATGTTTCCCAAATTACGTGAAATTCTCTTTTCAGAGGGCTTTTTCATGTCATAAACCTGGACCTAAAGAAGAAGTAGGACCTAAAGGGTAGGTCCTAAGGGACCTATCCGATAGGAAATTTAATGCTCTTTCCAACGGTACCCTCAAATTGTAATTATCAAAGCTAATCAAAGGAATCATGACCGATTTAATGACGTACCTAAGGTCAAAATCACGAAAAAAAAGTTTAAAATTAAAATAACTCGAAAACGAAGCCTTTTAAACAAAATTGCTAAGAGAAATTTTTTATGCAAATTAGTTGTAGAATCGAATCGTACAGTATGGCAGACCAGTTAGGCTTACACCCTGTATAAAAGAAGGATTCTCGCTGATTTGGTGTTCCTGCATAGATTGGTCAACAATATGATTGATTGCCCATCTCTACTCGCCAGGTTCCAGCTTTCCACTCCTCGTCTCACCAGTCGCCATCCCACCCTGCTCCGTTCTCAGCATCAAATTAGTTACTAAATTCCCCCTTAAACCGTATCCGCCGTTCAGCCAATTTTCTTCTTTATCTTCATCCTGATTTTGACTTTTTCAATAGTACCCCGCCACAACATAAATCTCTCATATTATCATCATCTGTTTTATTAATTTTTTCATTCATTTTCCTCTATCAGAAGTGGATACGAAGTGCCATACCTGCTTGGTAGAATTTTCGGATAGTTAAAATAAAACTCACCCTGTCTGGTCTGTACAACTGAGACTGCGGCATAACGAACGTGGAGCCGGTGTCCCTTTCTACCATCGTGTGCCCTTCCTGTGTAGAAAAAGTTGGAATTATCTTAGGTCACAAAAAACATAAGCATCAACAAATTTATTAATCGAAAAGACTCGAACTTGACTGAAGTTCGGCCAATCTCCTTTAGGGAAATCTCCTAAATATGTCCTCAAACCTGTTTTTTTTTAATTCTTGGTAGGTACTCAAAAGTTATGAAAAAATTATCCAATATTTTAATGGCATTAAAACAAGACATTGCAAACAACTATCAAATATTGTTCTATTGCCAAATAAATGGCGATTCGCTGCCATCTAGCTCGAAAAAATCATCAAGCACTAAGAGCCTCTTCAGACCAGCAGTACAGAGTCTCTTCAAGCAGTAAGAGCTTCATCAAACCAGCAGTACAGAGCCTCTTGACACCAGCAGTAAAGATAGTTTTTAAAGCACCACTACAGAGCCTCTTCAGACCAGCAGTACAGAGTCTCTTTAAACATTAAGGGCCTCATCAAAGCAGCAGTAAAGAGCTTATTCAAAGCAGTAAGAGCTTTTTGAGCCTTGTGCATTTTCTTTTATTCTTTTGTTGCCAAGCAACGCGGTGGAACCCCTTCAGGGGAGTTGCTCATTTCAGGTCAACTTTAGCCTTCGACGTCGCCTACGCTGACCGCTACCATTTCTCCACAGTTGAGTAAAATTTCAGTTGTTTTCTTAACTTTAAGTTGCGAATTTCACTACCATTCACACACAAACTCAACAACGTTATTTCCCACGCAAGCGGGAGATTACAGCTTCTTCAAAGTAGCAGTACATAGCAACAGAGATGAAAAAAGAATATTATGTTGCATTAATAACGTGTTCAAGTGTGTTAAATGAGGTAAAAATGATTTGGCTCCTCATGATGGGTTAATACCCAATTATATTTTCATTTGCAAATTGATCTCAGAACCTATCCTAGCAATATTACGAGTACATTTCAATATTATTTGTATATCAGGATTCTGATCTTGCATTGACTTTTTCCAATTTGTACTTGAAAATCCTGTTCCAACTTACACTATTTCGATCGTAGTTGCTCCTCAGGCTTTTGGTCGGGGGGTGGATGAGCGTCTCGTCGTAGGACCTCGCCTCGGACACCGTCCTGAAAAATCCATCGAGCGAATATTGGCTCCTCGTTAAAAATGATAATGGAGGGATCACAAGTGTAAAGAGAGTGAAAGGAGAGACTGATGACGTCAGAAAGAGTAAGTTACCTCGAGTAGGCGCCAAAGTCAATTGAGAAGAATTTTCAACGTGCAATAAGGCAGATAACGACATCATGCAGTCACAAAGGTCTGTATCAATCATATTAATAACTAAGGGGCGGAATCGTATTCATTTGTCGCTCCATATTACTGCGATTCCAAAAATGCTTGCCTTGTTTTGCATATAAATGCGTATTTAGATGTTAAACGAGGGCGACAACCCAAATATAGCTTTTCCAAGTCAAATTAATCCTTTTCCAAACCAAATAAATCATTTTAATTTTCATAATTTTGAATTTAAATTTGTGTAAATTTTCAAAGAAGATGAGAAAGAAATGGCATTAGAAAGGAAGACTCATCAGCCTCATCTTCAAGAGCCTCAGAAGATATCGGACAGAAGAATCGTAAATTCTTCACATTCTACAACTAAAAACTCCTCAAGTTCTTCTACAACGCCTGCAATTTGCAAGAATGTTCACTGGGCTAATTTTTGCGAAAGGATTCATTTGATTTGAAAAAAGTTTAATTTGGTTTGGAAAAAGTTTAATTTGGTTTGGAAAAAGATTAATTTGGTTTGGAAAAAGATTAATTTGGTTTGGAAAAGGATTCATTTGGTTTGGAAAAAGATTAATTTGGTTTGGAAAAGGATTCGTTTGGTTTGGAAAAAGATTAATTTGGTTTGGAAAAGGATTCATTTGGTTTGGAAAAGGATTCATTTGGTTTGGAAAAAGATTAATTTGGTTTGGAAAAGGATTCATTTGGTTTGGAAAAGGATTAATTTGGTTTGGAAAAGGATTCATTTGGTTTGGAAAAGGATTCATTTGGTTTGGAAAAGGATTAATTTGGTTTGGAAAAGGATTCATTTGGTTTGGAAAAATATTAATTTGGTTTGGAAAAGGATTCATTTGGTTTGGAAAAAGATTAATTTGACTTGGAAACGCTATATTTTAAATTTTTGTCTGTTTAAAGACAGAAGAGATTTTGAGGAGACATTAGGGTCGTAGGTAAACACTCAGACACCAATAAAAAAATTGAACCATAAAAGAGTTGAAATTTTAAAAACAAAAACAATTTAGGTTGAATTTTTGTTTAACCGCCATTCCTGGGGTCGCGAACGTCTTCAGAATTGGTTCTGATGATTTCGTTCATGGGTACTTATTGCCTCACCCGCTTTAGGCTTCACTGAAGGCACAACCCGAAAAATTATCAAGACCTTAAGGGGGTCTCAGTCGGTCGCCGTTAGTTCCTCGTTTCAGGTTAGTATTTCTCTCAAGAACTGGCGCTAAAGTATAAAGTTGTACTTAAATTTGAAATGTTCAAGGATTTTTGAAAATTCATTAGTGTGTGTCCATTCATTCATCTACCTAGGGAATTAAAAAACTAAAAGATTGCCGCTGGAATCATCAAAATCGAACAATAATTGCTGGCGAAAAGTGGAAAAAAACTAACTGAATAATCTGTTTTTCCTACTTTTGACTGCAATTATTGTTCGATTTTGATGATTCCAGCGGCAATATTTTAGTTTTTTAATTCTCTAGAATGTTGCACTGATGAATTTTGAAAATCCTAGAAAATTTCAAAGTTAGGTACAACTTTTGAAGTTTGAGCGCCGGTTATTTCGCGAAAAACTAACCCGGAACGCGCGACCAACTGAAACCCCCCTAAAGTCATCGTCATAATGTAAGCCTGGTTTAATCATGACACATAAACAAAAGGAATTGAAACAAACAGAAAGGTAAAGATCACAGAAGACGAGACGTCATGCAAAGATTTGATTAGGCGTAATATTGAAACATTTGAAAGTTAGAAGGAAGAACCTTACAAGAAGTCAACTCTTGAAGAGTCCAGAAGTTCGGCCTCAAGAGTCGGCGGAGGAGGAACATCCACCAAAACAGAACTGGAAAACGAAAAAGTGAAAAATAGGAGTGATTGTGAAACTACCTGGCACGTACCTGCTCACATACACAAATCATACTTTTACTGGATTGTGAGTGAAGAATCAGACCGACATTTTGATTCCTGGAGGACGTCGGCCAAGATTGCGTGGTGACTCGAGGTATGCGGAAGATACTTTAGTTAAGAGCACAAGAATACAACGGGAAATTGAATTTGTCTCTAATTTTTCCTAGGGAAAGAACAATTAATCTTAAAATCATAAATTATTTACTAAGAATGGTGAAAAATCTAATACCAAAATAATCTTTCAACTCCATACCGCTAAAAGAAGCCTCAAGCAGCCACAACTAAATGCCCACACGGGCGTCCCATAAGTTATCCACCAAACTTTGGGAGTAGTTTCTACAACTAATTTGCAACAAAAAAATGCCCCTTAGAATTTTTTTGTTAACCCCCCTTAAAATCCGACTTTTTGAACTTTTAAGATTGTTTGTGTTTTCGACCATACACCATTAAAACGGTCATAACTCCCTTAAATTAAGCTCAAAAATTAAAAATGAGGTTACCGTTGGGAAGAGCTTTTCTCAATAGATGAGCCGTTGACCAGTCGAGAAAAACTGAACTCAAGAGTAGTATTTCTACCTCATACTTAAAAATTTGTTAATTTCTGTTTTTCTAAAGTTTTCATGATTTTTCATAATTAAAACAAGGTTTTTGATTACGGGTGGAGTCTCTTTTTCAACGGTTTATTACCTCAATGGTACATGTTTCGGCGTAGCTTCGTCGCCTTCATCAGCCTTTGAACATCATTCTGGGGATATAACCTGTTGCATCTATAATACCTCGTCCATTGTCAATCATGGAGGGCACCCTCATCGGTTCTTCATCTCTTCTTGTTTTTTGAATATTCATTTCATGCCCTTCACTCCACTAGCCACGCTAATTGTGTTGTACCACAACAGTTGTAGAGTAATAAAATAATAGAATAAATAAGAGGAATAAAAGTTAATTAATGTTGAAACATGTGAAGTACTGGATCACCAGTCTTATGGTCTGAGATAACTCATTGAGTAGAGATAGGTAACTCATTGAGTTATCTCTACCATGAATGACAATGGACGAGGTATTATAGATGCAACAGGTTATATCCCCAGAATGATGTTCAAAGGCTGATGAAGGCGACGAAGCTTCGCCGAAACATGTACCATTGAGGTAATAAACCGTTGAAAAAGAGACTCCACCCGTAATCATCACTATGGTCACTCCATATACACACCAATGTAACAAGGTTTTATCCAGAGGGGCTCAAAAGCTTGAAAACTGCTCCATTTCATCAGCTTTCCAACGGTATAGTCAAAAAATATTTTACAATCGAATTTAAAGGAGAAATGTATGTTTAAACACAGAAAACGTTCAAGGGAGAATTTATGTTTGATCGCGGAAAAACGTGCATTTTTTCAACGAAATCTACGTTTTGACTGAGTCTCCCCGTCAAACCGTCGAATTCGTTAAAAAATGCACGTTTTTCCGCGATCAAACATGAATTCTCCCTTAAAGTCAATTGTAAAATATTTTTTGATTATGCCGTTGGAAAGCTGATGAAATGGAGCAGTTTTTAGGCTTTTGAGCCCCTCTGGCAAATACCTTGTTTTGATTATAAAAAACCGTCAGAACTTAAAAACGTCAGCCAAGTGGGTGTGGCACATAGCTTCCTCGTATCCATAACCCGATTATATAGATGATCCGATGCATAGTAGTTAATCTCAAAACACCAATCCCTAACTACCTTTCATCACTCTCATAGGGGACCATCTACACGCTAATCTGGACAATAATCGAAAATGTCATCAAATTCGGATGAAAAATTAAGTGAGTAGATGTATGTGATTGGATCAGAAAAATACTTAGCCTCGGCTGGGATTCGAACCCGCGACCCCTGGGGACAGTTGAAGTTACGGCTGTTACAAGTAATTCACGTTTGCGCTTGCGCAGTCGCTTCTATCAGTCCGGGGATGATGATTTTCATAGGGGACTATCTACAACCTAATCCACATAATCCCTGAAAATTTCATCGAAATCGGGTGGAAAATGTGGAAATTATGGCCGTTACAAAGGAATTCACGTTTGCGCATACGCAGTGGCTACTATCAGTCCGAAGGTGGTTATTTTCATAGGGGACCATCTAAATACTAATCTGCAACATCCCTGAAAATTTCATCGAATTCGGGTAGAAAATGTGGAAGTTATGGCCGTTACAAGGAATTCACGTTTGCGCATGCGCAGTCGCTTCTATCAGTCCGGGGATGATGATTTTCATAGGGGACCGTCTAGACACCAACCCGCACAATCCCTGAAATTTTTATAGAAATCGGACAATAACTTCGTATAGTTATGCGTGTTACAAGGAATTCATGACAGACACACAGACAGACAGACAGACAGACACACAGACAGACAGACACGGAACCAAAATTGTTCAGAAAGGTCTAAAACGCAAAACGCGAGTGGAAATTTTGATTTTGGAGAACTTTTTTTTTTCGTCCTTGAAAAGTGAAAACAAAGCTTCCGCTACCTTGGTAGACTCGGAAGCAAAAAAAAACAAAAAAAAAAAAAAAAACAGAAATTGTCAAATTTTCAAGTTTGAGGTAGAAATACTACTCTTGCGTTCAGTTTTCTCGACTAGTCAACTGCTCGTCTATTGAGAAATTGTACGCTCTTTCCAACGGTAACCTTATTTTTGATTTTTGTGTGTTATTTAAGGGGGTTATGACCGTTTTAATGGTGTAAGGTCGAAAACACGAAAATAATCTTAAATGTAAAAAAAAGTTGGATTTTAAGGTGGTTAAAAAACCCCAAGAGGCATTTTTTGTTGGAAATTGGTTGTAGAAACTACTTTCGAAGTTTGGTGGATACCTATCTTACGGGACGCCCTGTACATCACAGATCCATGGAACTGGTTTTGTTTCCTCACTATGGAAGGTAGAAAACTTATTATCCATTTTCACTGCCGTTTAATGAGAGAAATGGGGGAAATCTCATTATGCCTGTAAGTAATAACTCACAAAGACAGAAAGATGTAGATTTCACGTATTTTCAACGCTACCTGGCATGAATGAAACCAATCGCTGATCGGTAGAACCTTTACTCTTGAGTAAGAGCAAGAACGTGTTTTTTGGGAGGAAAAAATCCAGTCTTAACCAAAACTTGATCCAAAGGTGTTAAATGCAAGAATTATTCAACTTTGAATCGCATAAACCCAATAGAGCTGGTAGGTTGGACTATTCACGGAGTTATATGATGGAAATTGTGTCTACTCAATCGCCTTCCATGAGTAACCCGAGTTGGATGGATGATTTTCCCTGTTGCGTTTTGCGTTTTTTGAACAGCTTCCACCCTTTGGACATCTTTCCTACCCCCTGAATGTAGTAATTGAATTCAGGAACTTCAACAAAACACCCGTTTTCTGCCTGAAATTTGCATACCACCCTGCGAGACTTGAAAAATAAACTTGTATGATTTAAAAAATAAAAAATAAAAATTGAAGAAAAAGTGTAGGTAAACTTATTTATCCACGTACAGGGGTAAGTACGTTTAGGAGAGGACTTGCTGTTACTTTCGTTTGCAGGATATGGCAAAAGAACATTGATTTATGGAAAAATAGGAAGAAAACGAAGCCAGTAAAGTAGTGTCCCGAAACTCCCTACCTCTACAAAATTGACCCAGGTAACCCATCGACCACTTTGATCCAAAGAATGAACAAAATTTTTGGCTAAAATTAGAGAAATAGTGTTGAAAATTGAGAAATGTTATGAGATTAATGTTCCATGGTCAATATCTGAGGATCAAAATCTAAAGCATGATAGAACAACAGATTGCGAGTCGTGTGGGGTCAAATTTTATGGAAAAGGTAAAATTTAGTTTTCTGAGGGCTTTTTCATGCCGCAAACTTTGACTCCAAGAAAAGGTAGCATCGATAGGAAATGTAATGCCCTTTCCAACTGTTTCCTCAAATTTGAATTTACACAGCAATTTAAGAGAGTTATGACCAATTTAGTAACGTATGGTCAAAATCACGAAAAATCTTGAAATTGAAAAAAAAAAAAACACAAACGGTGGATACAGCTTTTGTACAAGTACGCAACCACGAGAGACATTTTATGTCTTATGTTTGATAAATTGAGAGCTTCCCAATGAGTGGTGAACGATTTTTGTGGGGTGGAAAATGAGGAAGTTAGTTTTCTCTAGGAACGATTGGTTGTACGTGAAAATCATCAGAAATTTCCGCGTAACGCTCCCCTCATAACGCTCCCCGCGGGACGATTCTTCATTTATGTGCCATAGTGAAGACATAAAATGTCAATATAAATTTGTCAATCAAATTGGTATCTATGCTGTTTCCTTTCACTCTAGGTCGTATCCAGGTAGACGTAAAACTTGGCATTTTGGATTAACCGAAACGGTGACGTCACGTGACGGAGTTGATGGTAGGTATCCAAGAAACATCACGGTTTACTCTGCTCACCTGTCGGCTGTCCGAATGGTGCTGAACCCCCCCTGGTTGATGTTGAGGTCGGTGTGCGGCTCGCCGATGAAGCACTCCTGGATCTCCTTGGTTCGCCCCACGGTCGCTGAGACCTCGAAACCCGCCGACACCAAAGCGCCTGAAACGACAAGCGGAGGACGTCATTCACAAAAAGAGTAACAGAAGTGCCCTTACACTGGCAATAGACCCCTACCATCGCAAAGTTCAGAAAATGTCGACTATTTTTGAACTCGCTGAAGGCCCTCCACACACAACGCGGACTCTATTTTCTATTAAACATGTCAAACAGAAGGACGAAAACGTGAAAAACTGCTTATAAGTAGAATTTTTGAAAGCTTCATTGACAGCATCATTGAAGGTTTATTTTGAAAATGAGACTGAATAACATCATAATATGATGTATAATATTATTATACACCATAAACCCAAATATGAAACCGTCTCCGTCAGTCTGAGACTGATTAACAAACTTTGTTTGGTCCTTCTGTGAGTATGCGGGAGGGAAACTTTGCCATTTCGACAATTGTAAAAGGAAGAGAACATTGTGAGCATTTTCTTGAACCCGGATTTGAAGAGAAAAAAACCAGGACGTGCAAGTGACCAAAAGAAGCAATTTTACTCACTCTTTTTACGATCCGATTCTACTTATTAGTTTATCAAGCGATATTAGTCTTCATTCTCTCTCTTTTAGTTTCTATATTAAGTTAGTTTTGTTATTTGAATCGCATTATTTGAGTGGTCATTTGATGGATCGTTTCGTGTGGTCGTGCTTAGAACTTAGAAGGGCGTTCTGTTGTCGTTCTGCAGTACTATCTGGAGTTCTATGCCATAGCGCTCAGCTTGGTGCTTTTCGCGTCTTTTTGTTTCGTGTGACGTGAACGATATTCCTCGATTTTTGCGGTGTATTTTGACAGAGGCTTCGCTTGTTAGGCATTTTCTTCTATGGTAATTTTTTTTCCTTGGGTACTCCTAGTGTTAAACGTTATTCTAGGGCCCTATTGTAGAATTTGACTTGAAATTCCAGAATCTAAAATTGAGGCAAATTCCCCATTCACACTAGGATTAGGCCAGTAATGAGTGCTAATTTTTTCCCTCGTATACCTAAATACTTTTGATTTATGTAACTCTTCGTGTCTCTACACTGTGACACGTACATTTGTTCAGAGTGAATATTTTTATGGTAGGGCAAGGGCTTATCGGCTCACCAGTGGAAGGTTTCCTCGGAGGTGGCGCCTGGGCATGAGAGAGTTTCTTAGGTGCGGCAGTCTCTTGTGAATTCGTTGTCGAGTTGCTCGGTTTCCGGCTGGTACTTCTCGAGTTCTGAAAAAAGGCAAATATTTAGAGCGTTCATTGTCAACCTGATACCACATCACTATTTTTCCCGAATGATGGTAGTATGCTCATTTTCAATTGTTGTTATTGAGGGAAAAGTTATACATTATGATAAGAATTTTTTTAAAAATATATTTTTGACCGGTTGGTATTAGCAACCGCTATCACATTACATTATTCATGCGAGGTCAAACTTAAATCTATTGTCTTCGTTTAAATTGTTTTTAGGCATGAGAAAGGGGCCATAGTTTGCTCCGAAAGCGCTAGCCTGGGTAAAGGAATCATGAATGAGAATTGGATATTTACTGCTTCTTCCTCTCCACATAAACCTACATCATCACGTAACAGAACCAATAAAATTAAATTTTAAAAAAATCAAAAATTAAATAATGATAATAATGATAATAACAGTTTAGTAATTTTCCATCCTGATCAAAGCTCGTCGATGATGACTGAAAATGCCTCCTTTCTTGATCTCAGCAGACTAACTAATTTTCAACCATCATCCTTTACAGATTTATCAATAGTTACCAGTTAGTTATCAATAGTTATCAGATAGTTACCTAAACTAGGTAACTAATAATGAGCTACCTCTAATAATGAGCAAGCAAAAAAAAAAAAAAAATAATAATAATAATAATAGGTAATTTTTTTTAAATAGATGATTGAGAACAGTCTCCAATTTCGCAGTTCTAATTTGTTCACTGGAATTTCGCCCCACCTGTGAAGTATTTTACGATTCGCATTTCAAAATTTACCTTCAGGAATGCGTAAAATGTTTGACTTTAAATCACACATTTTGGACGCAAATGTTGATTTTTGGGTGGATATTGAGCAAAAAGTAAACTCAACCTGACGTAGAAGCTTTCAGGGTTGACCATTGATTCTCGGCTCAAGATTCCGGTCCCTTCCTCCTATAACCATCTTCTATTTCTATTTCCTTAGTACTTCACCATCAGCATCACCATGGTCCTCAATTCCTGTCCCATCTCCCAGTCCTATTAATTCGCAATCAAGTTTCTAGTTGGCTCAGGTTCGTGAATACTTGATGTTGCCTCAATACATAAGTAGATAATAAGCAGATGCATAAGTAGTAAGAGATTGTGGGAAACCATTTTAATAAAAACGGAGTTGAGTAGAACGTTGTCTATTACTTATACTACTTACTTATACTTACTTACACTATACTTACTTGTCACTTTATTTACTTACTATAATTCACTTATTGTTATTGATTGTTACAGATGATGACCTAACCGTCGATATCGATTAAACTTGTAACTCATTATTTTCTTGGAAATAGACAACTTTCTACTCAACTCCGTTTTTATGAGGGAACGAGAGTTGGACATAATTTTATTAATTTGGCACTACATAGAAATTTCAGCCATAAATTATAGGAAGTTATCATATTCAAATTTTGACGTTACAGTAAATTGTGATATTGAGAAAAAATTGTAACCTCCCGATTTTTATCAAATTTGGTACATCTGCTCCATTCGGGGTCTAGTTGTGCCTCGAAGCTTTCGGTTAGTTCTAGTCATTTCTAAGGGGTGAAAAATTGTGGATGAAATTTTCAAAACGCCCTAGCTCGAAAACTCTCAATATTTTTTTTTTTCAGAAATTTAAAATAGTATTGAATTTTTAGAATCGAATGAGACCACCCAGAGATCTGTAGGACAAACTCAGATGACCATATTCTTTGGATAGAGTGAGCCGATTAGAACCGGTTCGTTTCTCCGAATAGAGTTTCATGTCACTCGTTTTTGGGCTTCCAAGAACGAAATTCCGTACTGAAGGACCTCACACGATCAACTATTGGCTAAGTATTATATTGAAAGATAATGAACACGTTGTTGGTTGAACATTAGATAAATAGAGCATCGTTAATTATGATACTCGTTAGATGTTTCATTATGGTATTATTACCTATATTATTTGTATCATTGCATCAACCGTTAGTTGTTTGAATTGCTGTTCCATGTTCAAGGCACTCAAATCAATTTTAGCCGAAGGCCCATTGTTGTCTGCATGGATTTCCTTAAGATTATTGTAAGCGGTAAATGTATTCTGAATAAACTTGTTTTCATTCATTCATTCCAGAGCAGATTGAGTCCTGGCAGCTCACAGTAAATCACGATACATGCTTAGAACACGTTTGAACTAATCCAGTAGGACTCACCTGGGGTTTTTCGACCGTGAGATACTTGAGAAGCTTCTGTTCGGGACCGAAGGTGGACATGGTGAGGTTGGATCCAGGAGCGGGGACTGGACGGTACTTGGCGCGAGGAATCATCACCGTGAGCGACCGGTCCCGCTGCTCCATGGTGCCGTGGTAGCTGAGCGGCGGCGACGGCGCCTTGCTCATCTTCCTGCACGGCTTCTGCGGCCTCGCCGCTTGACTTTGCAGAGATTGAGCCTGCAAAACACAAAATATCCTACTGAATCAATCAATTCTCAGATCTCCTACCCTCGAGGTCCTCACACTAGACGCCACAAGGCTCCAACACTGGTACAACAACATACGGGTAGCTGCTTCAACCGTGTCCTAGCGCAAGGCACGGAATTAGGTGATATAGGAATCTCTGCAGAAGTCCTTTCCAATGAAGCACCCCCCCCCCCCTACATCCCACTTTATCCAACCCCAGGACTGGCGTCGGATAGCAGGAGATTCTCCCCACTATTCACTCAAATTATTTTTAATAATAAATAAAATTACAAATAAAATTATTTAATTTATTTAGTTTTGTTTATAACACGCCTCTTTCGCTTCAAATAATCCACTACGGGCAGATTAAAAGAAAGGAAAGAAGAAAAATAAAATAACTTGCTTTTCTGCTTAGAGTTTTTGGCTAAAATTCAAGAAACATGGAACATGCTTCAATCACGCTTTTCGGCGGAGTAGGAAAGTGGTGGACCCCACGTGGCACTTTTCGCATAGTTAGTCCAAGGCTAAAGCATGTTCCATACTAATAACCTAGACATCATTCAAAATGTCTGATTGTATCGGTGACATACCTGCTTAATGTAAGGGGGAGGCGTGTGGTCCATGGAGGCTTCGCTGGAGGTGTCGAGGCTGATCATAGCCCGCTTGTCCTGCGGCTGGTGGGGGCGGAGGCGGAAGCCCGGAGGCCGGAGTTGAGAGGCGGAGACACCGCGTCCGCCCAGCGGCCGCCTCCTCATGCACGACAGCACCAGGCAGACGACCAGGAGAACCACCAGCGAGATGCCCACCAGCGACAGGATCAGCAGCAGCACTTAAATTGATGGAACGCAACATTTTGTATGCCACTTTCATCATAACATGTGAATTTTATTATGTGTAGGTACCTATCGAATAATAGCACATACCTACTCCAAAAAATGATTAAAAGAATGAATAAAAAATTTAAATTACCTTTCAGATTGACCTGACAGTACTGCCCAGCGTACCACTGGAAGCATTCGCACAAGTCTTCTTCGCTCTCCCGTGGGAAGCAGTTTCCGTGGAAATTACACCGTTCGCAGCCAATCATTTCAGCTATAATATTAAAATGATATCAGTCTGATGACTTCGGAGAGCAAGTTACAGCAGATAGAACACACCTTTCAAAAATTAGCTAGGGGAAGATTAGGGAAATTAGCTATCGGCTAATAAACTAAGCTTTTGGACTCCAGCAATAATAGGGAAGCAATCATTAGGGCTATAAGGAGTCTCTAGCACCCCTGGAGAAATTAGCTACTGTCCCCCGATGAAAAGAATGAACGCAAGGCCCGACAGGGAGTTGGGTATCCACAACGTAGAACTGCACCCTTTTCCACAAATAAACGTTCACAGGTTGTAACTGACCTTATCCAATACCCCTGAACCTGCCGTGAGTCATACGTTCTTCCTTTCCCCCCCTTAACCCCTTTCTGGACAAGAAAAATACATTACTAACCCTCGAAAGAGAAAATTTTCGAACTCAAGAAAGAACAGTGACCTGCCTGAAATAACTGTTCTCGACAGCGAGTTTGTCAGGAGAGATTACACCGATTTTTGGCCTATCGTTTTTTGGCTAAATTTTTATTTGATTAATTTTTGGTGTTAAATTTTTTCCTTGGTCGATTCCAAAAGTTCATTATTGAAAATAATAAACCAAAACTTGGTAGGTACCTAGTTTAAAGGTCAAGTGCCAATTTGAACACTTTTGATTTATTATTTTCAATAATGAACCTTTGGAATCGACCAAACAAAATTTAAAGATTTTCAAAATTTGTTAACGTATAAAGGAACGTAGAATTCAAAAATAGAATAATAATTTTAGTGACCGTCTGTCGTAAGCTTTCCCGGACCGATTTTACCTATCAGCTACCTAGTACCTATCAGCTAATAAACTAAGCTTTTGGCCTCCAGCAATCATAGGGAAGCAATCATTATGGCTGTAAGGAGTCTCTAGCACCCCTGGAGAAATTAGCTACCTATCAGCTAATGAAATAAGCTTTTGGCCTCCAGCAATCATAGGGAAGCAATCATTATGGCTGTAAGGAGTCTCTAGCACCCCTGGAGAAATTAGCTACCTATCAGCTAATGAACTAAGCTTTTGGCCTCCAGCAATCATAGGGAAGCAATCATAATGGCTATAAGGAGTCTCTAGCACCCCTGGGGAAATTAGCTACCTATCAGCTAATGAACTAAGCTTTTGGCCTCCAGCAATCATAGGGAAACTAGTACTGGCTAGCAAGGGAGGCTATTAGAATCCAAGGAAATCCAGCTTTTGGGTGCTCCTCCACTGGAAGCGATGCCAATCGACGAGCAACTGATCTCATTAATTGACTTGCTATAGTGAAAACCATTTCATTTCGAATTGAACCTTTTATTACATTCATTTAAACAAAAAAGTTGAAAAAAGTTTAATCTTTATTGAAAAAATAAGAAAAAAAGTCTGCTTAGTGGGTGTGGCACAAAGGCAGAGCTACTATTCAGTCGCCTCCAATAGACTTCCAGACGTCTCGCGTCGCTAGTTTGAAGTTTCTCCTCATCGCTATCGGCCTCTAGCAACCCACTAGAGAAGGATATCCTCACCTGAACAAATCCTTCCCGGGTACAGCGTGTTGTGGGACAGATCCGTGAAGCCTTCTCGGCAGCTGCAAGTGTAAGTTCCTCGCAGATTGAAGCACTGAGCGTTTTCAGAACAGTCGTGGAACTTCGTGTCGGTACATTCGTCGAAATCTGTAATCCAAAATAATGATTAGTGAGGTTCTAGATTTTCAATAATGAAGGTACAGAATTTACCTTCTGATTTTGTTCTGAAAATGGTATAACAGTGGACTTGCCGTCTGCTCGTAGAAATTCCAGTTTCTCCTTTGCCGCGTGAAGCTCCGTTCCTCCCATGCTGAAGTTATTGGTTTTCAGGTGTTTCCTGAATACTTCTTCAAGTTTGGATTCATCTGTGTTTTCCGAAAGCTGCCGAGTAAAATCAGCCCGTTAAGTAAATTCACACTGACAATGTTCCACATAAGTAGTTATACCTGCTGAAAGGGGGTTATGTGCTAGTTATTGGCCCACCCTACTATATGGCCATCCCCTTTCGAATTTTTTTTTTTACACCATTAAAGCCAGTGGAATAGAAATATCTACTGTTGTTACCTATCACTGGCTCACACAGCCACTCCAATGAGCAAGTCCAATGATCTACAGGGTGATGATGATCTACTAAGACTTGTTAACCCTTTAAGGGTCATATGGCTGCCGGGGGGGGGGGGGGGGACCTTTTTTTGGCGACAATCCAGATATCTTCACTATAAGTAGGCGTTATTTTGTGTCAGCTTTCGTTCGCGAGTATCAGCGTAAGTCTACCATGCTTCCTATTGGCTGGGGCGTTAGTGATTATCCGGTTAACTCTCATTTCTGTTTCGAGAACAAACCGCTAACTGAGTTTACCTACTTTTTCCCAGTGTACTAAATTGTGCTTAACCAGGCAAGTAGGTTTTCTTATGGTTGGTGAGCAGTTAAGTCCGAAAATTTGGTTGGTCGTAACCAAGTAAGTATGGAAATTAGACTGACTGACTATTTATTTATTTTTATTTATGGCGTGCCCCCTCCGTCAAAAAAAACATTTTGTCTTTGAGGGGAGTTACAAAAAAAAAAAAAAAAAAAAAACCCACCAGGTAACTTGACAATTTTTAAAAAACCATGAATTTACCATTAAGATGCAATTTGAGGTGCAGTTCGAGCTATCATTTCGGTTTTAGGATTCTTTCGTGAAAAAATGGCAGGGTTAAGTATCAATTGTTGTGGATTCCTGAATTAGGAATAAAATTTGAAACTTTAGAATGCTCTTCTGTAAAATTCCATTTTTTGTATTCACCTCGTCCCCCCCTCCCCCCGACAGCCAATTCTACAACTTATTATGACAACTAAAAAATGAACCAAACACAAAAACTTCTCACCATGGACCAATTTTGATGAAATTTCGTACATCGGGTCCATTTGGAGTCATTTGGTTATCGTCAGTCACTTCGAAGAGGCAAAAAATTGGGGTTGAAATTTTCAAAACGTCTTTTCTCAAAAACTTTCAAAATATAAGTATTGTTTTTCATCCATTTAAAATTGTATTGAATTTTTTGAATCGGACGAGACCGCCATCTGCAGGATCACTTGCTCGCTCGATATTATAATATAATATATGGAGTACATACTTCATATTATGAATTCTTAAGTTGGGACAATTGATAAAGCAGAAACATGAGATTGGTTCGCTAAAGAATGTTCACTGAGGGAGAAGGCCTCCCGTTCAAAGTTCAGCGGATCAAATGCGATCTCTTTTCGTTCTTCGAATAGAGTTTCAACTCACTTAGCTGTGCTTCCCTAGTGTTGTGATCAACGACCTCTTCGCATTTCTGTCCATTCGCTTCCTTAGCTCATGTGGTAGGAGCTCCGATTTAGATCGGAATGATAGGAGATCGATCCCCAGTCGAGGGAAGTTAATTTTTGATGATTCAAAACTAGCGACCGAGAACCAAACTTCGTTATGAATATGAGAGCACCCACAACTCCCCGGTCAAATTAAACTTGGTTGTAAGCCTTGAGCGAAATTATGGTTGATAATGGAAAAGCCATGTTTACTACAGGCTAGTGATCTATTTATTTAGAAAAATAATAAACCGTTGTGTAATTATTTGCAGCGTTTTTACAAAAACGAAATCAGCGTGAGACTCTGGGGAGTATGAGGGTGGGGAGTCTGTAGCGCCGCGCAATTGGTAGCCCGCCAGGCCTCAGTGACGTAAAATCGAAAACACGAAAAAAGAATTGAAAGTGAAAAAATGTCGAAAAACAAAGGTTTAAGAAGAAACTGCAAGGAGGAATTTTTTGTTGGAAATTGCTTTTGAAATCAACCCTTGAAGTACCCTTAACCCTTAATTTCCCACTTGTTTAAAAAAATGTTTTTCCGGGTTTTTTAATTAAATTTAGATGTACCTATTTTGACAGAATATTTGTGTAGTAGGTACCTTGAAAGGCGCCATTACAGTCTGTCAGCTTAAGAATGATCTTTCAAAGGGCCTCACTGCGTCAGCAGAATCTGTCTATGAACCTAATTTTGTTGGAGTAGAAGAAGGAAACTTGGAAAAATCTTGGGTCGGATGTAGGGGTCTCATGAAGTAAAGAACTAAGGAATAAGATAGAGAAGGTTCACTTCATAGAGGGATCTATGCTGTATAGGACTGTGTAAGAATTTCTGACTTTGGAAACCCAACTAATAGCCTACCTAGAAGGCTGTATTACAGTCTGTCAACTCAATTTAGTTTTTTCTTTGAGTCATTATGTTTTTATTATCATGTTTTCTTACAAAATCGATAATTGGAGTATCAGGATAGCTAACGGCTATCAGTTCTGGTTTAAAATTGGATAAACTGTTGGAGGTAGAAATCGGACCTCAGGATATTAAGGGTTAACAGTCAAAAGTATTGAAATCGTGCATAAACCCACTGAATGAGCGAGGGAAGCGATCGGACACGCTGATTTATAACTGTCGAAGATAAAAAATTAACTGATTTTCAAGGTATTCCTTCTCCTCAAGGAAAAAGACTTTACCTGTATGTAGAACTTGGCCATGGTGTCGTTGATGTTGTTGCCGTTTTTGTCGAATCCGGTGACGGAGAGTCCGTGGTAGACGTCTCTGAGGTCGGACTGCATGACCATCCTGTCGAGGCCTTCCTTGGTCGCTTCGGCGAGGTGCTGGTAAACGCTGGTCGACGCGTCCATCAGGCCGTTGGTGAACTGGATTTTCTCTTTCCCCACTCGCTCGAGAGGAACCTGCATGCTGAACGTGTACGTCGCTGAAATACCAAACAGTTGGTTAGAGCTTCCAGGAACGGATGAGGACGTTCAGGGATACCCACAGCCGGTCGGCGCTTATAAGAACGATATGGTTTCACATAACCCACAATTACGTCGGTCAATAAAACATAAAATAACTTTATTACGTACCCTTAGAACCGCCACAGAATCTAGTTTCCAGAATGTGAAGAATGTTTACAAATTTTTCAAATTTTGGCCAAATAATAAATCTCGAAAAATTTAACTTTTTTTTCACACTTTTCCATTTTTCTGCTTATTGAATTATCTGGCGTATTCACGTTTTTTAGATTTTGTTTTACAAACTATACTTACATGAAAAATTGAAGCTCTGTGAAATCTCATCTTATTGGGTCTACCAGAAGCAAATTAAGCCTGCTGGTCAGAGAGGATGACCTCATTATGTTATTGAGATTCACTCATAGACTCTCTGTGAAATTTAAGCTTATTGGGTCCACCAGAAGCAAATTTAGCCTGCTGGTCAGAGAGGATGACCTCATTATGTTATTGAGATTCACTCATAGACTCTCTGTGAAATCTCAGCTTATTGGGTCTACCAGAAGCAAATTTAGGCTGCTGATCAGAGAGGATGACCTCATTATGTTATTGAGATTCACTCATAGACTCTCTGTGAAATTTAAGCTTATTGGGTCCACCAGAAGCAAATTTAGCCTGCTGGTCAGAGAGGATGACCTCATTATGTTATTGAGATTCACTCATAGACTCTCTGTGAAATCTCAGCTTATTGGGTCTACCAGAAGCAAATTTAGGCTACTGATCAGAGAGGATAATCTCATTATGTTATTGAGATTCACTCATAGACTCTCTGTGAAATCTCAGCTTATTGGGTCTACCAGAAGCAAATTTAGGCTGCTGATCAGAGAGGATGACCTCATTATGTTATTGAGATTCACTCATAGACTCTCTGTGAAATTTAAGCTTATTGGGTCCACCAGAAGCAAATTTAGGCTGCTGATCAGAGAGGATGACCTCATTATGTTATTGAGATTCACTCATAGACTCTCTGTGAAATTTAAGCTTATTGGGTCCACCAGAAGCAAATTTAGCCTGCTGGTCAGAGAGGATGACCTCATTATGTTATTGATTTTCACTCATAGACTCTCTGTGAAATCTCAGCCTATTGGGTCTACCAGAAGCAAATTTAGGCTGCTGATCAGAGAGGATGATCTCATTATGTTATTGAGATTCACTCATAGACTCTCTGTGAAATTTCAGCTTATTGGATCCACCAGAAACAAATTTAGCCTGCTCGTTAGAGAGGATGACCTCATTATGTTATTGAGATTCACTCATAGACTCTCTGTGAAATTTCATCTTATTGGGTCCACCAGAAGCAAATATAGCCTGCTGGTCTGAGAGGATGACCTCATTATGTTATTGAGATTCACTCATAGACTCTCTGTGAAATCTCAGCTTATTGGGTCTACCAGAAGCAAATTTAGGCTGCTGATCAGAGAGGATGACCTCATTATGTTATTGAGATTCACTCATAGACTCTCTGTGAAATTTAAGCTTATTGGGTCCACCAGAAGCAAATTTAGGCTGCTGATCAGAGAGGATGACCTCATTATGTTATTGAGATTCACTCATAGACTCTCTGTGAAATTTAAGCTTATTGGGTCCACCAGAAGCAAATTTAGCCTGCTGGTCAGAGAGGATGACCTCATTATGTTATTGATTTTCACTCATAGACTCTCTGTGAAATCTCAGCCTATTGGGTCTACCAGAAGCAAATTTAGGCTGCTGATCAGAGAGGATGATCTCATTATGTTATTGAGATTCACTCATAGACTCTCTGTGAAATTTCAGCTTATTGGATCCACCAGAAACAAATTTAGCCTGCTCGTTAGAGAGGATGACCTCATTATGTTATTGAGATTCACTCACAGACTCTCTGTGAAATCTCAGCTTATTGGGTCTACCAGAAGCAAATTTAGGCTGCTGATCAGAGAGGATGATCTCATTATGTTATTGAGATTCACTCATAGACTCTCTGTGAAATTTCAGCTTATTGGGTCCACCAGAAGCAAATTTAGCCTGCTGGTCAAAGAGGATGATCTCATTATGCCATGAGATTCACTCACAGACTCTCTGTGAAATCTCAGCTTATTGGGTCTACCAGAAGCAAATTTAGGCTACTGATCAGAGAGGATAATCTCATTATGTTATTGAGATTCACTCATAGACTCTCTGTGAAATCTCAGCTTATTGGGTCTACCAGAAGCAAATTTAGGCTGCTGATCAGAGAGGATGACCTCATTATGTTATTGAGATTCACTCATAGACTCTCTGTGAAATTTAAGCTTATTGGGTCCACCAGAAGCAAATTTAGGCTGCTGATCAGAGAGGATGACCTCATTATGTTATTGAGATTCACTCATAGACTCTCTGTGAAATTTCAGCTTATTGGATCCACCAGAAGAAAATTTAGGCTGCTGGTCAGAGAGGATGACCTCATTATGTTATTGATTTTCACTCATAGACTCTCTGTGAAATCTCAGCCTATTGGGTCTACCAGAAGCAAATTTAGGCTGCTGATCAGAGAGGATGATCTCATTATGTTATTGAGATTCACTCATAGACTCTCTGTGAAATTTCAGCTTATTGGATCCACCAGAAACAAATTTAGCCTGCTCGTTAGAGAGGATGACCTCATTATGTTATTGAGATTCACTCACAGACTCTCTGTGAAATTTCATCTTATTGGGTCCACCAGAAGCAAATATAGCCTGCTGGTCTGAGAGGATGATCTCATTATGTTATTGAGATTCACTCATAGACTCTCTGTGAAATTTCAGCTTATTGGGTCCACCAGAAGCAAATATAGCCTGCTGGTCAGAGAGGATGACCTCATTATGTTATTGAGATTCACTCATAGACTCTCTGTGAAATTTCATCTTATTGGGTCCACCAGAAGCAAATATAGCCTGCTGGTCTGAGAGGATGATCTCATTATGTTATTGAGATTCACTCATAGACTCTCTGTGAAATTTCAGCTTATTGGGTCCACCAGAAGCAAATATAGCCTGCTGGTCAGAGAGGATGACCTCATTATGTTATTGAGATTCACTCATAGACTCTCTGTGAAATTTCATCTTATTGGGTCCACCAGAAGCAAATATAGCCTGCTGGTCTGAGAGGATGATCTCATTATGTTATTGAGATTCACTCATAGACTCTCTGTGAAATTTCATCTTATTGGGTCCACCAGAAGCAAATATAGCCTGCTGGTCAGAGAGGATGACCTCATTATGTTATTGAGATTCACTCATAGACTCTCTGTGAAATTTCAGCTTATTGGGTCCACCAGAAGCAAATATAGCCTGCTGGTCAGAGAGGATGATCTCATTATGTTATTGAGATTCACTCATAGACTCTCTGTGAAATTTCAGCTTATTGGGTCTACCAGAAGCAAATTTAGTTCATCCAGCTGATCAGGTAGGATCTCAGTTTGTTATTCACAATCAGCAGTCTTCAATAGACTCCCTGTGAAATTTCAGCTTCTTGGCTCCACCAGGAGCAAATCTAGCTCGCCCAGCTGAATTCTATCAGTCTGTTGAATAAATTATTCTCATCACCAATATACGCTCTCACGTAAATAAAAGAAATTTTCAAACCAAAAAAAAAAAAAAATCATTTAATTTTTCCCTTGATGGGAAAAACAAATGTCTAGGTATTAAACAAAAAAATTTGATGGCACGGCCAGGAATCGAAATTGGGTCTTCCAGACTAGTGATTATTTCACGGACCCCAAGCTAAAATACATAGGGACAAAACCTCCTTGAAATCAAATTATAAGTTAAAGTTATTGCTGAAATCTATTGCTAGGTTCCCCCTCGATTTCAACCTATAGCTAGAATCTATTGCAAAACTTTTTATTTGCTCCAGTAGTTTTTTCATTGTACACAAAATCCTATGATGCCAGAGTTTTGTCTGAACTGTAAGCTTACTGTGATAGAATTATCGAGTAGTTTCAAAACTGGCTCATACTGGAAAATCTGTCAGGAAACCCAAAAAAACGTGAAGCAATTCATTTTACCCAGGAATTTTATTCCATTGTTTAGATTGGAGGTCCCAGAGTGTTTGATTACAATTTTTGACTTCCAAAATGGTCAGGGTGTTTTGAAATTCAAAATCAAAGTTGGAATGAGCTGGTTTTGATACAGCTGGGTGAGGGGAGGATAAAGAAGGCTGGTCCTCGTTTTATAGTTTTACTCAAGTACTTTCGCCTGGTGGCATCATCAGGAGCTTAACTGTCTAGTGGATGGGGGTTCACATTTCCCTTGGTTATACCTGGTAATAATCATTTGGCTAGATTTCCAGTTGTGATAGGGGCTGGCGAACTTGCTGCTTAGGGGTGGTAAATTTGAGATTCTTCTCCTGTTTGCTTTATTCTTCATTCCAAAATATTTATTATTTTCCTTGCACATTTTTTGCATGTAGAAGCTGTAGTCATTCTTATATGGTGCAAGTGGGTCACCAGATTTCCCTGCTTGGGAATTGTTATTTGGCACTTGATTGAAAAAGCATAGAAAAGGGTTATTATTTAAATTAGCCAGTGTGTAGACTTAACCTTTTTCAAACTGGGAAACATTATTAACATTATGTTTCCCAGTTTGAAAAAGGTTAAGTCTACACACTGGCTAATTTAAATAATAACCCTTTTCTATGCTTTTTCAATCAAGTGCCAAATAACAATTCCCAAGCAGGGAGATCTGATGACCCACTTGCACCATATAAGAATGACTACAGCTTCTACATGCAAAAAATGAGCAAGGAAAATAATACATATTTTGGAATGAAGAATAAAGCAAACAGGAGAAGAATCTCAAATTTACCACCCCTAAGCAGCAAGTTCGCCAGCCCCTATCACAACTGGAAATCTAGCCAAATGATTATTACCAGGTATAACCAAGGGAAATGTGAACCCCCATCCACTAGACAGTTAAGCTCCTGATGATGCCACCAGGCGAAAGTACTTGAGTAAAACTATAAAACGAGGACCAGCCTTCTTTATCCTCCCCTCACCCAGCTGTACTACAACGTAATGGCTACCACTATATGTGCTGGTATTGATGGAATTCGGGTAGCTTGAGGTAGTTGTTCTCTTGCCATGTTACTAAGAGTATCCTCTAAAATTCTATTCTTCAAGCCGCAAGTCTCATTTTCTTCAGTATTTACAAGAATCTTGTAGGTTCAAAAAACCCTGCAGTATTGAGGATTTTGTTTCTTTTTCGGATGGTAACTCAAATCAAACACGAATCACGAACACAAGCAATCAAAAGGAGTTCGTAAACATGAAACTTGTCGCCTCAATTATCTCTGAAATGATAGACAGCTCGAGGTAATTTGTGAACTTATCATTCGATTCAGCGTTAAAAAATATGGAAAAATGGAAATGATGGATCAGGAACCAACAGTATTGAATGTAATAAATTGAAGTGACTCCAGGTAAACCCATATTTTTACAAGTTGCCACAATTTGGTGGGTACTTACGTTTGCAGGGTCTCTCAGCGAACATCCTGGCGAATCCAGGACGGCAGACGCAGCGCATGACGCCGTTCATCTTTTGACACCTCTCGTTTCGACTCGCTTTGCATTCCGGCTGACACTCGTTCTCCGGCGACCGCGACAGGAAGCCTCCCAGCAGCACGTTAGGATTCACTTCTTCCTCTTCCCCAGGACTTCCGATCTCCAGCTGAGGCTCGTTGCTCGGATCCACGTTGAAGTGAGGCAGAGTGTTTTTGGAATTTTTGTCCGACATGACGACCAAAATCGAATCGCCGTCGTCGACCTTCGGTGGTGGTTCGCGCTCGATCGTCACCGTTGGTTCAATTCCGGCTTGTACCTTCGTGGGGAAGATCGTCGTCGTCGCCTGCGGTATCGTCGTTGTCACCGTCTGAACGATGCTGGTCGGCTTCACCAAAGTGTGCACTTCGGTCACTGTGTCCAATATCGTAGAAGTGTGAGTTTTCGTCAAAACCAACGTGTGAGTCGACGGTTTTTGACCCTTGCTCTGAACGATTCTCGACTCAGTCGTTGTTACGGTCATCGTTTGAGTGTGCGTTACCACATAAGTAGTCGGCTCAACAGGAACATTCGAACTTTGAACTCTGTTTTGTACAGCTTTCTCTTTATCCGCACCAAAACCGTCAATTTCGTAAGAAGTTCTGTTCTTCAATTGCAACGGTATGACGCTGTGGCTGTCTTCGTAACTGCGCACAGGAGTCACATATGAATGGGTCGAAGGACCTGTCGTGACTTTGATCATATTTGCTGTGCTGGCTTGTTGGAAGTGCACCAACGTGTTGGGCCTCTCCTTCATCTCAGGGGTGGCTGTTGTGGTAGACTCATCAGGCAGGTACACTGTCTCTGACCCCACGACAATCTGATCGTATTCAGGCTGCCTGAAAGAACTAGATGGAGTGGGTGTAGGCGAGTATAAATCGGTAGAAACCGGAGAAACCTTTTGGACTTCAAGTGGTAACCGATTTCTGTCTTTAATCGACGATTTTTCGTTTATAGAATCGGATTCTGTGAAATAATTGACGTTCGATTGTTCCTGTTTGTCTTTGTTTAATTGGAAACCATGTGGCTGGACTTTCATCCCGAACTTTACCTCAGGATTGGAGTGAGGCTTGTGATCAGCAGGCCTTCCATTGAAACTGTTCAGTACTTCGAGAGAAGGTCTTTTGGTATGAGCATCGTTGTTCGATTCAGAGTACGAACTGTCATTTTCCACTGTCACTGAGAACACAGTAGGAGGTGGAGTGCCAGCACCAACATGGAAATTGACCACATCGTTCGGATGCGATTGCACAATGTTGACTTGCGTCTCATGTGCTGGTCTGTTAATGTTGTACTTATTGTACGTCACAACGTTATTCTCACCGATCGGAACTTTGACGTCAGCAGTGATAACTTCTGGTTTTTGAGCCAACTCCTCGACCTTAAGAGAGCCTCCCAGGACAGGGTTGATGGTCACGGAAGTTGTTTGTCTGTGGGATTCGTTACTGTACTTGTCCTTCCATTCATTGTTTTGGTAAGTCTGCTCAGTTGAAAATGGAGGCGACAAAACATCAGCTGGAACGCTGACGACTGGGGGTTTCAAAGGCTCCTGGTATGACGGCTTCTTCGGTTTCGATGGTGCTGTCGATAGAGGAATTTCAAATTTGTAAGGAGGCGGAGGTCTTTTCCTGATCGGGAAAGGTCTTCTCGTACTGAATGAAGGTCTGTACGAGGGTCTTTCGGACACAGGTGGCCGATGAGTTGACCTCTCCTGGGCGTTTTGTTTACTCCCTGTAGGCGCTGGAGGCGTCAAACCCACAACCGATTCATCCTGAAGACCATGAGTCCTATCAGGACCGATAGAATTTGCTGCACTCTCGATAGTAGTAGGAACTTCATAAATTGAGCTTTGTGGTGGAGTCTCAAAAGTGGGAGCTGGTGGCTTTTCATCCAAATTCATCGCATACTTTATGTTATCAAATGGTTTCGACAGAATTGGCTTTGGTTTATAAATTGGTTTATTTTGTAGAGGCTTCTCACGTTTGAAGTCATAAGATGTTGGTGGCGGCAAACTGGGATTATCTTGTTTGCTCAAAGCTGTAGGTATAAAAGTAGGAATTTCATCAGCAGGAGCTAAATTCGTCGGCTGACCAACAGAGACTGTGGCTTCATCGTTGTTATCAAACGTGGTGACACCTGGCTTCCCTTTCACAATTGGTGGCTGCTTATCTGTGTTATCATAGCCTAAAATAACTGGTTTTGAATTTATGACTGAATATTGAATTCCAGGATTGCCTGGTTCATTTGAGTAGTTGGTGAAGTACTTGAAGGGCGTTGGGGAATTCGACAGGACAAGCCCTGAGTTTGGTTTTGATCCCCAGTTGGGCCTTGGACGATGGTTGATGGGACCATTTTTGCTCTCTTCACTAGAAGCGTGGAATTCATTATTCACAGTGTAGTCCCCTTCTTGGTCTTCAACTTGATCTTTGGGTAAATGATAATTGACGTAGGTTGAGATGTGTGGTGTTGGAGGGAGAGGTGGTGGTGTCATGTATTCAGACAATGGACTCGTCGAAGGACGATAACTTTGTCCAGGGCGGCGTCTGTTAGGTTCTGTTGGGCGTTTCAATGACTGAATGTCAACCGCTTGAGGAGAAACAGGCACGTCAAGTCTGACTGCGTTCGAAGGCACGTGAGTCGCTTCACCGTTTGACGTGCTCAAACCTGCAACACCAACCATGCCCACTTCAGCATCCTTGTATGGCGTGGCGTCGTTGAAAATCTCTCCTTTCTGACCCGGAGTTTCAGAAGAACCGCTGTATATGAGAGCTGTCGACAAACCATGTGGTATCACAACATTCGCCACTTGAGAAGGCTGTATGTTGACAAGGAGAGTTTGATCTATAGCAGGAGTTGTTGAGAAGGATTGGTGCGATATTGGATTCACTTGCTGTGCCACACTCATATTCACGTTCGTTTTCTCATAGTTCGAACCATCTTCTCTATTCACTATAACTGTCGGCTTGGGAGGCCTTTGCCTATTTTTCTCATTTTTATAAGGCTCCCCTCGATACGGTGCCTCGTGATTAGCGGGATTAGATTCTTTGCGAGGAGGATCATGAGGTCTCCTTTGCAGAGCAGGATTCTTGTAGTATTTGAAAGGCTTAACGTGGGATTCTTTCGGTGGATCGATTTGCATAGAATATTTATGTTCTTCGCTCCCATGATCATGATGTGAGGGCTTCCCTGGATGTTTCTGGTGATGGACGAACTGTGGTCGAAGCGGCGGTGGCACGAGAGGTGGTGCATCCTGAGCGCCTGAAACAGGAACTCTTTGAGGGACAGGCACACTTGCGAATCTATCTTGATCTCTCGGTGGCCAAATGGGTTTGTTTGAAGATGGAGGTTTTGATTGCACTTGAATTGGAGCTGGCGTGGATTGAGGTTGATTGTGTGCAGGACTGTGGAGCCCTGGAGAAGGCAGAGGTTGCTGGGCCTGGGGCGGCGGCGGTGGCTTCATTCCCTCGACCAAGTCATTTTTGCCAAATGGTTTGTTAAGTGGCGGCCTTGGACCGTGCACAGCATGCTTCCCAATTATGACGTCACTGTTGGTCGTGATGACTTGACCCGGACTGATAGGAATGCCGCTGGACAGCAAAGCCTCTTCAATACTTGGTCTCTCAGCACCATGCTTCGTTCTCTGATTAGCATCGACAAAAACGTTTCCACCACCTACGTGTTGACTTTCAGCTGGTTCTGAATCCGACGAATCGTAAGTCGGGACATATACCGGTGCAACGTGAGTATTATGTGCTTCTGTATTACCAGTAATCATTGGCCTTTGGTATGGAAAAGCTTGCGGTGCGTATATTACTTGAGTTTCGTTTTTCTTTTTACCATTGAAATTGTTTTGGAACAAATCCGCCATTGCGTTGATTACTGGGCCGAGAGCGTTCAAACCATGGAATATATTATTGACTGGACTGCTGCCACCGCTGGTAGTAGGAGGATCAGCAGCAAGTTCTACCATCATGCTCTCATCTCCATCTTCCGGAGACGTGAGTTTTGTGTGGCTTCCAGCAGACATGCTTGCTGACGATGGTGCAGGTGTAGCAGTGAATAATGCTGGTGTTTGTGTTGTAAGAGCGGCATACTCACTTGTGGGCTCAACAAACGAAGATTCCAGTGCGGGCGTAGGTTGAACGTCGTCATCGAAGAATATTATAGTTGAGCCAGTAATGACGTTGCTTGGTGCACCAAACGAACTGTCAACTTGCACACTCTGAGTGGGCTCCACCAATTTGGAAGCCACAGCCGTGATTTCCATCTTGTTACCATTATTCAACGTAGCTGTGGCTACAATCGAATCACGTTTATCATTGACCGAACTCTTCAATATACTCAAATACTCTGGATCAATCAACGAATCATCCACCCTTTCCGTCACTATGTTTTGCTGCACTTTTGTTCTGGATTTGACGATCGTGCTCGGCGATTTGTTGTCTTGGAGTAACGTCGTGAAATACGTGAACGTCGTCAAATACGTTTTGGTGGCGTACAAATTGATGGAATTCGTCGGCTCTTGAACTGCTTTCGACGGATCATTGGCGATGTGAGGGGTTGAAGATTTCTTAGGCGTGATGGTGAATGTTTCTGCCACGACGTCGGAAGAGGTGGCAACTTCAGTCTTGACCACGGTGCTTCCGTCGACGACTTTGGTGTTGAAGTACGTGTACGTGGCAAAGTATGTTTTGATGACTTCCGTCGTCGTCGGAGTGACTCGGCTGTGGTCGGCAACAGCTGACGGGATGTAGTCCGACTCCGTGATCACAACTTGCGTAACCACGTCTTCAGTTTTCACCACTTTGCTCCGATCTCCTTCGTTGACCGTTTTCGAGTAAGACACTGGAAAATAAAAAAATTGTGTTAATCACGAAAATTATAAAATCCAGTAAACACAATTTATTATTATTCATTCATTTTGCTAGGGAAAGGGTAGCTATAAAATTATGGTCCAAAAAAATTTGATTAAGAACATAAGAGTTTGAAACGAGCATTAAGGGGTCGTACTCAGTCGGTCGCCGTTCGTTTTCAGTATTTCGCCAAATCGAAGGGGCAAAAAGTTATAAAGTTGTACTTAAATTGGAAATTTTAAAGGATTTTAGAAATTACCATAGAAAAATGGGAAAAACAACTGAATAAACGATTATTCCCATGTTTTCCCCATATTTCTCTGGCATTTCACTGTTCGATTTTGATGATTCCAGCGGCAGTATTTCAGTTTTTCAATTCCCAAGCCCCAAGCACTAATGAATTTCTAAAAGCCTTAAACATTTCAAATTTAAGTACAACTTTTTAACTGTTTGCGACTTCGATTTGGCTACATACTGACCCAGAACGAGGAATGAACGTCGACCGACTGAGACCCCCTTAACTCATAAACGACAATTTTGGAGTTGACTCGTTGTTGCTGGAGGGTCTTCAATTGTCAAACTAAATGATCCATTATCTTAATGGATTTCCTAATATTCTGTTTTGTAGCTAAATGAGAAGCAATCCAAGTATTCTCTTAAAAATTTGCTATCTAGCGAGATAACACTAATATCGGGGAAACTTAGTCTCAATACTCCCGTAGCTACAAAAATGTTTCCTTTAGTACAGCTTAAGCCAAAATTTCTCAGCCCGAAGTAATGTGCTAAACGGTTCCGGGCTGAGCTCCAACATGGGGGGAAAAAGGAGGTGTTTTATTTTTTACTAGCTGAAAAGCCTACAAAAAGTAGGCAAAAACTTTTTCTCCGACTCTCTCCTCCACCCAATCACTCCGACTCCTCCCGCCCCCAACTCCGCCCGACCCCAACTCCTCCGACTCCTTCCGCCCCCAACTCCGCCCGCTCCCAACTCCTCCGACTCCTCTCGCCTCCGACTCCTCCCGCCCCCAACCCCTCCAGCCTCCAACTCTCCCCACTCCCACGACCCCTTCAACCCCTCCGTGCATACGTACGTACGTACGTACGGTTGGCGTTTTATATAATTAGATAAGGAGGGAAAGTTATTCGTTGAATTTTGGTTTTTTTTTCGGCAAGCAGGTGAGAAAATCTTTAAGATCCACAGGTGGAGTTGGATCTCGTAAGATACCGCGTCCTCCAGGTTATGTGGGATTCAAACCTTATAATTAGAGAAAGGTTTCGTAGGACTATTGGAAGATTAAGCTACCTGTACTGAAGTAAGTGTTGGTGTCGAGAGGCTGTGGCGACGGCTGCGTGGTGAGCGGCTGCTCGACTTTGGTGTTGGCAACCGTCTTCTTGGACGTGACGACAAGCGGTCTCTCGCCGTCGACGAGGGTGTTGAGGTAAGTGTACGTCGTGTGGTAGACGCCAGTCGACAGCACTGGACTGCTCGATACCGTGAAGTGGTTGGGCCCTTGGGTTCGAGAAGGACTCATCTGTGACGAATTCAAGTGGGTATCAGGAACAGTTAACTTTCATTTCCATTCAAAATAATCAACTTGAAGTCAATATTTATTCCTAATCACGATGCTAAGCCGACTCTAGTAAGCTGTGGGGCCTTCATCCACAAATGATGGCGGTTTATCAAAAATCCAATTATTTGTTGTACTCCGATGTGTTAGGGTACTTGAAAGAATTGCTTACAGAGAAAATTGTAGGGGTAATTTTGCGAGTTTGGGCATTTCAACGCTCCCATGGGTTTATATTAAAGAATGCTTGAGATATGCTCACGCAAACCACAACCAATGGATAAAGAATAGCGACGTACATGGTCATCATGCGAGAGGTAAAGGAAAATATGTAGTTCCATTCAACAGACTAAAAAGATCGGACAACGCTCACAGCTATTACGTTGTCAAATTGTATAATGCATTGCCAACTGCTATCAAGAATAGACCAAAAAATGAATTCATTAAGTGTATTACGAAACTGTTTAGAAAGGAAGCCTTTTACTCCATTGAGGAATTTTTGAAATTTGACTTTGCCGAATCGATTTGGTAAATATACATGTACGCTTATTATATTGTTATTGGTCAGTGAAATGGAGTCAATAGGTATTTTTATTTATATTATTGTACTAAGTTTTTAAGTTTTCAGCAGCAGAGGAATATATCCAGTACTCTCGCTTGCAAAGATTTTAATCATCTCAAACTCTGACTGAGATATGTGAATGTTTGTGATTGTGTTTACATGTTTGTGTGTGTTGTGTGTGATTATGTTTCGGCTGTTGGCTCTGGGTTCTTGGCCGGCCTGGGGGCGGCCCCCTTGGCGCTTGTATTGAGATGGGTGGTCTTCCTGTATGGTGGACCTCGCATGTTCTTAGGGGCTTCCTCTCCAGTATTGGATTGGTTGCCTCGGGAGCCGCCGGGGTGGGTGGGTCCGGGCCGGCCGGGACACCTCGGCCGGTGCGGTGATGATCCACACACACCTTGATTTTAAAAATCACGAATGTTCCTAAGTCACTTTGATTTCCAGTGTTGAGCAAGTTTCTCTTAGGTTTTTTTAAAATTTTTTTTCTCATGACGACTGTTGTTGATATTGTACCTACCGTGATGTTGATTTATATTAGTTGAATATTTATTCGTTGAATTATAATAAGGATTGTTGAGACTGAAATTATGCTTGCAAATATTGACTTACACTATGTACGAATATGTACCAACAGTGCGAAATAAAAATTTTATTATATTTAATATCTATCTATCTCTATGGAGGAACAAACAGGGAAACCATGATATTCTCCTCCTTAAAGAATATGCATTTTCAATTTTCGTATCAAATTATTCAGTAATATCTTCCATGATTAACTAACGAAAAATATCGCTCACCTCTTCAGTAACTTGATTCCAAACAACTTTTTCTCGACTGGAAACGACTGTGGAGCCTCCTTCAGCGAACGTTGTGAAATACGTGTAGGTCGTCATATAAGTTTTAGTGGCAAAATCGTTTTGAGGTTTCTGTAAATAAAAAAGAACTATTGAATTGGAATATATTACTTGAAACAGAAATCTGGAGGTACTCCCGGAAAAGTGGGCAATTTCACAGGTTGAGTACGGGTGAAAACGCAACTGGCAGTGGTGAGGGCGGTCTCCATGAGGGTTCGAGGAACTTGAGCCAAATTTGGGAAATCTTTGTTTTTTCAAACAGGAATAGAACCATGTGGACAAATAATATTCCTAGAATCGATTCCTGAAGTTCGGCATACCTGTTGTGTGTACTCACTATTGTACGTATGCTACCTGATTTATGACGAGTTTCTTTCCAGATTCGTCGCCAAATTGCAATTATCACATTTCGATTTCCCGTTTTCTCATGACTGGGAATTTGATTCGAAATTTACGAACGCCATTCGCAAAACTTAAAAAAAATTAATTTTGGATAAGAATAATAAAAATATACAGGGTTCTAGGCGAAATTTCGGAAAAACTCGATAATAGGAAAGCTTGAACAGAGGCCAGACCCCCAACAAACTTTACTATCTGTTCAAGTGAACTGCCGTTTCAATTACCGTAAAACCGTCAAACTTTACCCAAGATTTACTCCAAAACATTTCCAAATACAATTTATCCCATTCGAAATGGGTTAAATTGATTTTTTTTTAATAAGCGAATTGATCTTCAGGGCTTCCTGAACATTTTGAGTGGTCGAACTCATTGATCAGATAATTGTAACCCATTGTTTAAATTGTTTAAATGTTGGAAGAAAGTTACCTACGAGTGCGTCTATCTTTACTCCACTCTGAAAAACTCACGGTTATCGCAACAGAAACGGGCAGTGGTGCAATGTTACTAGTCGGGATTGAATTCATTACCCCAGAAATACTTGATAATATCAAGTATTTATATTATTATAAAATATATTCTGAAAAATTGAACTTTTTAGCTTGAAAAATACAAGTTATACCTAACAAAAATATAAATTCCAATGATCATTTATTTCAACGAATTGGCTTGAAATGCAATATTTCTGGTTAAGAGATCACAATTTCAGTCTTCCAGTATAGACAGACTTATGTAGGTAATCGAGCAAAACTTTCTACAAGTAAAGAAATATTAAAGGACAATAAACGATAAACGAATGACTTAACAAAATCACAGAAAAAGTCTGTTTCACATTCGATAACTTTCAAATGAATTGCAATGGTAAATTTCAAAGTTAACCCACGAGTAAATAATATTGTAAATCACAACTTATGAGACCAAAGCACGTTAATGTTCATATCATTGTTGTAAAGTTTCGGTAGGGGCGCGTACCAAGCTTTTTGTCATTTCTTCTCCCCATCTCTAATTCTGACATGAGATACACTACAAACCTTACATTCAACATTGCGAAAATTATAAAACTCAAATATTTTTCGAGATTAAATAAGAAAAACATGAGTGAGGCTACCTTTACCCCAACCTTTATAGTGGAGTAAAGATACCCGGTTTTTGGAGTAAAGTTACCATCAAATTTTTGGTAAACAAAGGCATAACTAAGAAAACACTTTTTTGAGAATTTGATTAGTGTATTTTGTTCAAAATAAGATATTGAAAGTGATAATATCACTTTCAATATCATATTATGATTCAATATAATCATATTATGATGAGGGCTTGCCTGGTAAATCCACTCCAAACACCTGATATGGAAGAAATTTTGGAGCACGAGAAACAGGACAAAACAGCTGAACAGGAAACTATGACTGATAACAGCTGATAACATGGATAAAGGCGCCATCGCAAGCCACATCGATTCTCTGGGATGTGGAGTATAACGAAAACACAGTAGCTAACTTTTATCTAAGTTCTACAACACTTAGGTACGTCACAATTGAAGATTCTCACTTTTTGGGGAAAGTTAAGGCTCGATTACACAGGGCTAGTTTACTGGCCCACAATCTCACTAGCTAGCGAGTAGCTTGTAAAGTAGCCGGGTCGTCAACTTTTCCAGCAGCTCACCAGCTAGTCAGCTAGTGAGCCAATGACACGGGGAGAGTTCACTAGCGGCTAGTGAATTCGCTGGATAGTAGCTAGTAAACTCGCCCTGTGTAATCGAGCCTTTACCTCTGGTGGGGTAAAGTTTGACGGTTTTACGGTACCTGCTCTAGAAGATTTTCCATACTGTCTCATTAATTTTACGCGATTTTGCTAATGCCGATGAAGCTGTAATTAAATTTCAAATTCTGATGAGCGAGTTACCTATAGTCTTCATATCCTTCATCAATTTCCTATTTGCGGGTTTTTCCAAAATTTTGCCTCAAACCCTGTTTATTTGAATTACTGTCACTCAAAACGTATGAAAACATTTTCAAACATAACTATCCAGAGTTTTAATTGCTTTCTAAATAAGTCTGCATTAGCAGTTTTCAAATATTCCGTTTTGTTTTCAAATGAGAAGTTATTTAAGTTTCTCTTCGAAAGTGCTGCCAATCTATCCTTGAAATATCGCCAATAAGGTTGTATGTTAACATTGCACAGGCTATGTTCAGAAGATGTGACGAGTCCACATCCATTCATGTTCTACCGGTCTCCAAGAGCTCATTGAGTACCCTAAAGGCTATTGTTGGTTTTCTTTCGATTTTCAACGTACCATTTTCCTTCCCTCGTTTTTTTAAATTGTTTAAATTGTTAACTTAATTTAATTGTTAGGTAGTTTTAATGTAATGTTAGGTAACAAATCCTCCCGTCCGACCTTCCTTTTGATCCCCAACGTCCTGGCCTGCCCTTTAAATCCCTCAATTCGTCAAAACGCGATAAAGTTCGATTCCGAAACGCGAATTCATCCCCACCACCGATGACATGAGAGGGCTGGCTCAGGCTGATGGGGATCTTCAGTCTGTTGAAAACGCCCAGAGCGAAACGTTCAGGTAAATTCCCCTCTTTCCCTTTGCACTTCCTTTAAATTGTTTATAATATACATTCTTTTTTTGATTTTTGGACAATTTTCATTTTTGGATAGTACATCGTTACCAGAACGTTTGTGCTGAATGCGAATATGGTACCATACATTACCATGATTGTGAAGGTAATAACCACAAAAGCTTGGAAAAACGTCCGTTTTTTGGACTATTTTTGAAATTTGTACCTCTTAAAGTTTTTTGTATGTTGTTACGAACATTTTGGCAAAAACTTGAAAATGTTTGATTAACAATCACTCAAGTTATCGTGTGGATGTGGAGTGACACTTATAATACATAGTAGTATAATCATTTTATGATTTTTGGAAAAACTATACTACTATGATAATACATAGTAGCATAATCATTATACTACTATGATAATGCATAGTAGTATAATCAATACTATGTATAATCACTATACTACTAGTATAATCACTACTATGTATAATCACTATACTACTAGTATAATCACTATACTACTATGATAATTCATAGTAGTATAATCATTATACTACTATGATAATACATAGTAGTATAATCACTATACTACTATGATGATACATAGTAGTATAATCATTTTATGATTTTGGAAAAACTTCAGGGATCATTTCAGAATGTTTCAAAACGGATTTCAGTGAACTTTTTTTCGAAAAAGTCCATTCTGAAATTTTTGAGGTCATCGCAATAGCTTCATTCTCCTTGAAAATTCGCTAAAATTGTTTCGTCTGAGGAATCGTTTTTGAATGTTCCAAAATGGATTTCAATGGGGAAAACTTTCCCTACAAAGAATCTTGAAGCGATCGCTTCATTTTTTGAAAATTCGCTAAAAAGGAGTGGTAATATTTATACTCTGAGACTCACTTGACTCTCGTGAGGGAGAAGCATCATCATGTGGTCGGTGAGCGTGCTGGGGGCGAGCGTGATGGGTTTGGCGAGGCCGCTGGGGATGACTCGGTGGAGCGGCGAGCCGGGGAGCGTGCTCTTGTCGCCGGCCACGATCACCTCCACGCCGTTCGCCATCACTTTGGTCGCCAGGTTGTAGCGCGGCTCCATCACGTACAGACCGCGCCCGCCGACCGAAGAAGCCGCTGCAAACCCCAACGCCACGTTAAATTTACGCCTTTCCTCATATGAAACCTTACCTATAATTATACTTGTTTTGGAATTCTGGAGAGAACCGTGTTTCTCATCATGTATATTAACCCTAGAGTAGTAGACTTCCTTGACCCACAGTTATTAGTAGACTACGTAAAAATGACGTGTGAAACTGGGAAAATATTTCCAACACAAAACGGTCATATATTTTTCATTCATTCAACAAAAAACGAACATAAACTTATTCTTCTTAGTATTTATATATTTATGTCGAGTATATAAAATAATGTTTTCTGAAGAGAAGCTATGAATACCAGAATTATGTCACATAAATGTTCTTATATCACATCCAAAACTCGATTTTTACTCTGGATAGTATATTATACTCGATAAAATAAATGTTTTGAAATGAATATATTATGCTTGAAATATTCTGAAAGAGAAAATTAATGATAATTTGAGAAAAAAGAGAAATATTTTGCTACTTTGAGATGTGGAGAAAAGGTGTGCTTCATTCTCGGAATTTTTCATAATATAAATGTTATAGAAAAACGCCTGCCAACCTCAGCCACCAACTAAAGGGAAATGAAGGGTTGAAAATTTCAAAAATGTCCTAGTAGGTAGTAGGTACCTATGGTTGGTAGGGAGGGATCTATAAAGAACGGTGATCTATACAGGAAAATAATAAACCTTAGTGAAATAATTTGCAGCATTTTTTAGCTAGGTACCAACTTTTTTTACCTACCATCTTCTTTTTAACCTACCAACCATTAGTAGGTACTACCTACCACACCATACTGCCTTCACACCTTTACAATCAAGTTTATTACGAAGAACTAAATGCTTCACACTTGATTCGAAGAAATAGCGAGCTTCATATGGAAATTTGATAACTGCTTGCTAAGGAGATACAGCATCATCTGGCCTGAATATTTTCTCATTCACTGAGTCGGTAACATTCAGACCAAATGATGCTGTATCTACATTGGAAGCGGTCGCCCCCATTACAACAACAGCCAGGTATGACATACTCGCTTCTGATTATGGAAAGTCGCTAAGCAACGATCATGAGGATTAGACAATAAGCCATAAACAGTGGACTCATGCAAAAATCGCGTATTGAGTTTAGTTGCTAAATAGTAGACATACGTCAATCAGACGTGATCCCCCTTATAGGGGATTAATTTCTATGAAAAATCAACTGTAGAGAATCATGTAAAAATTTCGCTTTCAAAAATAAAGGATGTTACTTAATTTTTGGTAATTGTTGTATTCGCTGGCGAAGAGTGGGATTATTTACCCCATACATGAGGTAAATGTTAAAACATCATTTTTATGCTATTCCAACGACTTCCAAATATTCATGATGGGTTTCATTATCGAAATGAGGCAGTAATCAATCTAATAATGAATATTCCTTCCAGGATGCCTCAAAATTACGTGAAAAAAATCCCTCTTATCTTATACTTGGGAAACTTTAAAGGAAGCCGTATGTGAATGTGATGTAATGTGATATAGCCCTAAGACAGTAAGACTACCTACCACACCATACTGCCTTCACACCTTTACAATCAAGTTTATTACGAAGAACTAAATGCTTCACACTTGATTCGAAGAAATAGCGAGCTTCATATGGAAATTTGATAACTGCTTGCTAAGGAGATACAGCATCATCTGGCCTGAATATTTTCTCATTCACTGAGTCGGTAACATTCAGACCAAATGATGCTGTATCTACATTGGAAGCGGTCGCCCCCATTACAACAACAGCCAGGTATGACATACTCGCTTCTGATTATGGAAAGTCGCTAAGCAACGATCATGAGGATTAGACAATAAGCCATAAACAGTGGACTCATGCAAAAATCGCGTATTGAGTTTAGTTGCTAAATAGTAGACATACGTCAATCAGACGTGATCCCCCTTATAGGGGATTAATTTCTATGAAAAATCAACTGTAGAGAATCATGTAAAAATTTCGCTTTCAAAAATAAAGGATGTTACTTAATTTTTGGTAATTGTTGTATTCGCTGGCGAAGAGTGGGATTATTTACCCCATACATGAGGTAAATGTTAAAACATCATTTTTATGCTATTCCAACGACTTCCAAATATTCATGATGGGTTTCATTATCGAAATGAGGCAGTAATCAATCTAATAATGAATATTCCTTCCAGGATGCCTCAAAATTACGTGAAAAAAATCCCTCTTATCTTATACTTGGGAAACTTTAAAGGAAGCCGTATGTGAATGTGATGTAATGTGATATAGCCCTAAGACGACCCCACCAGAATGAATCGTTTACAATTACCGCCCAGCCTAGAGGGTAAATGAAAACAATAAGGGGTAAATGTAAATAGGCTCAATTCCTTCCTAATGCAGATAGAGCAGAATGTCTTCTTCCCATCGCTCCAGAAATGGCATTGATTGGTGGGAAGTCGAAAGATCACCACCATGTATCATTCCAGGAAGATGGAGGGAAGTTGAAATAGGCACATCTTGTTTCTGTTCACATTTACCCCACCTGACCCTAATCGAAATATCCTTTTAACAACCATAATGTCTGCAGTTTAATCAGAATTCGATAGAATTTTCAGGGACTGTGACGTTGGAACTCTGGAAGGTTCCTTTTCAATTTCATCGTCATCCGATCAACAATGTCCTAGGGTAGGTACTTGGACATATAAGTTTTGTTTATCCACTATCCACTATAATGAATTTCCATTTATACGCTAACAAAATATCTTCTTTTCTGATCATGGTTGACAACAACATATATGTGATCAATTCCTGTAAAAGAGACACATTGATTGATTGAAAATGACGAAATTTGGCATAGCCACCTGATTATGCAATGATAAAACCATAAACAATGAAAATTTCGATAAACAGAAATCCTTGAATGAAAGAAGAAAACCCAGAAATCTGAATGACCGTTAAAGTACTTGAATAGAGAGGTACTTATTGGCTATGAAATGAAGAGAATAGAACACCGAAAGCACATTGTACACATGAATATATACACATTAATAAGGTATAAAAACGAAATAAGAAAAATATTTGTTTCGAATAAAATCGATGAAACCAACGAGATGAATACTAAACCACATTTATCGATCACCAAAAGAAAAGAAGAAAAAGAAGTAGGAGGCCAAAATTTTATACAAATGGGTAAAGAACCCACCGAAAGATCTTATTCTATTAGTTAGGTACTACCTAGTATTTTTTATATACAGAAAAATATTGTGTTTTTGTTAAGGTAGAGACATTTTAGACCGCAACATAATCGATTTAAGATGGGTGTATACTAAAATTAATGTTTATTTTCTTTAAAACCTTTAACCTTCTTGTAAAAATTAGCTAAATATTATTTATTAAACATTAAACTAAGTCTTAGTATAGGCGAACTGGCTAAAAGATTGAGGCTGAATGTTCCGGATTTTAGTAAGAATTTACTATTGTTTCTGCTTGGCATGAGCACACTTTTTGAGGCAAAAATGAATTCCCGTTTTCATCCGAAATGGTTGAGAAAAAAAACTCCTGAAAATGTAACATACAAATTGAAGAGCCTCCAGCATCAAAGGGCGAACTCCAAAATTGTCGTTTTGGAGCTTCAAAAACACTCAAAACACTCGTTTAAAACCTCGAACACAAAATCAGGGGAGTACATAAGAGTTTGAAACGACTGTTAACTATTGAACAACAGTTTTGGAGTTGGCTCGATTGCCGCAGGGTCTTCAAGTGGTGCATTCAACTTTGACTTGAAAGATCGATTTTTATGATGTGCAATTTGATCAAATTCGATCATGAGTTCAATATCGTTTGAAATATCAGGTGTAAACACATTTCCATTTTGAAAACCTTTGGAAAATAACTCACTTAAATTTAGGTTAAAGCATTCAGCTTTGACTTGAAAATCGATTTCCATGGTGTCCAATTTGATCAGATTTGAACATAATTCAATTTTTTAAAGATACAAAGTAGGTATCTAAGATGGAGTTTTTTGAACTGAATTTCCGTTATGTAAACGTTTTGCGAATGTTATAATCAAACTTACATTGCATTCAGCTTGCAATTTTCGAAAATTCTGCGCAAAATCGACAATTAGCTAAAATTTGAACATGATTTGAAATGTTATTGAAACATCTGGTTTTGAGGATTTTTCGTTTTGTACACCTTTTGTGAGTTAAACTTGGACATAATTTTAAATATTAATTAGGTATCTAACACAGATTTTTTCGAATGGAATTTTCATTTCAAAACCTTTTATGAGTGATAAAGCCAAATTAAGGTTTACGCTTTCAGCTTCATTTATGTTTTTATCCTCAAATCATCCACTAAAGTGTGCATGTTTTTTACAAATAATTTTCTCCTAAGTTGAACATTATTTCAAAGGTTTTTGACATTCAAGGTGTAAGTGTTCGAACACTTACATTTTATAAACCATCAGTGAATGTTTAAATAAATTTATTCCAAGCATTCAGCTTTAATTTTCGAACAGAACTCAGTTTTTAAATTTTATTGACCCCTTATTTTGTTCCTAATTTGAGGAAAAACAGAAAAACCAGGATTTATATTCTGTTAATTTAAATTTGGTAAAACGCTATTTAAATTAATTTTACGTAAATTAAATTAATCGGATAAATTTATAAATATTGTGTTTACCTGATGCCGTTGATGAGATGGGCAAAAGTTCAGTGACAGTTGTGGTTTTTATGTGTGGTTTAACGGTAGTAGACGAAGTCACGTATTGTTCATCCCCACTGACCCTGGTTACAACGTAAGTGAATGTACGGAGCCGAGTTGTGGTTATTGTCTTGGTGAGCGTTTGGTATTCGATTGTGAGTTGTTCAGAATTGTCTGAGGGAGTAGTCTGATCGGGGATGGGAGAGGGATTTTCGGGGATGGATTCTGGATTTTCAGGTTTTGAGTCGCTGGATTGTGTGGGATCGGGTACAGGAGTCGGTTCGGCCGTGGCAGCAGAGACTGACTTGGTGGTCGTTGCTGACTGAGAATTTGTGGGTTCTGATTTAGTTGTGTCGTACGGGAATAAAGTGACGTACGTAGGATCCAGTTCAATTGTGTCAGAGCGGGACTCAGTCACCTCTTCAATCGCAGGAACAGCTGTGGGAGTAGAACTCGACTGTGTAGGCGTTGCAGACACAGAACTTGCAGGCTCTGACTCAGTCGTGTCATAAGGGAACAATGTGACGTACGTTGAGTCCAATTCAAGAGACTCCGTGTTGGACTCAGTCACTAGCTCTTCTGTCGAACTGACGGCGTCTGTAGTGTCATACGGGAACAACGTCACATATGTTGGCTCCAGTTCAATCGATTCAGTACTGGATTTAGACACTACCTCAGTAATACCAGAATCTTCCGTATTATCGTACGGGAACAAAGTGACATACGTAGGTTCCAAATCAATCGATTCAGTACTGGATTTGGACACTTCCTCAGTCATACTAGAATCTTCCGTATTATCGTACGGGAACAACGTTACATACGTAGGTTCCAAATCAATCGATTCAGTACTGGATTTTGGAACATTCACCTCATCTGTAGCACTAGAAGAATCCGTAGTATCGTACGGAAACAAAGTGACGTAAGTGGGATCGAGTTCAAAATCAGATTTTGAATCATCATTTTGGTTAGTTTCATGTTCATCGACGACTTCATCGTCGTAGTAGTCATAATCAGGGGTGTAAGGACTAGTGGTATCTTCCTCTTCAGGTACATTCATAACTTCTTCTCCCTCTTGCACTTCTTGATCCTCAACTTCTTGTTTCTCCAATTGCGTTTCTTCAACACGTGTTGTTAATGGAACTTCTTGTTGAACAGAACGATCAGTACTTGAGTACCCTTCAAAATTCCCTTTTGATTCTTCCTTCAAGTGCTTTCCATCACCATCACTACCATGATTGAGCTTAGTCGAATACAAATCTTCTGAATTCTCTTTTCTATTACCTGGAGTCTCCAAATCACGTCCATACATGTTGTCCATCAATTCCTTGAAATCAGCATCGTTATTCATGTCAGACGTTTCTTTGTCCCCAGTCATATATAGCTGCGTGACCATCACACTTGACCCTCTATCACCTGGGATCGAATATTGATAATTATACAAAGTTTGCATTTCACCGTTGCCCACATAGCTGCTAGCACTATCAGTTTGGATGACTCTCTTCTTCGTCACAGTGATCCTCTTCCTCGGCACATCGTGTTCAATCTCTTCAGGTTCTGCATGAAGCAGACGTTTTTTCGTCTTCAAGACACGCCTTCTCACGGCAGAAGTTGGCGCTACAGTTTCGGTATAATCAAGTGGCTCTGCAATTGATGGTTCTTCATGAACAGGGTGTTTCCTCGTTATGACAATCCTCTTTCTTTTAGGCTCTGGCGGTGCTTCTTGCTGCCTCCTCCTCGCCACCAAAACCTTCTTGACTTTCCTCTCCGGTTCTTCAGTGCTCACATGAACGTCTTCTCTGGATATTTGCTCGTCGTGGCTGCTCGCAACTTCTTCATCGAAATCCGACTCAACTGGAGTGAACTGCTGAACTCTCTTCACCGGCACCCGGACTCGAATGACTCTTCGGACGGGCGTCGTATCCCTCTTTGCGCGCTGAGGGAAAGGTGAGCTCCTTGTGGTGGCCTTCCGCTGATTCGGAGCAGAATCAGCGTGGCCTACCAATAAAAAATGACCGGTACGGGATTCAAGGGATTCCTCAGAGCTGGCAGCGCTCACGATTTCCGGGTAAATTGATTTGGAGAAATCCAAATACTTACTAATTTCGCCTGCTTCACTTCCTCCGCTAATCGTCTCAACTTCACTACTTTCTATTCTCACCCCTTCATCTATAGGTGTAATATAATTACTGATATCCTCCAAAAAAGAACTACCCAATTCGGGAGTTTTGGACGCTTGAATTCTGAATTCTTCGAGATTCAAAGATGCCATGCTAATTTCACGTTTCTTCAAATTGGAACTTTCTTCACTGACTGGAACAGTAGATAATAACGTAGTGAATTCGCCAGGATGTTTTCCAGAAACGTACAACGTAATCACACTAGACCCCTTATCTTTTTCCTTGAGCTTTATTTTTGACTTCTTTCTTGAAGGCTTCTGTTCAACGTCTTGTTCCGATTCAACTGACTCCCTAACTTTCCTATCGTCATCAATCACGTCGTCTTTTTGCCTGTTGTATCTTTGCTCTTGATCATCTTCATCCAGCGTTCTGTCGTCATTGTATAAATCATCTACCGGTGGTTTTCTCGATTGAGGTTTAGGAGTTTGTTGGTTCAATAATTGCGCTTGTAATAGCGCTGGGAGCAGCAAAGTGTTCAGCTGATTGTTGATAGCTGGTTGAATTACAGCAGTGGGTGTAATTACGACAGTTTCAGTCAAATATTCCGTTGCTGTGATCACTTGGACGGAACTGTCAACAATAGTGGTGGTTATTTCTTTACCTCTAAACGTCAGAGGTAGTATTGTGGACGTATGTGATGTTACAGTCGTAACATAAGTCGTTGTTTTAGTCTTGTACTCCGTTACAGGAGTTTGAGGCTGCCCAGCAGCTGTTGGCTGAGCGAGGTTTCCCAACAACAACTGTGACAATAGGATATTAGCAAGTGGATTGTCACCCAAATTCGGTTGGATCGTGCTTACTTCTGGCCTCACTTCGTACACTGTACTCGGAACAATATGAGAGAATGATGTTTTCCTGCCTCTCAAAGTGGTCGGTGTGAACGTAACACTAGTCGTTGGTGTTTCATAAATCAAAAATTTAGTCACTTCCATGAAACCATTCGGAAGAGTAGAGGTAACTTCGCTGGTTAAAACAGTAGACGACTTACCATCTTTACCAAGGGTACTTGTGTACTGGTATGGCCCAAGAACTTCCAGACTAGGCTTAGCAGTAATAATAGGTTTATATTCCGTGTTCTTGCCATTGACAACGGGTATCGTGACTTCAGTTGGAACCTTATGAGTTACAGTAATCGTTCCATCAAAAGGTTTAGGACTATACGCATCATCGTTGTTATCCCTGTATCTCGACCTTGTAGTAGTTCGTCGAGACGTCTGTTGAGTATTGTATCGTCTGCTGGTTCCTCTGGTGTACGACGTTGGCGCTTCAGTGGTAACTGTTCGATGCCTCGTGGCAGGTTTGCTGAGTCTCTGAGACTGCGTCGTTAACTCTTGAGAGAGTCTTCGTCGAGGAGATGAAGTTGGACGTCTGAAATTTGAACGAGCTGGGCTTGTTGTAGTTTGGGGTTGAGATGTTCGCTCGCGCAACGTGAACTGATGACGTGGGGTACTGGGGACTGGTGAAGCCCGGACCCTCGGCTGAGGTGTTTGCACATCCCTAGAATGATCTCTGGGCTGTATTTGCTGGTTTCTGGATCGACTTGAGTAACCTCGTGACCTGACAGGTGCACTAGTTGCCACCTCTTTTACAGGTTCAGGGGAGTAGTAGTCCTCATCATAATCATAAGAGACCCTAGAAACTGGTCTGCGGTATCTAGCTGAATAAGTTCTTCCACCATAATCAGCTTGCCTTTTTGTTCTGGGTCGCCTAGTGAACGGTCTAATTTGAATCACTGATCCCAAAGCTTTTGATCGTCTGCCATTCTTGGGCGCTTCTGTTGTGGTAGAAGAAGTTTGCTCTGCAGTTTCAGATCCTTCATACTCATTATCTTCAATCTCTTCTTCTCCAACTTCTTCACTATTCCCTTCTACATCTTTATCTTCTTCAACTTCCTCCTGTGTTGGTTTTTTGGCAAGCCCTCGAGGAGGGAACAAGCTACTTGCTGGTCTGGGTTTGATTCGGTTGAAATTAACTGTAGGCCTAGATCTGGGAGTCGTTGTGACAGCAACACCAGATCTACTGTCAGGTCTTCTTAATAAAGATGGAGATTGCCTTTTAGGAGTGGTTGCAGGTTTTGGTGTCGTGCTAGTCGTTGTTTGGGATCTTTGAAGTATAGGAGGTCTTCTGAATCTCAGTAGTGGGTTGCCAGCTCTTCGAGGTGACTCTGTGGTGGTGGTTGGTGCGCTAGTTACAGCTTCTTCTTCTTCCTCTTCACTTGCTGTGTTATGTTCCACTTCTTCCGTCACCGCTCCTCCAGTTATATCATTGATGTTAACATCATCAACTGGTGTTGTAGAAGCAAATCTGTTGAAAGGATTGGCCCTAGTTGGTCCAATTCTTCCTCTTGCAGATGTGGAAAGCACAACATTCGGTCTGCCTGTTGACCTGTAACTGAACCCTCCTCGTCTTGGTGGCACTGAAACTGATGCAGTGGGTTGTACTCTAGATGATGAACGCCCTCGTCCAAAGGTTTGGCTAGATGAGCTTCCACCAAAAGAACCTGCATTGCTGCTCGATCTAGGTCTTGAAAATCGTCTAGAACTTGAAGCAGTTGGTTTTATTTCGATTTGATTGTTAGACGAACCCTTACTACGGTTTGCTGCAAACCTATTTCTGCTTGATCCAAAACCAGTCTTCGACGCAGGAGTTGCAGTAACAGTTGGAGTGAATGATGTCCTAGTGATTGTAGTTGCAGGGTCACCAGTCTTTTTCTTAGGCTGGAACGTAGGTCGTGGACGAGAAGAGAAAGGCCTAATGACTGGAGTGAATGTTTTCTTTTTTGATTGGAATCCCAACCTAGACTTATCGTTGTCTTGATCATCTTCTTCACTGCCTTCTTCATCATCTCCACCTTGCGATCCTTCAATAACAGCAGGTGAGGAGGTTGTTACTGAAAGGGTAGGTGAAATTTCAGAAGCTGGAGGAACAGTTGATGATGGTGAAATCCCTGAGGTAGGAGTAGCTTCTGCCCTGAAGCTTGAAGTACTTTCAATAATTTGAGCATATCTTCCATCAATCAACGTTCCAATAACACGAGATTCGTAAAAGGTTGTAGTATGATCTTTCACAATGGATCCCTCAATCAATCTTACCAAACCAGTCGTAAACACCTTTGATCCCACCACTGTTGTAGACACAACATCGGTAGGGATTTCAGTCTTTTTAGCTTCGTCTACCACTACAGATGAAGTACTTTCCAGCACTTGCGCATAAAGAGCATCAATATACGTTCCTATTGCCTTAGTGGTGAACAGTGTTGTTGTCACACCATTCGCATCTACTATTTTCCCTTCATTCAAGGACACAATGCCAGTAGGTTGCAATGGATTTACAATTGAAGACTGCGACGGAGCAATGATTTCAGAAGAACTCTCGAGTACCTGAGCGTACAGTCCATCAATATAAGTTCCATAAACGTCAGTATTCAGCAACGTTGTTATTCCTTCATTGATTTCTGAAGAACGAATCGTTGAGATCAATCCAGTTGGTTGGAGGCTTGATGAGGTCGATTCCAGAGCTGGGGTGGCTTCCACAACATCAACTTGGCTTGACAACACGGATTCTGTAGCTTCAACAGGTGCACTCTTCGTTGGAGTCTCAACGTTCGTTTCTGTTTCCAAGTGGCTATTGATAACAGTTTCATTACCAATATATGATGTTGTAAAGTACGTGTACGTGGTATAGTATGTTGTAGGTTCAAGAACGACATCTGTTGATGTGTTTTCTTCTGGATGATCAGAGGAAGATTCAATAGGCGTTGCAGCTACTTCTGTGGGGACAGCAGCCACTGTGAATACACTCGGATCAGCAGGAACAGTAGGAGCAATTGTTTCAACACTGCTAGTCGGACTGATTATAGGAGACTCTGTCATCTCTATTAAACTGCTATATTCACTGTCTAAAGTTGGCGTAACAACATTAGAAACGGTTTCTTCTCTGCTTGTTATCATTGTATTCTTTCCTCTATAGAGTGTTGTCCAATATGTGAACGTTGTGAAATAAGTAATGGGTAAAGTGGCTTCTTCTGGACTCAACTTTGGTTCGATTTCAGTAGGCTTGACAGTTTCAGTAACAACATTAGTGACTGTTTCTAATCTACTAATAATGTCACTCGAAGGTCCCTTGTAAACTGTGGTGAAATATGTAAAAGTAGTATAACTAGTTTGCAGCAAGATGGTTGGAGAAAATGACGGTTCAATTTCTTCAGTGTTACTTTCTGAGCTTATTTGATCGTTTGGATCAGATTCATACTCTTCAAAAGCTTTCCTTCTACTCCCACCGGAACTGCTACTGGTAATGTCAGTGACCATTGTCTCAACCAATTCTTCCTCGGACGTGGTCGTCATACCCATAGCTAACATAGCTTCTTTTTTCAGCTCATCTTCTCTAGCCTGAATCAAGTCGGCTTCATCACCCTCCTCAGTTGTCTTAGTGAATGCGGCCCTGTCAGCAGATGACATGGTCGTATCGTACGAATAAGCATCATCAATACTAGATTGCAATGGATGAGGCATAACTAGAGCTTCAGATGACGGTAGATCAGCAGCAGTAGGTCTAGATATAGTTCCATATGAGGGCCTTTTCTTTTGATTTGCTCTATCTTCACTTGCTTCTAAGTCATTAATATCTTTTGGTACGACACTATTATCTTCTGAAGATGCTGTTTTATAAATTTGACTAGTAGTTGACGTGGGATGAATAGTTTCTTGTACCACTTTGGTTTCACTCTCAACAATCGTTTCTCCATCAACGAACACAGTTGTGTAGTAAGTGTAAGTTTTGAAGAAAGTTTCATCACTGGGTGGCCTTTCAACAACGTTTGCTTGACTAGAAGAAGAAGACTCAGAAAGACTGGAAGAAGCTGTTGGATTGAATAACCCAGCAACTGCTGGATCTGTGGCTTCAGGAATGGAAGCTGTGTCCAAAGTTGATGTGACGACGTTAGTTTCCACAACTTCTCTACTTTGAACACTGGTAGTAGTTTCTTGAAAGAATGTAGTAAGATACGTGTAAGTAGTGTACAATGTTCGAATTATGACTTCTACTTCTTCTTCATTGACTGAGATATTTTCTGGAGTTGGAGTAATTGGTTCTGGCACAATAGTTGTTCCTTCAGTTGTCGTCGTGCTCTCTTCAGCTTTAGGCGACGATATTTCTTGAGCCACAGCTGACAATGTTGTTTCTGGTAACTGAGGGGTTGGTTGTTCAGTGATCTCTTCAGTAGTGGGTTCCAACGGTGTAGAAGTTTGATAACTTTGCGTAACATCAGTAGGAGCAATGGTTTCACTAGAAGATGTAATTTGGTTTTCTGGAATGACCGTGGCAACATACCTAATTTCATCTGAAACTACTTCTCTCGTTCTAACCGAAGTAGTCGTTGTGTCACCTTGAGGCACGAAGAATGTAGTGAGATACGTGTATGTCTGATGGACAGTTGCAGGAACCAACTTGGTGATGAGTTTCACCGGCCTTGAAGTGGATTCTTCTGTCACATCTTCTTCCTCATCAGGTGTTGTTTCTTCACTCTCTTTCGGCATAGTTGTTGTTTCAGGAGAAACCTGGCTATTTACAAGATTCGTAACGACTGGAGTTGGAACTATAGAGGAAGGAGCGACGACGCTGGACACCACTTGTGTCAACTGTGTATACTCACCATCAACAACAGTACCAAACAAAAACGATGTGAAGTGAGTTGTTGTTTCATCCAAAGCTTCAATAACAGAGATTGATTTGGCTAATCCCAAAGGTTTATCCCCTGGAATAAAAACTTGTGTACTCGTAGTGGCGAAAGTTGGAGTTATTTTGAGCGATTCTGTTGCTTCCACTTCTTCGTGAGGTAATTCAATTTCAGATCCTTCAGGAGTACTGAACTCTTCAGCTTCAGTAGATGATAGTTCCGTTGTGGGACGCTCGGTTTTTGGATTTGTTACAGGCTCTGCATCAGTTTTTGGTTCTTGCTCAGTTGAGAAACTAGTTGTTTGTTCAGTCGTCATTACATCTTCGGTTACAGGGCCCTTATCCGTGGTGGCTACTTTGAATAGCGTTGTCCCTCTATCTGTGGTCTCTCCCATCTCTTCTGTCGTCAGATACACTGGATTGTAAGCCTTGCTGGCTCTATCAGCTTGAACTGTAGGTAGAGTCTTTTGAACATCCAAATTATGACCTGTAACGGTTTTTGTAGCCATACCAGGAGAATGCGATAAGAAGGTTTTCACGGTGGTCACAACTGGAGCTACAGCATCTTCAGGCCTCAATGTTGCTGCGCCTGCAATTGAGGTAACTGGTCCATTAGCTGCGATTGCTGTTTTTGGCATGAAAACGATAATAGTGTTGCCAACAGTAGTTGTGAAATCTGCAAATCCAACATAAGTTACAGTGTCGTATTTTTGAAAGTCGTTTTTGATTTGAACTCCACCTCTAAACAAGCCTTTTCCTGCACGGATTTTCTTTTCTTTCCGATCCTCCAGTGAGTCGGAGTATCCACTTGGTGCAAATTCAGCTTTTATGGTGACTGTTGGGAGGTCAGCACTGGGTTTAACTTTGGCTGGTTTGACATCGGATCCAGTGTTCCTTTTCACTGAGAACTCCTTTCTGATGGACACGACCGGCTTGGGAGGAGTGGTTGTATGCTCTGGGTTGCCGGCTATCTCGTTGAGTAATGTCACACCGGTTACAGTGTCTACGGGTTCCTCCAGTGCTGGTGCTTGCGTGGCCTGGACAGGACTCTGCTCCACGACTGTAGGTTGGAGAAGAGCCGGAAGGGTGGGGAATACGAGGAAAGGGGTGTTGTCTTTGGAGGGTTTGGCATTGTCGTAAAAGACCCGGGACCCCGTGCTCAAGAGTCTGGCGTACGTTCGCCCTACTGTCGTGCCCAGTATCTGAGTCGCGTACTCAGTCGTTGCGCCTCCGGTGACGAACGTCCGGGCCGTGGACGACAGCACCCCGACTGGTGGAGCTTCCCGTAACTTCGCGATCTCTTCCAAAGATAGAACAGTCACATCTAATAGGAAAGTGAAGGAGTTAGTCACAGATATTAGAAAAAATAGAGAGTGCCCAGTTTGTACAGAGATACATCTATCGTGGATTAAAAACACTTTCGATACTTTGAAAAATTCATGTTAGAAGTCATGGATTTTGGATTCCTAAATTACCATGGAACTACCTACTCATAAAATCGTACACTCTACTAAGTATCTTTTCGTTTCTATTGGCACTAAAGAACTGAGAAGCAAAAATTCAATAAAGAATATTTGTGCCAACAAATTTGGAAAAACTCTTTTTTACTTGTGAGCTTTCAAGATCTTTCGATAGAAAATAATATTTTCTTCCTCTGAGTAGAATGTAGCTTGTTTGTGGAAAAAGCAAATTCATCTATATTTAATAAAACTTTTAGCTGACAATTTTATGACAATGAAAAATAGATACAAGAACTATGTACTGATTGCATCACTGACAAAGAGGGCACAAGAAATATAGATATAAAGATAACAAGAATAGAGCGAGAGAAAAGAACACAGAAACAAGTATAATATTTACAAAATTTCACACATTTACATGCGAACTAAAATTTATACAATAGATGGAAAAAAAATGAACGATGGACTTTATAATACAATGATGATGAAATTCATGAATTTTGAAAGTAAGTAGAAAGTAAATTTAGAGCTATTGTGTCACCAAGATGGTGTTCTGGGAAGTCGGAATGATACCTCGATCAACTCAATATAACACTATTAAAATGAGACTACCCAGATCTCTGGAGGACCAACCCTTCGTTCCTTATGAGACATAATGGGTAAATTGAGAAATTAACCAGAAGTAAGTGGCTCGCCGCTAGAAGATTCACATTTGGCTCGCTAGAATCCAAAGAGACTAGCAGTAGTTTATCGTTTCTTCGAATAGATTTTCTTTTTATCTTTTCAGCAACCAAGACCCGAATTTGAGTTTGATTGAAGGCACCCAATGCTCTCGGTAAACAATACCTTTAACGGGTGATCTTTGGAGAGAATTAGTAAACCGTTGGTTAATAATTTGCATCGTTTAAGCTTTTCAATCTGTGGAGGTTATTGCATTTAACTAAACCATTTTAAAACATGGACAAATTACCTAATTTGAAGTCGTTTGCGTAATTCTGGAGCATTTAAGTGCGATTTTAGATCGATTCTCTGGCAGCATCTCAGAGCGTGTTCATCTCAGAGATCTTCGTGATATATTGAGGAACAGCAATGAGAAGGGTGAAACCGAGCTGACTATTAGGTTCCATGGAGTTCCGAAAATAGTTCCAAAGCGAATACTTCAGCTCAAGTTCCAAAAAACGGCCGAACTCCCAGCTAACTGAGTTGGCTGGATTTTATCAAAATGTTAGGGGTTTCAACACCGAGCTCTCTTCACTTTGTCACTAAACCACGCAGTTAACTTGTGATATAATTTTATTAACCCTTTTCCGGCCACTGATGCATTTTTGCATCGTCATAATAATGATTTTTTTAAATATTAAAATAGTGGGAAATCTTCGTAGAAGAATTTTTTCTCGTTCAAGCAGTTTCTAAACTTTTCCAAAACAATTTTCTTCGACATTCGGGAGCTCAATGAGATTTGGCAAATTTGTTTTGTGAGCGTTTTGGGCCATGAGTCGAAACAGATTCCGGTCCATAAATAGAATTTTACATTTTACCTAGATTTTTTTAGATTTTCAACAACGCAATGGATAAATCATATCAATTTGGAAAACTGAGACCCCTCAAATCCTATAAAATGTTAGATTTATAAAGTTTGGAGCATTTTTGCTCTCGATTGGTGAGTAAATGATGCCTTATTTCGGCCGGCATTCTGTAAAATAGTTCATCCTCCTCCTCCCACTACTCTTTTATTTCTACCCTCGGCTTGAAATGGGTTAACAGAGACCTGACTTTCCAATAATGTAAACTCTCACGAACTTGGATTCACGAGCCATAATGTCTATCGTACCTTCTGCATATTATTTACTATAAATTGTCCTACCTAACCTGTAATTCATCAGTATCATTATGACACATAATGTATATCACATTGTGACACATCCCCTACATTATCATTTGAGGTGGCCTTAACAAACAACATAAATCCTCATACATAGTTAAGACCGCTTATTTTTCGTACATTGTACAGAGTGCTGAATTCTCATAGAAATATAGAACCCTGGATTCTCAAAATCGTACAGAGTTGGTACTGAATTCTTATATGTGTACGAGAATTCTCGTAAACCGTACAGAGTAATGATTTCCCGTAGTTATATAACACGGAACATACGATATTACTTCGTAGGAACCCGTGGATACACAAAAAAGGTATTCAAATCGTTCATCAAGAAGAAATAATGTTGGTGGCTGTGGCTGCCCTCACGCCCACGTTTCGGACGAACGGAGTTCTCGCCCCCAACGGAGTGAAGATCCCTCGTACCGTGAAATTCGATTGAATCACCGTCTTTAGATCAATGAGGTTTAACGGTCTGGTTTTTCCGACCGTCCACGATTTTTCGATTTTTTTCTCTTCCTTATTCGGTATATTTTTTTTACTCTCCTTCGACCCGTTGGACTGATCGAACCCCAGAGGAAAAAAAATCCTCGTATTTTTCCTACCGTCGTTATTGTACGTTATAGTAACCATCCTTAACGTCCGAGCAGCGACCGTTTTCACGGGCGGTTAATTTATTACCGGGCCCGTAACGAGGCGGTGGTTTGTGACGCCATGGTTTTATGTCAATTACGGTGGGCCTGAGGAGGACGTGGGAACGTTGCGAAACAACGATGATGACTCGATGATGGGCATTTCGTATTGAATTGATGGAAGTGATTGCCCTTCAATGAGATCACCGTTCAGGTCAGTTCCCACGTTTTGTTTGCACAGACTGGTTTTGATTTTCGATAGTAGGAAGCGTCAGATGGCGTATCGAATAAAATTTTGAATTTTAAAATTCATTCTACACCTCTTTGGACTAATTTCCAGAGACAATTTTACTCCTTTCTGTCAGAAAAGAACCTCTATTGATCAAGAGGATTTGCAATTTTCGGTTATACTCGTAACTGTATTCGGGAGTGTTTGGGAGACTTTTTCCATATGCCCTCATTTGAGATACACAAAACTAAAAATTGTGAAAATCAGACAGGAGACACGAGTCAGACGCTTTTATTGCGGAAATTGTTTACATTATTTCAAAATTTCTAATGGCTTCTGAAAAATTTAAGTTTTCAAGTTTGTTTTATCAGACTCCTTTATACTTGAGCTTTGTCTTGTGAACTTCTTTAGAGATTTACAGCGACATTTGGAACCGTCACGTGAGTCTCACGTCAATCGTCATCGTCAATCGGATTGACGGTGCTTTAGATTTTACAACACTTCATAAGTAACGTTAAATCAATCTGCGGTTTTGTTTTCGTTGAACCGATGAAGGAGAACAGGAAGGAAAGTATAAGGAAATCAATGAAGTGCGCTTGTTTATCAGTCAAAATAAACGTAAAAGTATAAATAAGTATAAATGAAAAATTAATGTTTGTAATTGTGCGTTTTAGTACATCCCCTTGTCTGAGGTAAGATGCCAGATGAACGAATTCAGCGAGATTGGTAGTTTATGATCGACTTAAGACTAATCTACTTTTCATATTATATTCTAATGTTACCTTGTAGAAGTAAAATAAATCGGTAAAGAAGTAAAAAGAAGTCTGTTAAAAATGCAGAGGAAAGTTGCCTTCAACGGGAAAGAAATCGAGATAGATTGTCCAACTGATCTCATCAAGATCGATCAATTCACTTCTAGAGAAATGCATAAGGGATCAATTCTTCAATCTTCAATTTACTTTATCGTGACCCCAAAGTAAAAGATTTTGCAAAAGATTCACAGAAAGTTTTTGCCAGAAAACACAAAACTAAAGAAATTGACTGTTCAGCAGGATGATTGATGGCGGCCATTAGCTCTGCTACGAAAACGCAGAGCAACTCTCTTTCTGAGTAAATAACATTTTTACTCAGTTCACACCCGAATGAAATTTTTTGTCATTTACATTTGCGACCTTTTGGATCAGTTTTGATTTCGTGTTTGTCTATCGTTAGACTGACGTTTCAGCGATCCCCTCTGATACTTTGTTACAGAATCATCGGTATCCAGTGCAGTCGTGCACCCAACTGTGCGATATGTTCACCAGATATGATGAAACGTTAAGGATAAATGTCACAAGGTTTTAGTGAGATTCTGAGATAAGAGATGGCAGCACCATCGGGGCCAAATTTCATTTACTTCTCATTTGAGAACGGATCAAGATATTTTAATTCCGCAAACGGATTTCTCTCCAGGATCACCGTAAAATTGCGGGTAATTGGTGTAGAAAGTGTGCATTTTTTTTCACACTGGGGCACTGAAGGTCGGGCGGGTGGTGAGCGTTTGAACGCCGCCGCCCCCCAGCCTGCAATAGCCCCCACTCCATATCGTAGAAACGAGAATCCGACGGCTATGATCAAGTTAAATAAATTCCGCAAACGGATTCGTATTCCTAATTAAGTTCTGCAAGTGGCTATAAGGCCACTTTTTGAAAATGTTCAAAATTTGAACACATTTTTGTTGGGGCAGTGTGAGAAAAAATTTGCACACTTTCTAAACCAAATACCCGCAATTCTACGGTGATCCTGAAGAGAAATACGTTTGCGGAATAAAAATATCTCGATCCGTTCTCAAATGAGGAGTAAACGAAATTGTCTTCATTTTGGTGCTGCCACGTGGTGGCAGATTTCACAACTAAACTCGTTACATTTAGCCTTAAGGGATGCTACGCTGAATATTCTATAGCCTTTACGTGAAAAGGCTTCAATTTTTAGATTCTCACTAACCTAACAATCGTGCGGTTCGATAATCCCTAAAAAATTTCATCCAGACCAAATCACGCTCAAGCCACCGACGCGGACGGTTAGACGGTGGAAAAATTCACAGAGGATTACGTTGCTTATTTATTTATAACCTCAAATGTTTACATCGATACACATAAGAAATGTGTTGAGATAACACGCATTTTTTTTATTGAGAAAGCAAAAAACTATACACGATTGCCACTTTACCAAAGTGATATATTCGTAGTTTCCCAGTTCATCTTGCTGACACAATGCAAATTAGAATACAAAAGTCGAAAGAAAAGGTAAATTAGACTGTGAACGCTGGAGAAAAAGGAGGCGAGGAAACAAGCACTTACCGCCGTTTTCTCGTTTAAACCTATCTTTGACATCTTCATCCTGCTGTAGGTCCTCAGCCAGAGCTGAAACAAATAATTTCGACTTTAGTGACTGATCAGATGTACAAAAATTATAATAAATCGATGTGTAACTAACTGATAATTTGCTATAGTGTACAGATACTTTTGATCTGCTCTCTGGTATGTTTAACCAGCTGATGACTTCACTAATTTCCCTCATTGGTTGCAAAACTAAATCACTTGAAGTTGAAAAAAACCGTCATTGAGTAAACAAAGGAGTACACGTCAGTTAATGGACCGATTATCCGGATCGAGTCGAGGAAGAAAGTCGACTTGACAGGCGTTTAACCCTCGTTAATTTTCCACGGGGGCCGCAGCGGGTAATTCGTTCGGTTGCGGGATCACAAAAGACCACATCGGCGACAAAAGGTTAACTCGACCCAGTTTCGAAGGTCGAGGAAGGTCGAGCGGTCATCCTCTGGTCTAAGAGGTGATCAATGGACCACCTTTGCTACTCCCGTTATTTAAAGAGGTATTTTTTTTTAATTTTTTTATTGGCATAGAATTTATCTACATTCAGCCATAATAATTACAACATCGTTTTGTACTAGGTTATATTTTACGTTACAAATTAATCATAATATAATATGTATATTAATGTAATATGTATATGTATATTATACATATTTGTGTTCCAAAACGTCAGATAATAATATTACAACTGATTTTCTTATAATATAAACAATTCTTAAATATTATTAAACATGTTTGTTTCCATTAAATATAGTTACACTTATTTCGTGATACTTCGTATGTATAATACTTGTGGTCTTAAATTTTTATGTAGGTGTTATTTATGAATTTAATTATTTCGCTCCAAGCATTGCTGTTCTTCTTCGGTAATAGATATTTGTAGTTGAAGGGGTTTTCTACTAATTCTTGTATGTTTCGCAACATTACTTCACGTGTGATGCTGTACAAAGGACATTTCATAATACTAAGTTCCAAATCGCCACATTCACATACTGCGTCATCTTTCCTTCTAATACGGTGCAGGTAAATTGGGCCGTATTTAACATTACAATCTCTACGTATTTAAAGAGGTAGAGAAGAACTTTAAATGGTAACCTCTTTAATTGTTTCACTAGGAACTCTACAATGGATTTATTTTGGATATTTACATCAAATTTATAGAAAAATTCACTCTTTTAACGACCTTTTATTAGTGCGCTCGTCTGGCGCTAGGAGAGCGCTATGTAGTGAATTCCTTACATTACTGGCAGTTTTTGACGTAGATGGACCTCTACGTGGTTTTTTGCTTCCGAGTCTACCAGGGTAGCGGAAGCTTTGTTTTCACTTTTCAAGGTTGAAAAAAAGAGTTCTCCAAAATCAAAATTTCCACTCACGTTCTAAGTTTTAGACCTTTCTGAACAATTATGGTTCCGTGTCTGTCTGTCAGTGTGTCAGTCATGAAATCTTTCCCACAGCCATAACTTCTACATTTCTCATTCGGTTTCGATGACATTTTCGGGGATTGTGCGGGATGGCGTGTAGATGGTCCCCTTTGAAAATCATCACCCCCGGACTGGAAGTAGCCGCTGCGCATGCGCAATCATGAAATCTTCGTAACAGCCGCAATTTCTACATTTCTCATCTGACTTCGATGACATTTTCAGGAATCATGCGAGTTGGGATGGAGATGGTCCCCTATGAATATCATGGCACCCAAATTGAAAGTATTTTCTGCGCATGCGCAAACGTGAAATCCTTGTAACAGCCTCAACTTTCTACATTTTCCAACAATATTGAGAGATTGTGCCGGTTGATGTGTAGAGTTCTCTATAAGGTACTTGATGTTTAGAGATCAACTACTATGCATCGGATAATCTATTCAATCTTGATATGAGGAGATATCAATATTGATATGAGGAAGCGAAGAATCCAAAAATCGAATAAAAATTTGGCCGTCCGTCCGCCGTCCGCGGCACTTTTGCCACTTAGCATTGACCGATTTTGATGAAACTTGGTATGTAGGCTCCATTTGGGGTCTAGTTGTGCCCCGAAGATTTTGGTTGATGTAGATCACTTCTGAGGGTTCAAAAATGAATTTTTAAATTTTGAAAACGCCTTAACTCAAAAAAATTCGATATAAAGGTATTGTTTTTCCTTCAATTTAAGATAGTATAGAATTTTTAGAATTTTTAGAGACCACGTGGAGCTCTGTCGGACAAACCGATCACTCCCTATGGACGTACGATAAATTAGAAACACGAGTGTGAATCGCAAAAGAGGCCTAATCTCCGTTCAAATTATAGCTGACCGAAATGCGATCGATGTTTTTCTTCATGTTGGATGGTTGGTGGCTTTGCAGACGAGTGATCAATATAGAGAAATAATAAACCATTGTGTAATAATTTGCAGCGTTTTTGTAGTTGGTGTGAGTCCAAGATAGGACATCCGAGTTTATGATGATGGGATGGAACAGTTCATGAAGCCTGTAACTTACTTCAACCGTCACACAAGTATCGCAAGAATGTGTGTAACAGCGACGAAAAAATCATGCAACAATTCATCTATGCTGACAAATTTTTAGTCAAATTCGTAGGCCTCTAGGGTTCAATAATCGACATTCGCATTACCGAGATATTGTGCGTAGCCATCTGTAGGCAATTTCTGCAATAAAAATTATTTATTCAATTATAAAAATTATCTTAGTGTTGTTTCATAGCATCATTTCTTGAAAGATTCCTGAAGTCTACAACACTAGTTCGAGTTTGTTGTACGTCGTGATGATAGAATAAAAAAGGACGACTGAAGTTCACTTGAACAATATAGGTACAATAGGTTCAATATAGGTATAATTATGAGAAGACAATTTATAGGTATAACTGTTACATGAGGGTACAGCGGCAGACATATTTAATACAGCGGAGGCAGTTCATTACAAGAGCAACTTAATCAGAAAACTAACTAAATAATTTATTACAATTGTAATTTCAATAATTTATAAAATTCAAATATTAATTTTAAATAATAATTTTAATAAAATTATTATTTTATTTTCATTACAGATTTGAACAAAACAGAATAATTTGGTTCACCCACAATCAAAATTTTCTTTTTGAGTTTTAGGGCTGACTGAACGATTTTGATTTCATTTTCGAATATTGTTAATTTCTTTAACCCTATACTTCGCAACGTCTAATATACCATACGTGTTTTCTGTTCATTATAGAAGCTTTTTCAGTTTTACCATGTATTTAGAGGGCTAAGGGTACATTTCAAGGGAAAAAATGAAACAAATCGCCATAAGAAAACTGCCAAAATTTTAGATAAACTCGTTACGTCTTCGATTGAGACTGCATAGATGTATATATAACTATTCACGTTTACTACTTTATCTAATTGGTGCGTGCAGCAAGTGAGAAAGTATAATTACTAGCGATTCTTCCATTATTTTATTTTATAGATTCTTTTCTCTTTCAATTTTATTCTGATTGAAATAGAACGAAATATATTTTATTTAATAACAATTCTCATTCATCGGTGACTCGGCAGTGTACGATATACGAACTTACTGCACCACATGTGTTCAAAACCTGCTCAAATTTGAATATTTTAGAAGCTTTGTCAATTTACCATGATTTTGGAGGGCCTTTAGGAGGGAAAATTGTAAAGAATCGTCATGGGGTACTTTTGCCAAGTACAGGGTTAAAGATCTCAGGACTGGTATACAATACTGCTGATTTATGAGAATCTACCTGATTCCTCTTACACTGATGGTCCACTACTAGCAGACCTCGGAAGACATGAATGGCTCGCCAAACCCACCGATTGTGCATATCCTCTCGGCGTTTCCCTTTCGGCGAGCCGAACGAATCGAGGACGAACTCCGGCGACTTGAGAACCTGTTAGCCGGGATGTGGGAACGGTTCTCACCCTACATACCGGCATACGTTACCATCTCGCCCTACATCGCCGGCCGATCTTCGCCGATCGGTAACGCGGTATCGCTTTTCGAGCTGAGATCGATGACGAAACCCGTCGATAGCGGTGCCGTAACGATTTTCCCGCTCTGACTATCCGTTTTCCAGGGGGGGATCCCCAGTTATTGTTAACGGTGTCGATTCATAGATATGGGGTCCAACAAAGCGATATTGATAACGGATAAGATCGCTTTTCAATTTCCTAACAGGTGTGCACGTACTACAGGTAATGTGGTAATGTAACCAAAGATATCCCAACTTTCCCTTGAGGAACCATATATAAACCCGCAGAGAAAACCTCACAAATTAACAAAACTCTGCATCTTCTCGTATAAGTAATTTCTACAATAAAAATAACGTTGACATTTTATGTGTTTCCTTAGGCGCATGGACTCGAAAAGCGTTATAAAACACGCTGCAAATTATTTCACAAAGGTTTATAATTTTTTCTGTATAGATCACTCGTCTGCAAAGATCACAGCTTTGCCACTGTCACTATTGCTTCCGAGTCTACCAAGGTAGCGGAAGCTTTGTTTTCACTTTTCAAGGAGTTCGCGTTCAGACGCATGTATCAGAAATTGAGGACTTCAACCGAAAATGGCGTACTACCATGAACCCACAAAAATCTACCGCTGTCACATTTACGTACAAACGAAATTTCCTGGTTGACCCCATCTCACCGAACAATGTCGTCGTGCCGCACAACGACACCGTCAGATATCTTGGTATTATATTAGATCAAAAGCTAACGTTCAACGCCCATACCTCCGATCTCACTCAAAGATTGAGACAACGTATTCAACTCTTGAAACCATTAATAGGACCGAAATCACCTCTAACATTAAATTATAAAAGACTGATCTACATAACAATGATACGCCCTGTATGGCAGTACGGATGTTCAATATGGGGTGCAGACAGCGCATGTCAAATTCGCAAGATCCAGGTACAGCAAAACCGAGCTCTGCGATTAATAAAAAATGCGGAATGGTACGTCAGGAATTCCGTTATCCATCGCGATTTAGACATACCCGAGGTAAAAACAGTAATAGGATCGACATTTGTCCGACAGTTCAACACGTACTTATCTCACTCCAACACCATATTCGACGGATTCACCAATCAACAAACTGGAATCCACCAATCAACAAACAATTTTGGCGACTCAAAAGAAGAAGACCCATCGACCTACTTGATGAGAACTAATCACTCTACTCCTCAACACCAACCTACCTAGTGATGGACCCTAGAAACCCAGCTTTTCTCTGAACCTATTTTGTTATTTATTCATTTATTTTTATTATCTTTATTGTTGTATAACTAATATAATCTACACATAAAAATAGTCTACTCATAAAAATTAGAAGGGACTGCCGCAGGGCAACAACCCTTACACACGTGCCATTGTATATCTACAGATAAAAACCGTAACTAAAAAAACTAGAAGTTAATATTATTTAATAAAAAGTTGTTCATTATTAATTAAAATAAAAATAAAAAAACTTTTCAAGGTTGAATAAAAAGTTATGAAAAATCAAAATTTCCACTCGCGTTTTACGTTTCAGACCTTCCTGAACAATTTTGGTTCCGCGTCTGTCTGTCTGTCATGAAATCCTTGCCACAGCCATAACTTCTACAATTCTCTCTCATCCGATTTCGATGAAATTTTCAGGGATAGTGCGGGTTGGCGAGCAGATGGTCCCCTATGAAAATAATTACCCCCCCCCGACAGATAGTAGCCGCTGCGCATGCGCAAAAGTATATTTCCTTGTTACAGCCATAATTTCTACATTTTCCAACAATATTCAGACATAGTGCCGGTTGACGTGTAGATTCCCCTATGAGGGTAGTGAAAGGTATTTAGAGATTGATGTTTTGAGATCAACTACTATGCATCGGGTTATGGATGCGAGGAAGCTATGTGCCACACCCACTTGGCAGCCTATTTTTTCTCAGACCCCCCCTCAAAGACAAATTTATTGGGATAGATCTGGCAACAAAACGCTCGTTCAGGTATATTCTATCGGTTCTCTGATCCTCTTTTTCAAGACATCAGTCAGAGTCCGTGCGTTGGTCATCTGAATTTTCTAAGAACTCGAGAAAGCTGGTCGGAGAGCCTTCCTTAGAACCCTGGTTATAGAAGTCGATGGAAAAAAGAACAAAACAGGGTTCAAAGTTCCCGACGACTTAGAGAGTTTGAAATAAATGTTTTCAATGCCAATATTGTTTCTTCTTCTGGGGAAGACTGGTAGGTGGTCGGAACTTGTCAATCAATGGGTTTTCTAGGAAATTACTAGTAAAACTGTGAGTTGGAGCTGAGGAAAGTGCTGAAGTGCCAAGTCTCCAAAACTAGTCTCCAAGTCAATCAATGTTGCCATTCATCCAAGATTATTTTTACCTTAAGTCCAGCAGCTCAACTTGTTTTTTCGTGAAGTTATGGTCAGTTAGGTACTTTGTCTCTTAACCAAAACGAAACTTTCCATCCATAAGAGAGCGTTATTTTGTTTCGATAACCAAGCAATGATATTTGGACGATTACAGGAAAAATCAAGCACAATCAAGCTGAAATGGTTGTTTACTTTACTTTTTACCCATCAGAAGATTGAAGCGTAACAAACCACTTATCCTATCTTACTTGTGAGGAAGAGAAGTGAAACATCCACCATAATTAACAAAACCCAGTGACGTATCTTAGTTTTAATTACTTGTCTTGATTTTGGTTTATTATTTTCAATAATAAGCCTTTGGAATCGAGCAAGAAAAAAAAAAATGTTTAACCCCCCCTCAAAATTTGATGTTTTACGTTTCAAGGTACGTAGAATACGAAAATCGAATAAAAAAATTTCCGTCCGTCCGCCGTACGTACTTTAGCAACACTGGACCGATTTGGTTCAAATTTGGTATATGGGCTCCATTTGGGGTCTAGTTGTGCCGCGAAGCTTTTGGTTGATGTAGGTCAATTCTAAGGGGTGAAAATTAAGGGTTGAAATTTTCAAGAGTGCCCTAGCTCGAAAACTCTCGAAATAAAGGTATCGTTTTTTCACCAATTTTAAATAGTATTGAATTTTAAAAAATTTTTGAGACCACCCGGAGCTCTGTAGGACGAACCGTTCGGTCCCTACGAGTACTTGAAGGTTTTCCTTCGATAAAACAGAATCATGTGTGTGAATCGCAAAAGAGGTCTAATCTCCATTCAAATTTTATCGGACTAAAATGCGATCGCTGTTCATTTCTTCGATTTGTATACAGTTTTGCCTTCTGCGTAACCAGTAATCAAATTTCCATATGAAGCTTTCTATTTTTCCAATCGAGTGTGAAGCGTTTAGTTAAGCCAAAAACGCTGCAAATCATTGCTCAAAGGCTTCTTCACTCTTCAGATCACTGATCAGCTGAGTGAGCTCCGAAGCCATTTTGAATCCTTTTGAATGGAAGTGCTCTTCCAGGCGTCTCCAGCATTCGAGGAGATCTTCTTCACTCTTCAGATCACTGATTAGCTGAGTGAGCTCCAAAGCCATTTTTACTCCTATTGAATGGAAGTGCTCTTCCAGGCGTCTCCAGCATTCGAGAAGATCTTCTTCACTCTTCAGATCACTGATCAGCTGAGTGAGCTCCAAAATCATTTTTACTCCTATTGAATGGAAGTGCTCTTCCAGGCGTCTCCAGCATTCGAGGAGATCTTCTTCACTCTTCAGATCATTGATCAGCTGAGTGAGCTCCGAAGCCTTTTTCAATCCTATTGAACGCAGGAAGCTGAAATTTGAGAGGGAAGGTCAAGGGAGAATACAGATGGTGGTAGGTGCTATTGATGGAGAACCAGTGATCTATACAGAAGGGTGATCTATACAGAAAATAATAAACCTTTGAGCAATGATTTGCAGCGTTTTAAAATAATATTGTTAATAAGTTATACTTGGTACAATGAAGAAAATAAAAACAACAGAATATTGTAGCCACTGCGTATGGGCAACGTGAAATACAATAACAATCAACACAACAGAAATCTCATAATAAGCATAACATCATCTGTAGGGATGGGACATCGATATCGATAATATCGAAACATCGATGTTTTGCTAGTAATATCGATGTTTTTAACATCGATGTTTTACATTTGATGTTTTTCAAACATCGATGTTTCGGTCCGATGATTTCGATATGTCGACGAGATGGTCTGATAACATCGTTTGATAAATTTGACCTACTAGGTACTGCGAGGGAACCAGACAAAATCCAATTTCAGACCAGATAACTTCATTGAATTTACTTGGAATTTGAAGAACAACTCCAACCTTTCAATTGTTGTGACCTCTTCGCATTTCTGTCCATTCACTTCCTTAGCTCAGTGGTAGCGAGCTCCGACTCAGAAGTGTAAATATAGTTTAGTCGGAACGATAGAAGGTCAATCCCCGATAGAGGGACGTTAATTTTTGATGATTCAACACAATCATCACTTTATATAACAATATAATTACTGGAAAACAATAGAAAAAAGTATCTTTATGCTTGAACCAATAATGGAAATGGGGAAGGTATGGGATATCGAAATGAAGTTCATAAAAATCGGATAATTTATCACGAATGAAACAAATTATAATGGAGTAGGTTATCCAGTAAAAAATATCCACATCGTATGAATGGAAGAAGAGCAGCCTCATCAGGTTTTCTCCCTCGATTCTAATTGGTTGACAAATTAATTAAATTTCCCGCTTTTTAAGAAGATCGATTTTTCACCTAACGATGTTATCGACATCGATGTTTTTCATACGATGTTTCATCGATATCGATGTTTCTATGAAATATCGACATCGACATCGACATCGATGTCCCATCCCTAATTATCTGTAACAGTGCGAGACCTCCTCCTCCTACATTCATACTACCAGGTGTGCGCCCTTCCTTGAGAGCCACGTGACCTTTGAGACAGTCGCTGTCCCAACATTTCGCCCATCTCGACTTTGTCTTGCTCAATATCACAGGAGGGTATAAGTAAAAACTGAAAACTGACTAGAAAAAGAAAGAATATTGGGAGATGAGGTCGTAATGTGTGCTAATAACATTACAAAACAATCTTACACAGTGAAGATGCCTCAAAACCCAAAAAATGTATAATTTCCAAAATTAGGGTCGAAGTTGGGTTCATCACGGTGCCACTCTCTTCAAGTTTGTAGATTTTGAAAATTAATTCGATTTGAAGAAGCAATTTATACGGACTTTACCAACTTGGATTTCCATATAATTTGTTACCCATCTCAATTTTACGGGAGGGCGTTGGTTCTGTTAGGTAACGCGTCCCAGAAAAAAAAATACGGACCCACGCGGACGGGTTATCAAAGTTGTGTCCGTCCAACGAGCCTTAGAAAATTGAAAGTGTTCTGTAATCCTTCCCTTCTACACCTCTTTATCGAATCTCTCCATCTCATCTCGGCTCATCTGCTCTGTCTTTCTTGTACGACTTTCTCCTCGCTACCGAACAATTCCGGGTCAACTTTTGACGTTCACTACGAAGAGGGAAACTGGGTGGAACGAGTAATTCCGTTTTCATCTGTACGCTATTATTTCAGATTTGATTTCTTGATATTGCTACGAGTAATTCAATTTGAACTACTTGTATTCGAAACAATCACTATCAGTTGTTTTAATGTCAAGAATTCATGACAAACCAGTTTTGCATTCGAGTCTACCCAGATAGCGGAAGCTTTGATTTCACTTTTCAAGGATGAAAACGCTGCAAATTATTACACAATGATTTATTATTTTTCTATATTGATGACTCGTCTGCAAAGCCACCCAACTTGAAGAAAAACATCGATCGCATTTCGGTCAGCTAACGGAGACTAGGCCTCTTTTGCGATTCACACTCGTGTTTCTGATTTATCGTACGTAAAACCCTTAAATTCTCGTAGCGAGCGAACGGTTTGTCCTACAAAGCTCCGAGTGGTTTCAAAAAATTCTGAAAATTCTATAGAATCTTAAATTGAAGGAAAAAAATACCTTTATAACAAAATTGTTTGAGTTAGGGCGTTTTCAAAATTTCAAAATTCATTTTTGAACCCTTAGAAGTGACCTACATTAACCAAAATCTCCGGGGTACAACTAGACCCCAAATGGAGCCTACATACCAAATTTCATCGAAATCGGTCTATGCTAAGTGGCAAAACTGCCGCGTACGGCCGGCCAAATTTTTATTCGATTTTTGGATTCTACGTACCTTGAAACGTAAACCATCAAATTTTGAGTGAGTGTTAAAATTTTTTTTCTTGGTCGATTCCAAAGGTTCATTATTGAAAATAATAAACCAAAAACAGTTCTAAAATCAAAATTTTCACTCGCATAAGGGCTATTTTGTGCCTGAGAAGAGGTAATAATTTTGAGTGACGATTTCAAATTAGATTCGTGTTCATTGATACCAAAAATTATGTTTACTGAGTTGCCGTTATTCTGAGTGCGAAATGTACTTCTTCGTTTAACTGGGAATCCTCAGTAGTTACGCTGTCATTCGTGACATAGTAATCCGACAAGATGTCCTCCAATGAGTGAATTGAACAGTTATTTGGTCTAGTGAAGGCAAGAAGTTGCCAAGTTACGACTGGCGCTTTTTTTCCTTTTGTTTTTTTCTCTCTCGCAGGTCTTTTTTAATATGGGTCAACCCGCAGTCCGTCTGCTAATCGAGGTCCTGGTCACTCCTGTGACATACTCAGCCCGGAGATTTCTTTTTCCATCCCTCTCCGTCTCCTCCACTCCTGTCCTGCAGGTACCGACGGCCTTTTCCTGTATCTCCGGTTATGTCCTGGCCAGTTGCCGCACCTTCATGTCTTACCTCACTCCTGGAGGCTGAAGGAAGGTCTTTGCCTTGGCGGCTCCGCCCTCGAGCAACTCCAGGAAGTTTTTGGGTAATTTTAGTAAAATTATCATGAAATTTAATGGAGAATTTTTGAAGTAAATAAAACTTACCTGCAGCAGTACCTATAAAAATGTTAAGCAAGACAATTTTTTTTTCTATTGAAGTCCTCTTTTGGATACTTTAAAACGATTCGTGAAATACAGAACTTTTGTATATTTATATAATTATATATATTTATTATGATTTTTTTAAAATTCACATAGAGATAGAAAAAATATGGAATTTGATATTTCGATATAAATCTTGGTCACAGAAATTAGAATGAAAGTTTTTATTGATGTCCTGGTTGTCATTCAGAGCATTGCTTCTATGGGTATTTGAATTGAAAAATTTGGTGATGTTTTTTGAATATTTATTTTTTCAATATTTTTTTTTCCTTTATAGTATTTTTCAATATTTTTTCAATGTTGAGGTTGGGGACCTGGTGGTCGATGGGCTCCCAATATCCATCGCATTGCTCTTTCGAATTGTTGTAGCAGACGATCATTTGCTGACTCTGCCATCTCCTTCAACACTTGCACATTCATCAAAAGTTTCTTCAAGGGAGCGTGTTCCTTGACTAGGAGTTGCCAAGATTGGTTGATGCTCTGTGGTTATTCATACGTAGGCTCAGCTTGGTGGCTTTATTTACGTACAATGCTGGAGCACCAGAGCATTTTTGCAAACCAACTGGTCCACCAATTTTTTGCTTGATTGACATTCTGCAACACCTTGACCTGGACAACTCGTTGTGTTTGCAGATCAAATTGCACAATTTGCACCTTGGGCGACGACATAGATGAAACCCAGCTGACCGTGGTTCTGGAGGCGGTGAATGGGGATGTCGATGGGACAAAATGTCACCCAAATTCCTGCCTTGTCGAAAGAAGACGCGTCGTGTCTGTGCACTCGAAGTTAATATATTTTGCAGCTCGCGTCGTATGCCTTTGATCTTTTGAGCTCCAAAAAAGAAGCTGGTTACCAATGGAACTAGTCTTCGGTTTCTCTTTGTGCCTGCTGGTAATTCACAAGGACTGGGACCATTCTATTTCCAACAAAGTTCCGTAGGTATGTATGCATGTAATTATGTACAGCACAAAGGGGCTATGTCCAAAAACGGAGTTTTGAGAAAAACGCAAAAGAAGTTATCACCAGTGCAAGATTCCTAAAATAATGGTTTATTACACCAAACTCTTTAATATCTTCAAGAAATTTTCGAGCTATAATCGTCAAGAAGGTCAATAATAGTTTTGTTTAATTTGAGTTTTTCTGAAGTTGAAAAAAAATTTAAAATGTGGAAGATGGATGGGCATAGCCCGTTTGTGCTTTAAGGTATCGATGTCACTCCTGACTTTCAGAAAAAATCAAAGTTATTGCCAAAATGTTCATATTATCAATCGAAAAGGCAACAACTGTGTGGTCAACATTTCAGAAATCGGGCCAAAAAACGTATTTCAAGGTTTTTTTTTTGCCGCCAGTCAGTCGCCAACCCTTCTCCACCTCTCCGAGGACCTACCGGAAAATCGGTACTTGGACAGGAGAAGGGGTAAGCTATTATACCCTTGTCGAGTCCCACCTCAATATATACTATAAAATCTACAAGCGAATTATTCTCTCTCTCCTCAACTCCTCTCAGCTAAAGCTCAAAATACTTTAAATAAATTCGGTGTCCTGGTTTCTAAATAGACCAGAACTAAATTCTCAATCAGTAAATACCGTAACTACACAACGTGGTTTCTATACAGACCAGAACAAAATTTAGCAACTTGTTCTTTTAATAAATTCAACTTCTGTAAATTCAAACCAAGTCAAAATTATCTTCAGTCAGCCAGGTAGACGAACAGTGAATTTATCACTCCATTAGTTTATCCCGAATTCGCCGTAGTACAAATCATATCACTTGCAGAGAATCAGCTCAACATGTCCGATAAGAGGTTCAACGTTGGAAAGGAGAAATTGGCCAAAAAAATTAATATATTAATTTATAAACAATGAAAATAGTGTAAATTCGTTGCACCGAAAGGCCTCATAATTCGAGTAAATAAAGTTCAAATAAAACATAAGAAAGCAAGTAACAAAAAAAAAATTATAGTAAAAATTCCGTAAGTAACGTGTAAATATATTACTTCATCATTAGGTACCGGTTTTTTGAAAATTAAAAAACAGTATTCTCTAGAGTCTACGAATAATGGCTATAAGGGCACTTCAAAAATGTTCAAAATTTGAACATATAAAAAAAAAAAAAATTTGCATGTTTTTTTGTCCACAAATCGACGTGAACCTAGAAGAGAAATCCGTTTGAAAAACTTCGTTCCGTTCTCAAATGAGGAGTAAACGAAATTTGGCCTCGTAGATTTAGTCATTTAGCCACAACAATAATTAAAACTAGGTGCTTTGGTCGCAATCAACTGTGGAAAAAATAAGCAAGAACATAAGAATCACCTACGTAATCCAGAGAAGTAAAAAAACCTCGAGGGCGTCCGCAGTCTTTGCTCTAAAAACTATGCTTTTAGCGAGTAAACCTTTACGCTAGAAAAAAAAAAATCCCGGAACACGTCAAAATGTCATGTGGTGCGAGTGGAGGGTGTCAAGATGGCAGCGAGGTAGATGGAGAGACTGTCGGCTCCTGATTAGTGATGTTGAGTAACGCGTAGCGGACAACAATGAACTGTCTGCGACTTTTCAAGAAGGCTAACGGCTTGGGAAAACACTGAGAGTCAACCAGTGAGGTTTAAGTTAATAGGAGGAGTTTCATGAAAAATATGATGGGTGCATGCAAACATCGGCGAAAGAAAAGAAATATACACCAAAAATGTGCGAAGAAAATTGTACTTCTTGACCTGGGGAAAGAACCTCGTACTACAAGTGGTTAAAAGCCTCACACTACTTACAGTACCCAAACAAGCTAAACTAACTATTGCCAATAGCCTTTTTAGAGGACTGGATTCTACGTCACGCTACAAGAGGGACTCTTTTCCTATCATTTCATCCAGGGTTGAAATTCCATTGTTTATTTCTCTCAATCTGAAATCATTTTGGACCGATTTGGATACACCCAAAAACAATAAGGAGGAGGTTTCTTAGAAGGCCGTTTTTCACTAATCGTACAGCATTTTTTTCTTTAATCATTAGTTAATTGAGTAGATAATTGCGGAGTCAGTTTTTCCATGTTTTTATTGGGGTACATGTTTCGTAAATCGTCCTCTTCTTCAGTCTTCATGAAATTGGCCTAGGGCTCGTCCCTTGGGCTGTTGAATTTTTTGCTCACGACTCCATCCAAGGTGGGGGAGGCATTAATTTCAGTTTTAGGAATCATTTCCCCTCAAATTTTACGTTCCATATCCTTCCAACAAATTCTGGGTTTGAGAAGAAATTAGTCAGTTTTCGTGGAAATTATCAGGAAATGTGTGGGTTGGACACTGGACGGTTCCCTGTGATTTTCTTCATTCTCGAATCAATAATAGCTTATATTATGCTCAAGCATGGATCCTTATCAGGTTGGATCGAGATTATTTTTCAATTCTTTACCTACCGATATCCGCAACCTCCCGGAGAAACCATAAATACGGATCCTGGAAATGAAGCTTTTGCAGGCTGAAACGTTTTCTGTAAGTGATTTTTGGTTTATTATTTTCAATAATAAGCCTTTGGAATCGAGCAAGAAAAAAAAATTTTTAACCCCCCCCTCAAAATTTGATGTTTTACGTTTCAAGGTACGTAGAATACGAAAATCGAATAAAAAAATTTCCGTCCGTCCGCCGTACGCCGTACGCCGTACGCCGTACGCCGTACGCGGCACTTTTCTTAGCAACACTGGACCGATTTGGTTCAAATTTGGTATATGGGCTCCATTTGGGGTCTAGTTGTGCCGCGAAGCTTTTGGTTGATGTAGGTCACTTCTAAGGGGTGAAAATTAAGGGTTGAAAATTTCAAGAGTGCCCTAGCTCGAAAACTCTCGAAATAAAGGTATCGTTTTTTCACCAATTTTAAATAGTATTGAATTTTTAAAAATTTTTGAGACCACCCGGAGCTCTGTAGGACAAACCGTTCGGTCCCTACGAGTACTTGAAGGTTTTCGTTCGATAAAACAGAATCATGAGTGTGAATCGCAAAAGAGGTCTAATCTCCATTCAAATTTTATCGGACTAAAATGCGATCGCTGTTCATTTCTTCGATTTGTATACAGTTTTGCCTTCTGCGTAACCAGTAATCAAATTTCCATGTGAAGCTTTCTATTTTTCCAATCGAGTGTGAAGCGTTTAGTTCTTTCTAATAAACTTGATTGTGAAGGTGTGAAGCCAGTATGGTGTGGTAGATAGTACCTAGCTGGTAGGTAAAAAAAAGTTGGTAGGTAAAAAAAATGTTGGTGGGTAAAAAACGCTGCAAATCATTGCTCAAAGGCTTCTTCACTCTTCAGATCACTGATCAGCTGAGTGAGCTCCGAAGCCATTTTCAATCCTATTGAATGGAATTGCTCTTCCAGGCGTCTCCAGCATTCGAGGAGATCTTCTTCACTCTTCAGATCACTGATCAGCTGAGTGAGCTCCAAAGCCATTTTTACTCCTATTGAATGGAAATGCTCTTCCAGGCGTCTCCAGTATTGGAGAAGATCTTCTTCACTCTTCAGATCACTGATCAGCTGAGTGAGCTCCAAAGCCATTTTTACTCCTATTGAATGGAATTGCTCTTCCAGGCATCTCCAGCATTGGAGAAGATCTTCTTCACTCTTCAGATCACTGATCAGCTGAGTGAGCTCCAAAGCCATTTTCACTCCTATTGAATGGAAATGCTCTTCCAGGCGTCTCCAGCATTGGAGAAGATCTTCTTCACTCTTCAGATCACTGATCAGCTGAGTGAGCTCCAAAGCCATTTTTACTTCTATTGAATGGAAATGCTCTTCCAGGCGTCTCCAGCATTCGAGGAGATCTTCTTCACTCTTCACAGCACTGATCAGCTGAGTGAGCTCCAAAGCCATTTTCAATCCTATTGAACGCAGGAAGCTGAAATTTGAGAGGGAAGGTCAAGGTAGAATACAGATGGTGGTAGGTGCTATTGATGGAGAACCAGTGATCTATACAGAAGGGTGATATATACAGAAAATAATAAACCTTTGAGCAATGATTTGCAGCGTTTTTAAATATACAATGGTGTTACGCGAGTAACAATTACTCGCAAATAGGTAGGCGGTCAGACCCAAAGGGGGCCCAATAATCCCCGATAAGCCCCGTGCGCCCGTCTTGCCTTCATCTCATTATCTTGTTGATTTGGACCCCAAGCTGCTAAGTTATTCGGTACCCATTAGTCAGTACCACCCTGAATCTCGCATCTCGCACTTCTGCTAGGCAGGATAGTAGTAATATTCAGGTGGTTCTTCTCTGCAAGTGCAGGATTTTAATTTCCAAGTTGGTATCAGTATTGCCTTTTGGCATAATTCCTTGAAAGTGTTGTCACTGCTGAAAGCCCTTCTTCAATTTATCGTATTTGCTGTGCTGGAGCTGCGTCTCAGCACGATATTCTGGCTTGTACCTTCTCAAGCAGAACGTCATCTATCTTCAGGTACTTTACTTTTATTACAGTTTCACCTCCTTCGAGGATCCTCTCGTAATGGTATCTTCAATCTAGTAGGTACCTACCGTCCGAAGCATTCTTCCTCATAGGATTGATGATTCCTGTACAGCACTTGGTGCTTCTTCTTTTTGGTTTAGCCCATGAGGTGCCAGATCGCCATCTTGGCAGTTCTTTTCAATTCCTTTTTTTTTCTTTATCAATCTCTGCAGGAATCCTGTAACCTTCTCGGTTCTTCTATTCTACGTTGGGTCTCTCGATAATTCTACCAACTACCTACTTGGATAGGAAAAGGTGCTGACCGGAACCCCATGAATGGTGAGGCATCCGTTGGAATACTTCCTGCCAAAGTGAGTCATTTCTTTTTTTTCATCATCTAAAACCATACATTGAATATTGTTTTAGGGGTTCAATTCTCCGAGTATATTTCCTACTCTTCTATTCAACATACGTGGTTTCCTCGTACCTACAATACCTGTGACGCCGTCATCCTCAGCACTCCTGACGCCAACTTATTGATAATTAGTTTGTTAAGAAAAAATAGGGACACTAGGGAATTAGGACTTAGGCTAAGGCGATTTAGAGCGGTGCTGCAGGCTGATTGGCAACCTACCGAATTTTATGACATTTCAAAACTGAATAACTGTGTTTTGTATTCATTTGCATTTCTACTGAATGACCCTATAGTTTCTCCTCTAGCTAAGGGCGCAAGCAAATCAAATCATATCAGAGGAGTGGCGCTCATTTTGACTTTTTTTGGTACCTATATAATCCTATCAGGCACGAACACCCTCGAACTCTACCCTTGCTAGGACTGGCCACCTGATGGTGCAAATGTGGTGCGGCTGAATAGTCGTAACAATGGTCTTTTCAACTTTTTGTAATGTCTATTTCTATGTATATTGACGATTCAAAGACTTGAATGAAGGTTTAATTAGATAAGTTGATTTTAGTTAATTTAATAGTCTAGCAGAGGATTTTTTTTTAAGTGCTCTGTCTACTATAGTGGTAGTGCCAGATCTGTGACATTTTTCGTCTTCGTGTTTTTTGTCATATTCAAAAATTAAAAAATTCAAAAATTAATTCTCTTGTGCCCTTTTCCCTGTTGGAAATTGTGTTTGAGTGTCCTGCGTTGGGGGCGGCTGATCACTAGCGTTGGTATTCTTATGCGGGGAGCCGTCATGGTGGGTGGGGCCTGGGGCGGTGGGGTGGCGCCGGCCGGCAGGTGGGGGCTATCGCCTGCGTTCTCTTTACCCATTTGTGATCGGCACTGCCCGTATTGTAAATTCTTATATTGGCGTTTGTATTGCCTATTTTAGGATTTGCGAATAAAAATTTTCTGGATCGTCCATTCTTAATAAAATCATTTTCACAATATATATTTTAAGTGTTGAAAATTATTTGGTACTTGAAAAGCTAAATCGAACAAAGTCGAATTGAGACAGATGTGTCCTTAACTAGCAGATTAACCCTGCGTTGCGCATGTGAGCTTATTCATGTTTTTCAGCGTTCAAACACGAATTTCTCTTTTTTTTATTATACGGTTGGAAAGCTGAGATTTTGGACAAGTTTTTCCTGTAGCGCGAACAGGTTATCACCATTTTGTTTCATTACTTTCAACACACACTAAAAAATAATTATTTTGAAAAAAAGAGAAATTTTTGAGTTAGGTTAATTTTTTTGCCTACTTGACCTACTAGAAATAAATCCTACCACAGGGAGAGAAAAAATGTAACGCTCTTTCCAACGATGTGTCCCATTTCAAGTTTTCATTGTAAATTAAAAAAATTATGGGTATTTTAGTGGCGCAAGACCAAAAACATAGAAAAAAACTTGAAAGTGCAAAAAAAGGCAAATAAGAGTTTAAAAAAATTAGAAGCAGGAATTTTTCGTTGGAAAATTTAGTTGGGAAATCGACACTTAGAGCCTCCTGTACTCGACTTGCTGGTTACGACGGATTCTCCAATAAGGTACGTGGATAATAATTGTATTCTTATAACTAGCGGAACTAACCCCATTCATTTAATACCGACACCTGGAGGGTTAACACTCTCAAGTATAGACAATCTGTATACGACTCTGGTTTTTATTTCATTTCAAATGTCTCCCACGTTCGCATTGGGTTTCCTTATCTCTGGAACTTGGAGACCATTCCGTTTACTCAATGGACATTGCTTAGGAAAACCTCGTTTATGATGAAGAATGCAAACAACAAAACTTGCTGGTCATAAGGCGTAATCGAAACAGCGGTTTACCCTTCTATACTTAGGGTCTTATGACTCATGAATACCAATATTTAGATGTCCAAGAAATCAAAAACACGTGGGGAAATTTTTGAACATGGTAGGGATTTTGTAGGGAAAAGTAGGGATTTTTAAAAAAATTCTGAGGCAAGTTGTCTGGCAACACTGCGATAGACTCAAAAGGCATAATTTGATTTGAATTTCCATCACAACCGAAATAGCAGTCAGTGCTCTACTTATGTTTCCTGAAAAAAGTAGGTTCAAGGTAGTTGCGTCGTCAGGGAAGATAAAGTTGTTGGCATTCAGTTGAGAGATTCGGGACAATGAAGCCACTTAAGCTCGCGAGCCTCCTACGAACACAAAGGAACAACATCGCTCTAATTGTGCCGTTACAAGAGCCAAGCGTTGCGCAACGCCGCAAATCTTCACACGTTTCGATATCATCGGACTCGGCTTGTTTGCGCCGATTTTCCCAGGAGGAAGACGCAGGTTTGAAGTGGACGAGATTGCGTTGTTGACTTGGAGTTGTTGCTGTATTTTATGAAGAAATCTGTTGTTAACGCCCAGTTAAACAACGATAAGCTAGCTTTTTAACGAGTTATTGCAGAAGAAATTGTCACAAAAAACGTTACAATTGAGAAATTGAGAAAAAACACTCCACCCAGAAATAATTCACCCATATTATGATGAAGGTTCCGAAATATCTCATTTCATACTCAATAAGAATAACTTTTAAGGGGGCCTTCGTCGGTCGCCGTTCAATCATCGTTTCGGGTTAGTATTTCCGTAAATTGCAGGGGTAAAAACTTAAACAATGTAAATTTGACAGTTTCAAGAATTTTTGAAATTCTAGGGAATTGAAAAAATGAAAAATTTCTGCTGGAATCATCAAAATTGAACAATAACAGTCACAGAAAAATGGGAAAAATGTAACTGAATAAACGGTTTTTCCCGTTTTTATCTGGCTGTTATTGTTCGATTTTGATGATTCCAGCAGCAATCTTTCAGTTCATCAATTCTCTAGGCCGATGCACTACTTAATAAATTTCAAAAATCCTTGAAAATTTCAAATTTAGCTACATTTTTTAAGTTCTTGCCCAGGAAATTTAGGGAAATACTAACCCGGAACGAGGAACGAACGGCGACCCCCTTAAGTTAAGATGAAGCGCCCGGATTGTCAGAGTCGAAAATTGAACTTCAAGATGAGCTCAGTCAAAAAAAGCAAACAAAATAAGATTTGGGCAAAAGTATTGTATAAGTGGAATAAAACAATATTGAACTCACAGTCTAAACTGATATATTAACATCTGTCTATCAGCTCGGTCAAAATTCATCATTCCAATAAAATTGAACATATCAGCTCAGACAAAATTGTGTTCTCTAAAATAAGTCGAGTCAAAAATGAGCTTTCCTAGAACGGTTCAGTCAGAATTTATCTCAAACATCAGCTCAGTCAAAATTAAACTCATACGTCAGTTGAGTCATCTGAACTCATACGCTCAAATTGAGCTCTCTCACATCAGCACACTCAGAAATGAGCTTTCTCTGACTAGCTCAGTCTAATTTAAGATATCACATCAACTCAGTAAAAATTGAGCTCTTACATCAACACAATCAAAATTGAATTTTCTAACATCAGCCCAGTGAAAAAGGGTTTATAACATTGAAGCAATAACAAAGATGCCGCCACCAATAAATGTACAGGAGCTGAAGTCGTTCTTGGGTACAGTGAACTACTATTCCAGATTCATACAAAATCTACAAAGTGATTGTGTACCACTACACTATTTGACTAGAAAGGGAATCAAGTGGAATTGGACCAAAGAGGCAGATGACGGGTTTAATAGGCTCAAGAATAAGATCAAGGAAGCAGGCGCACTAGTACACTACTCCCTACACCTACTTCTGGGAGTGACAGCAGATGCAAGCGCAAAAGGAGTGGGGGCTGTACTCTGGCATAAATTTGCAGGAGGGGAAGAAAAACCAGTGGCCTTTGCATCTAGAGTTCTGATTCAAGCCGAAAAGAGATATTCAGCAACTGACCCGGAAGCATTGAAGAAGTTTGACCAGTACCTTCGAGGCCTAGAATTCGTGTTGAGAACAGACCACAACCCTTTGATGAGGATCTTGTCAGAAGAGAAAGAAATTCCAAAAACTGCAGCAAACCGACTTATAAGATGGGCTTTGATTTTGAGAAGCTATGACTTTAAAGTGGAGCACGTCAAAGGAACAGAAAACTGGGTGGCTGATAAATTATCCAGGATGCCGCTTGAAGGGGTGGGACCATCAGCCATAGAAAAGAGTGGGAAACCTAAAGATTTAATTTTCTAACATCAGCCCAGTCAAAACTGAGCTCTCTTACATCAGCTCAATCACACCAGCTCAGTCAATCTCACACTTCAACTCACTAAAAATTGAGCTATCAACTCAACTCAATCAAATTTTAACTCACACAAGTTCAATCTGAATCAATGTCACACAAGCTCAATTATAGCTGATTCTACATAAGCTCAGTCAAAATTGAGGTCTTCCAACGCAGAATTAGTAAATCGAAGTAACTTTACGACAGCGTTTTATGCAGAAGGTTTTTAGTCCACGTGAGTGATACAATTTTGGTTCTCTTCTCTAGGGGTTCCCCTCATATCAGCTTGAGTATCTGACAATATATTCGTAGATGAGGGGTGATTTACGCAGAATCATTAACTGTTAAAGAGCGATACAGCTGAGATCGACTGTTACCTAATAATTTGTGCATTTTTAAGCACGATATTTGAGTTTATCAGCATTATCAAACGCAATACCGCACGTACACCATCTCGGATGAACCGCTATAGAAAGGCCATTGTATAACCCATCGTACACTTCCCACGGCGATAACCTGCCTCGATGGATGTTTCACAAGACCTTATGAGCCTTGAATACACCTTCAAACTAGTCTGAGAGGCGCCCGATTTAAATACAATCCCTCCTCATATCAACGTCAAATTTTTAATTAGGGCGCGGCTAATTGGTGGTCCGGATTCATAATCTAGCCCACGACCTTTCCCAGTCTCGTCAAAACAAGGGATGAATACAGCTCAATAGGTGAACTTTGTTGGACATAAATTATGTTGACCTGAGGATGTCAAGTGAGACAATGAGACTGGATTTTGGTTGACCAGTCTAGTCTCAACTTGGTAAATATAATGAGATTTTGCTGTCACAAAGCACGGCTCAGAAGTTGAATAGTACCGGTTCAATTGTAGGCTCAAATAAGCAACTTCTACCAAGTAGGGTGGGCAGTGAAGCTTCATCACAGCCTTAAAACACCCACGAAAATTGAGCAAAATTGTCAATGCGAGTTTTTGCCAATTTATTAAAATTAAAAGAGATTGTTTTTTGAGCCTAAGCCGCACAGATCTTGGAAATTTTTGCAAATCTGACCGTCATTTCGAATAAACATAATATTGATCTCATACGAGTGCGAATAATAAAAATTTTTTCATCAATTTGATGTCTCCTTACTGATCACCTACAAGTACTTCAACTGGTGGGAACAGGATGAGATTTCGTCCATTACCTGAAACAAAAGACGGTCGAAATTAGTAAAGAGAGATGGGAGTAAAACAGTGGAATAATCATTCATGTCAATTTCTTGTATTTGTATTTATCTTTTCGAGATAATTATGTAAAATTCAAAGTATGTCTGTTTGCTTAACGGCTACACGGTAATCCACGCAGGACCCAAATTCCACAAGTTTCGGAGAAGAACTTGAGCTTTTTAGGTAGCTGTACAATTTTTTCCTTTATTGGCTTCTCAAATAATCTTCAGCCGTAAAGTATTTAAGTATTCAATAATCATAAGCTGTACTTCATCATGCACGTAGCCGTCCCCAGAAACAATGGTAGGTTTAAAAAAAGGATATGTACCATGGCTAATGGTGTTGGTCTCCTTCGATGTGGAATTTGAGGTCTTCAACTTGGCTTTCTTACAAAAGAAATCCTGAGCGGTTGGAACACGGTCAGACGAGGGTTTTTTCTTTAATCGTGCATAAGAATTACTTATAGGTAGACATTTGTCTAATCTACCCATGTTTTGGTTTATTATTTTCAATAATAAGCCTTTGGAATCGAGCAAGAAAAAAAAAATTTTAACCCCCCCTCAAAATTTGATGTTTTACGTTTCAAGGTACGTAGAATACGAAAATCGAATAAAAAAATTTCCGTCCGTCCGCCGTACGCCGTACGCCGTACGCGGCACTTTTCTTAGTTACCATGGACCGATTTCGATAAAATTTGGTATACGGGCTCCATTTGGGGTCTAGTTGTGCCGCGAAGCTTTTGGTTGATGTAGGTCACTTCTAAGGGGTGAAAATTAAGGGTTGAAATTTTCAAGAGTGCCCTAGCTCGAAAACTCTCGAAATAAAGGTATCGTTTTTTCACTAATTTTAAATAGTACTGAATTTTTAAAAATTTTTGAGACCACCCGGAGCTCTGTAGGGCAAACCGTTCGGTCCCTACGAGTACTTGAAGGTTTTCCTTCGATAAAATAGAATCATGAGTGTGAATCGCAAAAGAGGTCTAATCTCCATTCAAACTTTATCGGACTAAAATGCGATCGCTGTTCATTTCTTCGATTTGTATACAGTTTTGCCTTCTGCGTAACCAGTAATCAAATTTCCATAATCAAAAGTCAGTGGAGAATACTGAAGGCGCCTGAGTGGTCACTGATCAGCTGAGTGAGCTCCAAGGCCATTTCCTCTCCTGTTGAACGCAGGAACCTGAAATTTGAGAGGCAGGGTCAAAGGAGAATGCTGAAGGCGCCTGACTGGTCACTGATCAGCTGAGTGAGCTCCAAGGCAATTTCCTCTCCTGTTTAACGCAGGAACCTGAAATTTGAGAGGGCGGGTCAATTGAGAATGCTGAAGGCGCCTGAGTGGTCACTGATCAGTTGAGTGAGCTCCAAGGCCATTTCCTCTCCTGTTGAACGCAGGAACCTGAAATTTGAGAGGCAGGGTCAAAGGAGAATACTGAAGGCACCTGAGTGGTCACTGATCAGCTGAGTGAGCTCCAAGGCCATTTCCTCTCCTGTTGAACGCAGGAACCTGAAATTTGAGAGGGCGGGTCAATGGAGAATGCTGAAGGCGCATGAGTGGTCACTGATCAGCTGAGTGAGCTCCAAGGCCATTTTCTCTCCTGTTGAACGCAGGAAGCTGAAATTTTATAGGGCGGGTCAATGGAGAATGTTGAAGGTGACTGAGTGGTCACTGATCAGCTGAGTGAGCTCCAAGGCCATTTCCTCTCCTGTTGAACGCAGGAACCTGAAATTTGAGAGGGCGGGTCAATGGAGAATCCTGAAGGCGCATGAGTGGTCACTGATCAGCTGAGCGAGCTCCAAGGCCATTTCCTCTCCTGTTGAACGCAGGAAGCTGAAATTTGAGAGGGAAGGTCAAGGGAGAATACAGATGGTGGTAGGTGCTATTGATGGAGAACCAGTGATCTATACAGAAGGGTGATCTATACAGAAAATAATAAACCTTTGAGCAATGATTTGCAGCGTTTTTTTTCGAGGTTTGTAGCGAAGAAACTTTTCAAGCATTGGGAATAATTTCTAACAATGGAGTATTAATGAGCAACTTATGTACAATTAATTTGGTCCGATTTGAACGGATATTTTTGCATCGTAGTAAAAAGTTGAAAAAAAGTTTGTCAAGTGGGTGTGACACATAGTTTCCTCGTATCCATAACCCGGTCAAAACATCAATCTCTCAGTACCATGCACTATCCTCATAGAGGACCATCTACACCCCAATCCATATGATCCCTGAAAATTTCATCGAAATCGGCGGGAAAATGTGGAAGTAATGGCTGTTTCAAGGATATCACGTTTGCGCATGCGCAGTGGGTATTATCAGTTCGGGGGCAAAGATTTCTAAAAGGGACTATCCACACCCCAATTTCCCCCTATCATTTCAGGTTAAATTTTTGTCGGTCTGGCATTCCTACGTTCGTGGTCGTCATCAGCTGTCTTCCAAAGAGAAGATCAGAATTGGTTCTGACGATTTTCTGTTTAATTTGGTTACTCACCAATTTGGTCCAACCTTTTCGTATTTTGGGGACCTATTCGTCGTACCCAAAAACCTAACACCTCAATAATAGCCGAGTAGGTACTCTATGAGTTCGTAGAGACGAGTTGATCATGAATAAATGAATGTGGACTCAAATGTTCAAAACCTATGCGTAGGTACTGTTCGATGGTACGGTATACTGAAAATCGAGAAAAATCAACGTGTAGGTAATCTATGAGTTCGGCGTAACGAGGATAGTATTTTTGAGGTTTCTGAAGTCGGAAAATGGAAACTTTGAAAGTTCGATCATTCACTCATGCTGCACGAATAGGATTTTTTACCGATGCAAGTTTTTGGTACTCTATCTGGCGGTCCAATAGTGACTAGTCCAAGGGAATAGTATGGGTATATTTTAGAACATTGAGGCAGTGCGAAACTGAGCAATTGCGCCAAACTTCGAAATGGATGATTTTGAGATAGGTGGGTAACACGAGGCAAACATATAGCTCATGGAATACTGCAGCATCTCCAAAACCCTAATATGTGGGAAATTTCTTTCTTGCATCTCTCTTCCGATCAGACAAAGAAAGTTTTGTCATTGCTGGTTCTCAACATCCGAAAATCTATGAAATTCCGACGACTTGATGTCTTCTCTGGACACTGTAAACTATTTTCAGTACATAATTATCTCACTCAGTACCACTTTGTTCTGAAGCAAATTTATACTTTTTCGTCTTCTTTTTTTCGTGATTATGTGCCTAGTAATTATGCAAAAATGTAGAGCTTAAATGCCTTAGTCTAGGTAAAATTCAGAAAATTATGCAATTCATTTTATAACACTTGACAAGCATTAAGTTCCTCGATGTTTTCCCAAATCTTCCGTAAAATATACGTTTTTGAACTTCCTTGTCTTATTTGAACAAAGAGAGCTTATTAAGAGTTCTCGTTCTCGTTTTTCTGATCTTGAGTTCCTAGTATTTATGAATATTATTTCTATAGGTCATGAAAGCTCTTACATTCAAAGCTACTTACCTCATCAAAAATTTCAATATTTTTTGTTTACTTATTATTTTGTATAAAAGATACACCCATGAGATCGCAACAAAATTAATTGATTTACCCAGTTGTCAATAATCAGAGGCACACTTCGACTGAGGGGCACGAGGGTCTGGAGGACGGTACAGCAGTACTCCAGATAGAAGAGTGAAGAAAAACCAAGAAACAACGATCGAAATTCTGTCTCAATCCATCAATGAGTTTTTCAGACTGAATGAAAAGCGCGTCACAAAATTGATAAAAATAAATTTGGTTTCTCTCTTTAAAAAAAATTAATTGATTTCATTCTCCTTTTACGTTTTGATGGGAGAAGATTCCTAATTTGAAATGTCCGTTAGCTGCACGCCAAGCCTTCCATCTTGCCGAGTAAGGAATTCGATAAAAAATGAAATTTTGCGCATAAGCTCATTTACGACCTTAGTTTTGCCCCGAAGCCTTGCAGCTCGGTCTGATTTCCCCCTGAATATGAAAAAATCTAAATTTGAACTTTTCACTTTTCCCTAGTTAATTTCAAAATTTTTAAAATGGATGGGTGGAGGGTGGATTGGATTGGGCTACCGAGCTTCAGAGCACCAGTCTAACCTACAAGGAACCTTTATGCATGATGATAGTAGTCTCAGAAACGGCCTCAATCGCGGTCAACAGTGCTGCGGACTTAATGGATATAGAAGATTCGTAGAAATAATGTAAAGTTTTAATTGAAATCTATTGAAGGTTTTTATTGAAGGAATAAGAAAACATTTCAAAATTATCCTTGAGGGTTGTTGAGAAAGTCTTAAAGAAAGCAACAACTCAAAAAATCATCGAAATTCGACCGAAAATCCCCTCTACTTTCTTCTCTCTGGCGCCAAATCCTCCGTGCGAGCTATTTTACATTAGACAAGAACTTTCATAAATAATTTATGTAATAAAAGAGGTATTTTAAACAGTCATTGAACTGTTCAAGGAAAAGTAAAGCGAAACTTTTCGAATTTTGAGTTTCCGCAGTCTGTTACGACGGATGAGATATTAAAGATCTGCTTGGATGATTATTTAATTCAATTGGGATGCTGGCTCCAAATCAATACGATACTCAAAACGGCCAAAAATTGAGATGTTAAAGGATTCCACGACGAGTACGACAGTTCCACTCTACAGATTCATGAATGAACACTGAAGTCATCAATCTTCAGACATCGTTGAACGAAAATCCTTATCAGAAAATCAATGAAGATGATGCAACCCGTCTTGGCGTCTTCGTCTACAAACAAAGAAAAAACGCTGAGGCGATGAATAGAACCATAACCTTTTCCGGCAGGTGGTCCTTATAGCAAAATGCGTCTTCGGATGAAGTAAAAAGTATTGTATGGAGTCCTGAGGAGGGAATGATGAGGTTGATACCATCATGTCACCTCAGTTATATCAATTCATCAAGGACGAAAAGACAGTCCTTTCACGGAGCTCTTCACGCTTTCACTTATACGGGCTTATTAATGACGGGAATACCGAAATGGACGTCGGATGACTCGTAATTTTTCCTAGCGTTTCTGAGCCTGAAGAGGTCGCATCCCACATGAGCAGCACAATGGAACTTCAAGCTGGCAATCGACTCTCCGTGTCGACATTTCGGGACGATAGCTTTCTTTGCAGGGATGGAAAAGGTCAGGACGGGAAGAGGGCATTTGTGAAGGAATAGAGTGCCTCTCGAGTGACAGCTCGGGTCTCGTTCGATTAAAAGAGACATCTTGGATCGAGGAAGCGTTTCCAGCATTCGGAAGGAAAAGAAGAAAGAGGTTGGCCGAAATTGTGCGGCACATAGCTTCCTCATACTTGAACAATAACATAATAAAAGAGTCCTCCAGACTTCGTTCCGCACAACACTGACAACTATTATTTTCTCAATAAATAACTAGCTTTCTTTTCGCAAAACCAATTTACTTATGAATACCTGAATATATATTATGAATTTTAATCGACTACTATATTGGTACTCAAGTGTGGCGTAACTTCTTAGGATCAGGTCACCACCACGAGAAAAATACGAGTTGAGGGAAAAGTCAGTTATCAAAAAAAAACAAAAAAAAACTCGATTATGAGATGACAGAAATATGAATTGGAAAATTGACTAAACTGAAAGAGAGGAAGTGTTTCGACACACCGTTTTCAACATGGCTTTCTTGGCTGGAGGCAGCGTTTGAAATCCCATTTGTGCAACATGAGGGAATAAGCGAATTTTCAAAATTTTTGACATTTTATGTCTTTACTATGGCACATAAATGAAAAATCGTCACGCGGGGAGCGTTACGAGGGGAGCGTTACGCGGAAATTTCTGATGATTTTCACGTACAACCAATCGTTCCTAGGGAAAACTAACTTCCTCATTTTCCACCCCACAAAAATCGTTCACCACTCATTGGAAAGCTCTCAATTTATTAAACATAAGACATAAAATGTCTCTCGTGGTTGCGTACTTTTACGAAAGCTGTATCCACCGTTTGTGTTTTTTCTTTTTTTCTTCACTTTTTCTTATTAGTTCTACTTTAAATGAAATTGCTGTTTGGTGGGTGCATCAATTTATAAACTTCTTTTTTTCATCTCATTCATTGTTTCCAAATTTTTACTAACTACAAAACACAACAACTATAGCCACATTCGCAGACGATACAGCAGTTTTGGCAGTTGCAGACACAGTTGAAACCTCAACAGAAAAGCTATAGGAAGCTACGAATGCTATTGGAGATCGGACTCGAAAATGGCGCCCCAAATTAAACGAAACCAAATCCACTCATGTGAACTTCACCAACAAAAAAATTACAAATGTGCCGCTGATACTGAATATTGAATCAATGCACAGTCCCATCTTCCAACTCAGCTGTATCTGGGAATGACACTAGATACGAAGCTGAAGTGGAAAGAACACGTCAAAAAGAAAAAGGAACAGCTAACAATCAAATTCAGAAAACTGCATTGGCTCCCGGGCCGAAATTCACAACTAAGCTTACACAACAAAGTGCTGTTATACAAAACAGTACTTATGCCAATTTGGACCTATGGTATACAGCTATGGGGATGCACAGCTAAAAGTAACATGACAATTATTCAAACGTTCCAAAATAAGATACTGAGGAGTATTGTGAATGCTCCGCGGTAAATTCGTAATGATGATCTCCACAAGGACCTCAAAATTGAGACTATTGGCGAGGCAGCAAAAAGATACGCGAGAAACTGCGAAAAGAGCTTCTGGACAACACTCAAGAAATCCGACGTCTAAAAAGGACCAAGCCACTGGACCTTGGATGCTGAAGTGCAACTTTAATGTAGTGCAAGTCATTGGACTAACACTTGTATGAGAAATGCGTAATATATATGTGAAGTAATATCTAGATAGTTACCTGATGTACAATACCTCAAATGTAACTAGTTATTATATTGACAAATAAACGCTCTAGAAAAAACTACAAAACCCTAAAAAATACTCTACTTGTCTCCCCAGTCTCTTAGAGTACCCAAACGTAAATTGATATTTTTTCGGATTTTCAGTAAGCTTTCTTCAGTAAGCTTTCTTATACCATACTACCGTAAGCTTAGAGTATGTTTACGATATTTTAGTAGTCCACATTCATCTTTTCTCTTCTCCTCATAGCATTGCAAGTTGGTGTACAATAAATAACGCACATTTTCATAGTGTATAAATTGTTTATGTACGAGTACATATTCACAATTTGTATTTGTATTTATGTTGTACCTGGGATAGCATGAAAGTCTATCCGAAGAGTGATTTGAAGGGGCTTAATGGATGGAGTAGACCCTCTACAGCCTGCGAAGGCAACTAAAAGGCAGGTTCAGCCTCAGCGACAATTCTATCGAAGGTACATTATTTGATTATTATTTTTTCGGAGTAGACAGAAACACAATATTCTGCTTCCTTAGTATCAAAGATGAGATAAGCAGCAGGTCTAAAAACGTTAGTTCCCAAAAAATCAAAATTTCCACTTTCACATTGGGACATTTATTGATAGTGATGTCCAATTATAAACATGTTTATACTAACAAATTCCTATTGTTCTTTGTTAGTTTACGAAAGAACTCTTGACTGCCCATCCAACTTGGCAGAAGTTTTTGAACAACTTTGGTTCATGTCTGTTTTTCGGCCTGCCTGTGGTAAAATTCTTGTCCCGGGATTCCAATTTTGAGGAAATGTTCAAAATCCTTGAGGGTCCTATTATGAGGGTTCCTGATAAATTGCATCAACACCTATATGAAGAAATTCATCAGAAAGAATAAAAAATTATTGTAAAAATAAAAAAGGTGAATTGGCCTAAGCTTGTCAGTTAATATTTATTTACAATTCAAAATCTTGTTTCCAGATTTTTTGTACATCCAAAGTCTTTCGAGGTGCTGAAAACGGTTGATCGAGGTGCTTCAAATGGTCTCATTCGATAAATCAGAGAAAAAAACGAACCAATATCCACGGAAGAGCCACATTAACTATTCATCGGTTTCGAGCTGATGCATTTTAAAGATTTCATGACTTCTAGAAGGTTGACATTTTCCCATCTTACCCTGGGAATTCGGTAGTCATGAACCTAGAGAAATATTTCACCTCGAGAGAAAGTAAGTAAGAGATGTCAACTCTGGTGCAACAGGGCACCTCCTCCTCAAAACTCGTTCTGCATTTCAAAGTTATGGTAATCTCCCGGACCTTGAGGGTGAATGCTTGGAGATGGAGCAACACCTGTTCTCTATTCTTTTCAAACATCACCTTTCTTCAGAGTTCAGTCTGTTAATAGAAACTAAGGCGGCAATTAAGAGTACCCGTAGGAACTTTCTGGTTCGAGGCTTCTTCAACAGTTGATACCAAATAAATTTTCAAAATTGTGGAAGATCAGAAGGAATGAGATAAGTCGTTTAAGTGTGCGGGGCACATGAGTTCTTCGCGACCACAACATGATTTGGAAGATTCTCGGTATGAGGTCATGAGAAATATCAGTAATCAAATTTGAGTGGAGTCGGGCATATTTATAGGGAAAATTATGGACACAATTAGTGACAATAGATTTATAGGGGACGTTTCTCAACACAACCTACATCATCCCTAATAATTTCTGACTTTATGTATGAGCATGCGCGGAGGCTGCCATCAAAAGGCAATTCACAGAAGACTAAGGGCGGAATTCATAGTCCTCACTTAGTTGAAAGGAAATGCTCAAGTCAATGCTTGAGGAGGCGACGGCCACTTGGGCTATTCATAATCAACGAATAAGGAAATGCTCAAGCAAGCGCTTGAGCGATTCCTTGAGCCCGTATTCATAAACAGTAAGTAAAGAAATTTCTTGACTTTCGGGCCCATTTAAGGGGAAAAAACCAAGGTAGCTCGATAGCTACCTTAAGCACTTCCTTGTTTGCAAATTATCATCTTTTTCTGGGTTATCATCGTGTATTTCATCAAAACTTTCAGCTCACTGTCTCACTTCTGTTGTCACAGCTCTGCTATTTAACTGTGCTAATATTTTGTTGAAAAAATGTCATGAAAAATCTTTACTTGAGTCGAAGTAAAGTTTTGACTTGACTTAGTGAGGACTATGAATATAGAATCGGACTAAGCATTTGCTTGAGATATTTCTTAACTTCCAGAAGTAAAGTAATTACTTGACTTGAGTAAGGACTATGAATTCCGCCCTAAACTTACCTATCCCATAGAAGATTTTATTAATGATTAATAAATCTTTGGAACCATATTTTAAACCGCTGTGGGTGTATGAAAATCAGAAGAGATTCTTGAGCGTTTTGTTAGTCAGTAGGATAAATATTCTGAAAAGATAGAGGTGTTGGAGCAGAAATTGATAGCCCTCACCACCGCCCCTAGCGGGAGTGGTTGTAAACTGCCAGTCCTCTCTCTCTCCATCTTGTCTGCTCTCCTAGTCCAGGAGCCCAGGGCCAAAAACGTGACTGATTTCATTACTTGTGTCACATATATAAAACCAAAATACCCAACCCCCTGAGCAAATAAATGTTTGTCTGCCATGTCAAAACCAATGGAATAGAAAATGGCGGCCATGTTAAGTACAACCAATTTGAAGAAATCTGACTGATTTCAATACTCATGAGACCTAAATATTCTCAAACGGGAGTGCCTGTTGAGTACTTTACAGGTTGTCTGCCACCATGTAACCTATGGGAACTTAGCGGCAGACGGGACTTAAGTTCCGGGCTTAAGGGACTTGAAAAGTGACTGATTTCAATACTCATGAAACTTGGTTCTTCTGAAACGGGAATGAATATAGAGAGGTTTGGAGGTTGTCTGCCGTCATGTAACCTATGGGAACTTAGCGGCAGACGGGACTTAAGTTCCGGGCTTAAGGGACTTGAAAAGTGACTGATTTCAATACTCAAGAAACTTGGTTCTTCTGAAACGGGAATGAATATAGAGAGGTTTGGAGGTTGTCTGCCGTCATGTAACCTATGGGAACTTAGCGGCAGACGGGACTTAAGTTCCGGGCTTAAGGGACTTGAAAAGTGACTGATTTCAATACTCATGAAACTTGGTTCTTCTGAAACGGGAATGAATATAGAGAGGTTTGGAGGTTGTCTGCCGTCATGTAACCTATGGGAACTTAGCGGCAGACGGGACTTAAGTTCCGGGCTTAAGGGACTTGAAAAGTGACTGATTTCAATACTCAAGAAACTTGGTTCTTCTGAAACTGGAATGAATATAGAGAAGTTTGGAGGTTGTCTGCCGTCACGTAACCTATGGGAACTTAGCGGCAGACGGGAATTAAGTTCCGGGCTTAAGGGACTTGAAAAGTGACTGATTTCAATACTCATGAAACTTGGTTCTTCTGAAACTGGAATGAATATGGAGAAGTTTGGAGGTTGTCTGCCGTCACGTAACCTATGGGAACTTAGCGGCAGACGGGACTTAAGTTCCGGACTTGAGGGACTTAAGAAAATGACTGATTTCAATACTCGTGAAACTTGGTTCTTCTGAAAGGGGAATGCATATAGAGAAGTTTGGAGGTTGTCTGCCGTCATGTAACCTATGGGAACTTACAGGCAGACGGGACTTAAGTTCCGGACTTGAGGGACTTGAGAAAATGACTGATTTCAATACTCGTGAAACTTGGTTCTTCTGAAAGAGGAATGCATATAGAGAAGTTTGGAGGTTGTCTGCCGTCATGTAACCTATGGGAACTTACAGGCAGACGGGACTTAAGTTCCGGACTTGAGGGACTTAAGAAAATGACTGATTTCAATACTCGTGAAACTTGGTTCTTCTGAAAGGGGAATGCATATAGAGAAGTTTGGACGTTGTCTGCCGTCATGCAACCTATGGGAACTTAGCGGCAGACGGGACTTGAGTTCCGGACTTAAGGGACTTAAGAAAATGAATGATTTCCATACTCGTGAAACTTGAAATACTTCTGGAATGGGAATGAATATAGAGAGGTTTGGACGTTTTCTGCCGTCATTTAACCTATGGGAACTTACAGGCAGACGGGACTTAACTTCTGGGCTTAAGAGACTTAAGAAAATAACTGATTATAATACTCGTGAAACTTGGTTCTTCTGAAAGGGGAATGAATATAGAGGAGTTTGGAGGTTGTCTGCCATCATTTAACCTATGGGAACTTACAGGCAGACGGGACTTAACTTCTGGGCTTAAGAGACTTAAGAAAATAACTGATTAAAATACTCGTGAAACTTGGTTCTTCTGAAAGGGGAATGAATATAGAGAAGTTTGGAGGTTGTCTGCCGTCATGTAACCTTAGGAATCTTAGAGGCAGACGGGACTTAACTTCTGGGCTTAAGAGACTTAAGAAAATAACTGATTATAATACTCGTGAAACTTGGTTCTTCTGAAAGGGGAATGAATATAGAGAAGTTTGGAGGTTGTCTGCCGTCATGTAACCTTAGGAATCTTAGAGGCAGAGAGGACTTAACTTCCGGACTTAAAAATGACTGATTTCTACGCTAAAGAAAATTTAATGTTTCTAACAGTGATGAGTATAGAGAGCCTTGCTGGTTTCCTCCCTCCCGTATAACTCCATTTTCTGCCATTATATAACCACTGGAAACTTAGCAGCAGACTGGTTTCAACATTGTTGCTTGTTTGAACTAGTAAGTTATTCTCAAGAGATCATTAACATAAGAATGTCTGGTTGCTTTTTTCTTTTTCACATGTTCAATGCGAATGTTTCTCCCTGTGAATTATTTTTCCATTATAATATTTTTACTCATTTTATTGGGCTTGCCCGTATTAAATAAGTAAATAAAATAAGAGATGTTTTTCTTCAATCGGGAATCAACTTTATTTACTCCATGTGTCCTGCTCTACAAATGAGAAATAATTGTGTTTCCAAATAAATACGTAGTTTAGAACAAAATAACTTTATTAATATGAAGTTTCTAGAACATGGTTAATACAATGATTTGCAAACTGTATATGTTGGACCACGTAAGAAACCAATGAACTACCGCATTATAGAATACAGGAAATTCTCAATAAAAAAAAAACTCAATCATCTTCGTCACTTGAATTATAGATGTCATTCAGATCGTGAAGAGATGACTCGTCATCCCAAGCCTCAGCACCTAGAGATGTTGATCCTTGTGCTTCCCCAGTCAACACCACTTCAATAAGCTTTTCAGGAAGTGCGTGCCCTACAAACCAATATATGTTGTATTTTCCTTCCTCCAAAATCCATCCGTAATCTATTGGGCAAATAGGTGGCGGATGAGGGAGGTGCAAGTTACTCCATTGCTATGTGATGTATTTGGCCCTGAGTACACATGTTCATTCAGAACCCGTTTACATGGCGACAAATTGGAGCCATCTATACCTTTAGGAACGAGCAGGGGTGCAGAAACATCTTCCTTCTTCGTATACTCTTCCATAAACAACTGATGGCGTAACTCATTCATATTAATAAAATTCTTCTTACTGTAGAAAGGACAAACAAGTTTTTCCATTTCGCACAGAGTGTTATTGTGGCCGAAAGAAGAACGTATCTGCTGCCAAGTCGGATCACAACTAACAAGCTAAAATGTTTTTTTCTTTCCAATCCTGAAAAATGATGAAGCATAATCACATCCTGTAATTGCGTCGAGAACAGGCAATGCCTGGCACATATTTTGCCCAAAAGATCTGGCAATTGATCTCACGTTGACGAATCTGTGATCATTGTTAGTTATGGTACCAGTTTCCACCTAGACGTTTACTTCATTGCTGATATGATGCAAAATTCGTAGTAAAATAATCAAGACGTCTGTGTCAGAAGATTTAATCACTACATTCCCCTGGGTAACAGTAAATAGGTGGTAAACAATCCTTGAGTCCGCTTCCATGTGGGATGATTCTAGTTTACTCACGCCATAGCACAATACCTCGATTCGTATGCTTCAGAATTGCTTGCATATTTCTCTTTTGTTCACGTAAAGAATCCTACCACTAGTCAACTATGCGATCAATTGCCAGATCTTTTGGGCAAACGATGTGCCAGGCATTGCCTGATCTCGACGCACTTACAGGATGTGATTATACTTCTTCATTTTTCAGGATTGGGAAGAAAAACTATTCATTTGAGCTTGTTCGTATCCAACTTGGAACAGATACTTTCTTCTTTCAGTCACAAGAACACTCTCTCCGAAATGGAAAAACTTGTTTGTCTTTTCTACAGTAAGAAGAATTTTGTTAATATAAATGAGTTACGCCATCAGTTGTTTATGGAAGAGTATACGAAGAAGGTCGTCTGCTCTTTCCTAAAAGGTATAGATGGCTCCAATTTGTCGCCATGTAAACGGGTTCTGAATGAACATGTGTACTCAGGGCCAAATACATCACGCAGCAATGGAGTAACTTGCACCTCCCTCATCCGCCACCTGTTTGCCCAATAGATTACGGATGGATTTTGGAGGGAGGAAAATACAACATATATTGGTTTGTAGGGCACGCACTTCCTGAAAAGCTTATTGAAGTGGGAAAGTGGGAACTGGGGAAGCACAAGGAGCAACATCTCTAGGTGCTGAGGCTTGGGATGACGAGTCATCTCTTCACGATCTGAATGACATCTATAATTCAAGTGACGAAATGATTGAGTTTTTTTTTTATTGAGAATTTTATGTATTCTATAATGCGGTAGTTCATTGATTTCTGACGTGGTCCAACATATACAGTTTGCGAATCATTGTATTAACCATATTTTAGAAACGTCATATTAATAAAGTTATCTTGTTCTAAACTACGTATTTGTTTGGATACACAATAATTTCTTATTTGTAGAGCAGGACACATTGAGTAAATAAAGTTTATTCCCAATTGAAGAAAAACAACTCTTATTTTATTTTATTTTATTTATGTATTTAATACGGGCAAGCTAAAATATAATGAGTAAGAAATATTATAATGGAAAAATAATTCAGAGGGAGAAACATTCGCATTGAACATGAAAAAAGAAAAAAGCAACCAGACATTCTTATGTTAATGATCTCTTGAGAATAACTTACTAATTCAAACAAGCAACAATGTTAAAACTAGTCTGCTGCTAAGTTTCCAGTGGTTATATAATGGCAGAAAGTGGAGTTATACAGGAGGCAGGAAACCAGCAAGGCTCTCTATACTCATCACTGTTAGAAAAATTAAATTTTCTTTAGCGTAAAAATCAGTCATTTTTAAGTCTGGAAGTTAAGTCCTCTCTGCCTCTAAGATTCCTAAGGTTACATGACGGCAGACAACCTCCAAACTTCTCTATATTCATTCCCCTTTCAGAAGAACCAAGTTTCACGAGTATTGTGATCAGTCATCTTCATAAGTCCCTCAAGCCCAGAAGTTAAGTCCCGTCTGCCGCTAAGTTCCCATAGGTTACGTGACGGCAGACAACCACCAAACTTCTCTATATGCATTCCCCTTTCAGAAGAACCAAGTTTCACGAGTAATGAAATCAGTCATTTTCTTAAGTCCCTCAAGTCCGGAACTTAAGTCCCGTCTACCTGTAAGTTCCCATAGGTTACATGATGGCAGACAACCTCCAAACTTCTCTATATGCATTCCCCTTTCAGAAGAACCAAGTTTCACGAGTATTGAAATCAGTCATTTTCTTAAGTCCCTCAAGTCCGGAACTTAAGTCCCGTCTGCCGCTAAGTTCCCATAGGTTACATGATGGCAGACAACCTCCAAACTTCTCTATATGCATTCCCCTTTCAGAAGAACCAAGTTTCACGAGTATTGAAATCAGTCATTTTCTTAAGTCCCTCAAGCCCAGAAGTTAAGTCCCGTCTGCCGCTAAGTTCCCATAGGTTACATGATGGCAGACAACCTCCAAACTTCTCTATATGCATTCCCCTTTCAGAAGAACCAAGTTTCACGAGTATTGAAATCAGTCATTTTCTTAAGTCCCTCAAGTCCGGAACTTAAGTCCCGTCTGCCGCTAAGTTCCCATAGGTTACGTGACGGCAGACAACCTCCAAACTTCTCCATATTCATTCCAGTTTCAGAAGAACCAAGTTTCATGAGTATTGAAATGAGTCACTTTTCAAGTCCCTTAAGCCCGGAACTTAAGTCCCGTCTGCCGCTAAGTTCCCATAGGTTACGTGACGGCAGACAACCTCCAAACTTCTCTATATTCATTCCAGTTTCAGAAGAACCAAGTTTCATGAGTATTGAAATCAGTCACTTTTCAAGTCCCTTAAGCCCGGAACTTAAGTCCCGTCTGCCGCTAAGTTCCCATAGGTTACATGACGGCAGACAACCTCCAAACCTCTCTATATTCATTCCCGTTTCAGAAGAACCAAGTTTCATGAGTATTGAAATCAGTCACTTTTCAAGTCCCTTAAGCCCGGAACTTAAGTCCCGTCTGCCGCTAAGTTCCCATAGGTTACGTGACGGCAGACAACCTCCAAACTTCTCTATATTCATTCCAGTTTCAGAAGAACCAAGTTTCATGAGTATTGAAATCAGTCACTTTTCAAGTCCCTTAAGCCCGGAACTTAAGTCCCGTCTGCCGCTAAGTTCCCATAGGATACGTGGTGGCAGACAACCTGTAAAGTACTCAACAGGCACTCCCGTTTGAGAATATTTAGGTCTCATGAGTATTGAAATCAGTCAGATTTCTTCAAATTGGTTGTACTTAACATGGCCGCCATTTTCTATTCCATTGGTTTTGACATGGCAGACAAACATTTATTTGCTCAGGGGGTTGGGTATTTTGGTTTTATATATGTGACACAAGTAATGAAATCAGTCACGTTTTTGGCCCTGGGCTCCTGGACTATCCATGCAACAAGTCGCTTCCCAAAACCGCCTCTTTTCGATTCCAAAACCGCCTCAAAACAACATATTTTTCAATTATTTTGATCACTCATTACTTTGAGAAAAGTGACAGTTAATTTTTTAGTTAGTTTTTTTTCTTATTCGAAAATTATCCTCCCACTTAAAATCTCGCGAGTGTGGTTAGTTGCCTTCCCACGACTTCCTCTGGTTTCCTACTTTCGTTGGATCTTCAGGACACCTCCCCCGATTGGATCACCGCCTCCAGGGGCCCCTGAGGTAAACGCAGCGCTGCAAAAAGGTACAACAACGAAATATCTTTGAATTTCCTCCATTTCTCGCATAACCTGCCTACCTCATATCTACTCGCTTCATTTCCCGTTTTTTCCTAAACCATTATTTGACCCGGTCCTATTGAAATCAGTCCACACCGCAAAATTAGTTTAAATCACTTCAACAGTTGGTCCTTCTACCACGAATTTGGTTTAGGAAAAGGTACCTACGCGTAGAAAATAGGCATTTCTCCGCAATTCCTTTGTTAACCAATTGTAAACAAACCGCAAAAAGGTTTTGAGTCGAAAGTTCCCTCTGGGCCCCGCTACTTTAGTTCTGTCACATTCTGTCACTTTCCGTTTCGCTTTTCACCTTGTTTTTATTACCTTCGTGCTCGTAGGTAAAAGCTCTCCGATAAGTTTACATCACGATTTCATTATCTTTCCATATTTTTATTCTTTGACTGAGACTGTTGACAATTCTGTAACTATGAAGGACGATGAAAAGTTGGCGTTATTAGCTAAACAACGCGATCGTTATTATTCCTCTTTGCAAGCAACGTACGATATGGCGAAAACCTGTGCTACTCTTCTCGAAGCTACTGAAGTGGAAGCTACTGATACTTCGCAACTCAAATTGTTTGTCACAAGAATGGCAGGTATAGATCGCACTTACGAATGTTTTGAACGCTGTCTAGGCTCTATTGAAGAGATGAATTTTAAAGTTCCTGAAGAGAATCGGATCGATACTATTCAGTATATGAACACGTTCGAAAATTTGTATTATTTCTGCCTAAATGTCCTTAAACGAATCAAAGAAGATAAACCTTCTCCTGATCCTTTGAACTCTTCAAATGTTAGTGGTTTGAACTCTCGCAATTCACAGAGCCAAGTAAAATTACCGCGAATTCAAATTCCAGAATTTCATGGTAAACTCGAGGATTGGTGTACTTTCCATGGCTTGTTCAGTTCGCTGGTTCATCATGAAAGTTCATACACGCCCTGTGAAAAGTTTCATTTTTTACGCTCCCTCCTAAAGGGAGAACCGCTAGATAGGGTAGCTTCCCTGGAACTTACTGATGCTAATTATTATTTAGCCTGGGATGACCTTATCAAAAAATACCAGTATAAAAGGCTTCTTGCTGCACACTATATCAACAGCATGCTAGATTTCCCGCCAATGTCTCAGTGTAATTTAGAAAATCTCTCCCGCTTTCTCAAGGTTTTCAAAACTAATGTTGCCGCATTAGGTACACTGAATATCAGACATATTGAAGATGTGTTGTTGTTACACATAGCCTCTCGTAACCTCGATCCTTCTACTCGCCGTGCCTTTGAAATGGAGCATTCCGAAAAGGACATACCCTCTCATGCTGATTTAATTAGATATGTCGAAGAAAAAACCAAAGTTTTGGAAATCACCAAGCCTACACCTAGCAGTTCTAGCGCCAAAACTAGCAACTCCAGTTACACCTCTCAAAACAAACCAAGGGGTAAACCCTCCGTTGTTTCTACTGTTTCTACTTCTGCATCTGTATACAAATGCCCCGCTTGTTCAGATACTCAACATAGGCTGTATCAGTGTGAAAAATTCAAATCTCTACCGCTAAAAGAACGAGTAGCGTTCGTAATTTCGCATAATTTATGTGTTAACTGTACCGGAAATCACTCAGTTAGCGCATGTAGATCTCAAATTCGCTGCAAATTCTGCAATTCTCCGCATCACAGACTTTTGCATGAGTTTAAAGATAGTACTAGTGCTACTCCTCCCGCCAACAAATCCCATAATTCTGCTGATAGCAAGAATACTGTAGTAGGCACTGTTACTTCTGCAAAAAACACATGTTTAACTTCTGGTGAACGTGCCACTCCTGGTAGCGTTTTACTGAGTACCGCAGTCGTTTCTGTGTTCGACAAGAAAGGAAAACCGCAACGTGTACGCATTCTGATAGATCAGGGATCGCAGGTAAACATCATCACTCAACGCTGTGCTCGTCGATTAGGTTTACCTATCCGCCGCTCTTCTCACGCTATGACAGCTGTAGGTGGCACTGTACGCTCGAGTGAGGGTATGGTTTCGTGTACACTATGCCCATCAGATATTGACACACCGTCATTTGATACCACCGCATTTGTTATTTCAAACATAACCGATCATCAGCCCCAGTATCCACTCGACATTTCTGTAAAAAATCAGTTTAAAAATCTGAAGTTAGCTGATCCTGACTTTGATAGGCCCTCGGAAATTGACTTCCTCCTTGGTGCTGAATTATTTGCTGCTATTCTTAGTGATTCTTATAATATCATCAAAGGGGAACCTACCGCTATTTCTACATGTTTCGGATGGATACTTGTTGGTAAAATACCTAATTTCCCACAAATGTTTGGAAACTCAGTGCACCTGTTGACTTGCTGCCAATCTTTGGACTCTACGCTCAAGCGCTTCTGGGAATCTGAAGCTGTGTCCACCTCTGTTCCACCCAACCCTGAAGATTTGGCTTGCGAATCAATATTCTCAAAATCGCATTATCGCTTACCATCTGGTAGGTATGTGATTAAGTTGCCCTTCAAATCTCGACCACCCTCACTTCCAGATTGTAGAGAACTCACGTTGAAGCGTTTTACTACACTAGAAAACCGCTTGAATAAACAACCGGAGTTATCTGGACTTTACCATGACTTTATGCATGATTATATATCTTCCGCACATATGACACCTTCTATAATTTTGTCGCCCTATGTAATACCCCAGCATATCGTTATGAAAAACGATAGTGCTACCACAAAGCTTCGCACTGTTTTTGATGCTTCCTTTCGACCTTATCCGAACGCATCATCATTGAACTCGGAACTGCTGAATGGCCCCAAGTTACAGCGCGATCTCTCTGATATTCTTTGTGGATTTCGCAATTACAAATTCGTTGTCTGTGCAGACATTAAACAAATGTACAGGCAGATTTTGGTCCACCCAGATGATCGTCAGTTTCAACATATTTTTTACCGCCCAGATACCACTTCACCAATCACTGAGTTCGAACTATGTACTGTAACCTATGGCCAAAAACCCTCCGCTTTTCTCGCCCAACGTGTATTACTGCAATTAGTACAAGATGAAGGTGCTAATTATTCCCTGGCTTCAGCTGCTATTACGAAACAGTGTTACATGGATGATATATGCTGTGGAGCTAACGATCTCCGAACCGCTCTTCATCTTCGGCACGAGTTGGTCGAGTTATTGCAGAGAGGAGGTTTCGAGCTTCGGAAGTGGTACAGTAATGATGAGAGTCTATTGAAGGGTATACCGCTTGATCATCAAAACCAACCGCTTTCATTCTCACCTATAGATGACCCATCTTTGAAAATTCTTGGTATTCTTTATGATCCCGCTCAAGATGTTTTCAGTTACTCCGTTTCAGTAAATGACATTCGTCCAACAAAACGTGGCGTATTTTCAGAAATTTCCAGAGTTTTTGATCCTCTTGGTTGGCTTACTCCCACCACCTTCGCTGCTAAATGTCTAATGCAGAAACTATGGAGAAGAGGTCTGCATTGGGATGAAGTTCTTCCTGATGATTTATCCCATTTGTGGTATTCCTTTGTCGAATCACTCCCTTCTCTGCATGATCTCAAAATCCCGCGCTATATACCCGCTTACAATTCTTCAAAAACCCGATTGTTCGGGTTTTGCGATGCCTCGGAAAATGGATACGCCGCAGTTTTGTACGCCACCACCTTTTGGCAAAATGAGTCCAGGAGCCATCTGATCAAGGCTAGGAGCAAAGTTGCTCCAATTGAACCCCTTAGTATCCCTAGGATGGAATTATGTGGAGCTCTCCTTCTCAGTGAGATGATAGCATCGCTTGAGGATTTCATCAAGGACGTCAAACCCTCTTCCATCGATCTTTTTTGTGACTCCACAATCGTACTTTCATGGCTACGTACTCCCCCTCATATGCTCAAGGTTTATGTAGCTAACAGAGTCGTTCACATTCTTCAGCTCACTGCGCCTCATCAATGGCACCACGTCCGCTCCAATGAAAACCCTGCTGATCCTGCATCTAGAGGACTAATGGCACATGAACTTCTCAATTGTGATCTATGGTGGGGAGGACCTGAATTCCTGCATTTTGAGTCTAATTTCAAAACTCATGTGCTGTCTGACGAATCTGATCCTCACTACTTGACCGAGTTGAAGGTGCTAACCCCCAAAACCTTACTCATAACTGTGGATGCTATGCCATATGTCAGAACTCTGGAACATATTTCTTCGCTTGGAAAGGCAAAACGTGTCTTTGCCTATGTTCTCCGCTTCCTCCACAATCGCTTCTGCCCTAAGGAAGAACGCTGGATTGGACCGCTATCAACAAAGGAACTGAGTCAGGGACTTCAAGCCATCATAAAGGTAACCCAGCAGCATCACTACGCCAAGGACCTTGAGATGTTAACTAAATCTAAACCTCCTGTTACTAAGCAGCTCTCAAAACTCACTGCTTTCATTGATGAAACCGGATTGTTGAGGGTTGGAGGTAGAATTGACAAAGCTGCTGTCCCTTACAATATGCGCCATCCTTTCATAATCCCGCACAAATCCCGCCTTGCGACATTGATTGGTGTTCACTTTCATGCCAGCACGCTACATGGAGGTACACGTCTCATGTCCACGCTAATCCAAAGGAGATTTTGGATCACCTCTTTACGTAGTGTCATACGTAAGTGCCTCATCGCTTGCAAAACTTGTTACTTGCCTAAGGCTCCCGCCTTGAATCCGCTTATGGCTGACTTGCCCTCTGTTCGCCTGGAAAACTTACGCCCATTCTCGAGCATAGCTACTGACTTTGCTGGACCTTTCATGATGAAGTCAAGTTCGAGAAGGAACTCAGCGCATTCAAAAGGATATCTTGCTATCTTCGTTTGCCTCGAAGTGAAGGCAGTGCACCTCGAACTAGCTGCTGATTTGAGTACAGATGGATTTCTGCGAGTGCTAGATCGGTTCGTTGCTAGAAGAGGCCTCTGCCGCAAGATATATTGTGACAGAGGAACAAACTTCGTTGGTTCTTCAAGTCATCTTGAAGAGGTTTATAAGATGCTCTCCTCTTGTCAAGATGAGATTCATCAATACCTTGCTGGACGAGAAATCACTTGGCATTTTAATCCCGCTGCCGCACCTCACTTCAATGGAATTGCTGAAGCAGGTGTGAAATCTGCTAAGTACCACCTGAACAGAGTTCTAGGTGACCAGATTCTCACCTACGAAGAACTCTGCACTCTCATCACTAGAGTAGAGGCAGTTCTCAATAGCCGCCCTCTTGGAGCTATCACTACTGATCCAAATGATGGCGATTACTTAACGCCAGGGCACTTTTTGATTGGAGCGCCGCTACTAGCTGTACCGGAAGAAAACCTTTTGCATTTACCCCCAGGACGCTTATCTCGCTTTCAGCTTCTTCAGCAATGCTTGCAATCTTTCTGGAAACGCTGGACCATCGAGTATCTGCCAACTCTAATTCCACGCACCAAGTGGACTGAAGCTCAAGGCAACCTGAAGACTAATGACGTCGTATTCATGCGCAAGGAAAGAGCTCCTCCTCTGCAATGGCCTATTGGTAGGGTAGCTGAAGTGTACCCAGGCCAGGATGGTGCAGTTAGAGTTGCACGCATCCAAACATCAACGGGCTCGTACATACGCCCAGTGCACAATCTTGTGCCCTTGCCTTCACCTCAATGACTTACATACTAACTTACAAACCGCTTAACCGCTACTTACCGCTCCAATTCTTTTATGTTTTTTATTTTTTCTTTGACTTTGATGTAAACCGCTTGAGAAACTTGATAGTTTCACCCCGGGGAGTCTGTTGGAGCAGAAATTGATAGCCCTCACCACCGCCCCTAGCGGGAGTGGTTGTAAACTGCCAGTCCTCTCTCTCTCCATCTTGTCTGCTCTCCATGCAACAAGTCGCTTCCCAAAACCGCCTCTTTTCGATTCCAAAACCGCCTCAAAACAACATATTTTTCAATTATTTTGATCACTCATTACTTTGAGAAAAGTGACAGTTAATTTTTTAGTTAGTTTTTTTTCTTATTCGAAAATTATCCTCCCACTTAAAATCTCGCGAGTGTGGTTAGTTGCCTTCCCACGACTTCCTCTGGTTTCCTACTTTCGTTGGATCTTCAGGACACCTCCCCCGATTGGATCACCGCCTCCAGGGGCCCCTGAGGTAAACGCAGCGCTGCAAAAAGGTACAACAACGAAATATCTTTGAATTTCCTCCATTTCTCGCATAACCTGCCTACCTCATATCTACTCGCTTCATTTCCCGTTTTTTCCTAAACCATTATTTGACCCGGTCCTATTGAAATCAGTCCACACCGCAAAATTAGTTTAAATCACTTCAACAAGAGGTTAACTTATGAGTGATTTGTTTGAATTCTGTTTGGGTTTGAAACGGTTCATTCAGCGTTGAATGTTATGTTTCTATCATTGTCTAATCATGTTTTTGATGTTGGTACAAATAACACATCAAAAAGGAGTCAAGTTGTTCATTATCTTTCAGCGTTTCAGTTTCGCATGATGTCTAACAGAGAAATCACTAAACAGGTGGATTTATCGGTACTGGAATAGAATTTCTCTTGCACGATTGAATAGATAAAACGGTACGGACCGCGGAGTGACTTCGATTGGCAGGTTCGAGCTTTTCAATGGCGCACAAGTCGTTCCAACGAAGATTCCAACAAAGATCGCGTTGTCGCCTGACAGCGGCCCTAGGGAGACACACGGGAGATTACAGCTAAACACGCCTCTACAAACATACGAGAAAGCGACTGAGGAATTTGCGTACCAGCATCTCGGGAGTCCACGCGTTCACACCTTTCACAAAGAAACAAAAAACTGTTTACCGACGACAAACACAAATAGGCGGGGAAAGAGACAACTTTCACGGAATATGAACCGGCCCAGTGGGTCATAAACTTCAAATATTTGGAGACTCCAAACCCACAAAAAGTAGGAAAATATTCATGAGCGTTAAAGTTCAGTAGGTAATATACTTGTTTGTACTTGTCGTACTTGTTTGTCCCAAGATTTTAATGGTAGTTACGAACCTGACGAGAATTGAATGAATTTTATCACGATGATATTTTCCCAAATAGATACATAATTTTGAAGGTTTCTGCATCAAATGCATATTGATAATTCAATCAATTTCAATTTTAATTCAATCTAAAATGCTGCAAATCATTGCTCAAAGGAGAAATCATTGCTCAAGAGAAATCTACAAAAGGAAGATTTACGAATATTTAATACGCGAAGGCCCGATGAACATAGAGAACTATCTAGTAAGTGAATATGTTTTACATTGAGTAATTAATGAACAATTGTACACTAATGAAGTTACGATACGACTGAAACCTAAATTATAATATGATATAAAATATGCAATAGAAAAATAAGTAAATGAATAAAAATACATAATAACAATACGAGGAGGTCATCAGCGACCCCCCTGCAGCAACACGGGCGTCAGCCTATCGCTGTGGGGTACTTTGACGCCAGTTTAAAATTTCTACATGCCATATTGTTAATATTGTTTATTATACTCGAAGTAATCATACATTAATTAGAGATGGCAATGTTTGAATTGATTGTGAATATTTCTTATTGTTTCTTATTGTCAATAAAAACATTTCTCTCTCTCTCTCTGCCATGTTATTTCAATATTGTTGTTTATGTGTTGCGTTCATCTACCGTTTCTATTTACTTTTGGGTTTTTATTATATTTCATATTTGTGGGGAAATTGAGAAATTACAGTGGAAAGAACTATAACCATCCCAACCGATATTTCATTTCTTTCGATATCAATATTTTCCTTTCGATATTCGATAATATCGCAAGAAAAATATCGATACAAATATCGGAAATATCGGAACAAAATATCGATATCAATAAATATCGAAAGTATCGAATCGTCACTAAACACAGCCTATGTCGTTCATTATAAACATAGCAAAGACGTCATTGACGAAGGAGCTCCTGGTTAAAGAGAAATTTACAACGTAAACGTCAGAATTCAACACCAATAGCTCTGAGACTGACGACGAGAAGAGTCACCCAACCTGACTGAACTTCTACCTAACTTCGTTAGTTCGCTAATGAAAAGAAGATGACCTGTACCTACACAGATTCATAGCTGACTGCTGCTACCGAGCTCAGGCGAGCTTATCTACCGTTGTTGAACCAACAACGAACATTCTCCATTCTCCTGACATTTGTTTGAATCATCATTTCAGGGAAACAATGACAGAAGTGCAAAAACTTACAATTTACAGAAGCCGAAAATCTGTAGGTAATTGATTACTGGAAAATCTTATCACGCTCGTGTGCTAGCTACAGCAGGACCATTATTCGGATATTTATTCGGAATGGGTAGGTAAAAGAAGGAAAGATGAAAGTTTTTGGGGAGATAAATTCACCCTTCCCTTAGTTTTACAACTCCGTTCCTTCGAGAAAACCTTGCCTATCCTAACAAGTACTTACGTCGAGTTGTTCCGTAAATCTGATTCGATACTAAAAAATGCAATAAATAGCACCAATGATTTTCAAAAAAGAATTTATGATCCTCCACTGACTGGGCAAGAAGGTCTTACCTGAGGTTAATGTACCTGGCAGTAGGTTTGTAGAACCAGGAAGTTTGATGGCGGCAAGCTAGGAGCAGTATTTTGGTCGTATTCATCACACTTTCACTCATCACGCGCGATCCGCAATATCGAAGTGCCCATCACAACGCGAAAATATTCGGCGGCATATTCATGAAAATATTCGCACAAAAGGTCACTAAGTTTGTCACATCCTACATCACCACAGCCCGAATTGAAGGGGGAAAATATTACTGACCCGACGAAACGGTCGAGTCTGAGGGGAGGGAAGTGAGATGACGTCATCCGAACACATCGAAGGTTTGGAGGCATGATTTTTCTAGGAATATACGTGGACTTGGGCACAGAGAAGACATCCCTCCTTCCCTCCCAGCAACTGACGTCCAACGAAAACATCGAAATCGAAGAGAACGAAATTGATTATTTAGAATTTTTGCTACCCTTATTTTACTTTACCATCTCAAAACTATCCAAACATAGACAACTTTCTTTTTGTACAGCTGGTTTAAAAGGATTTTGGTGCTCTTCTCTCGTGTATGAGCCCAGTACTCAGTAAGTACCAAAAAATTGGATTTTGCAAGTCGTAGATACTCTTGTGAATTCAGGAATAGTTGTCTCGGATAGTTTCTAAGACAATGGTATATTACTTATTGATTTTTGAACCAAGTAGCAACTCAGTTTTGTATTTGAATCCGATTCGTGTCGTACCTAAAATTGTAATATCCGGTGTTCTCAACAATGTAGTTTCTCGTGGGACAGGAAATCAACGACAAACTGACAGGGAATCAAAACTGTTTGGAAAGCTGGTTTAGAATCGCAAAATGCTACAGGAAATTTCTATTATGCACCAAATCAATTTAGTAAACCGATAGGTAGTGAACAAGTAAGAGTAACTAATAAACAAAGGAAAACTAAGGATAAATTGGAAATTCTGATCCGTTGGACATTTTGATACTTTTGAAATTTTGCAAATTTTGATACCCAGGACATTCTGTTAAATTGAAAATTCTGATACGAAGACACATTTGGATACCTACTTTTGAAATGTTGCTAATTGTGACACATTGGAAATTCTGATACGCTGACATTTTGATACATTTAAAATTTTGCTAATTTGATACATTGGATATTTACAGTACATAGGAAATTCTGATACGTTGGACATTTCGAAACATTCGACATCTTGATTCGTTGTACTTTTCATACGCAGGACATTGTAGGGATGTCCGATACTTCAAAAGTATCGATATAATACCGTATCGATACATCTAGAAAGTATCAAAAAGTATCGATACGATACTTTCAAAAAGTATTGATATTTTGAAGTATCGATACTTTCCGATACTTTCAAAAAATTGGTGAAAATGTTGTTCATATTTCTCTCTATCACTGTGACGTCTCTCCATCGCGAGGATGATAATTAATATAGAATAAACATAACAATAAATCACTCATTTTTTTTATTTAATTTTCTTGTTCAGGCACTTGGTTGGGTTAACATTTTGGTGGTCCTTCCTAGATGATGGAGGACAGCAGGTTATCATAGAGAGCTGGAGGTGGTGGTACATCATCTTTGTTTAATTTGTTGAAGTGGTTGGTCTCCCAACAATCTACCTACAGATAGAGGTACTGTCATGTAGGCACCTTCATGTCGTAGGTGTTGAAATAGATAGAATGTGAGAGAAAAAAATTATCGCCGCTGATACTGAAAAAAAAGTATCGATACTACGATATATATCAGAAAAAATAAGTATCGATATGTATCGATACTACTTTTTTCAAAAAGTATCGATACTTTTAAGTAGGTATCGATACTTTGGGGACATCTCTAGGACATTGTGGTAAGTTCCATATTTTGATGTAATTGACATTTTGATACTTCGGTTATTTCCTAAACCAAACAAGTCTTATATTTATCGTTATATTTATCGTTACTGCTCACCCAACTTGGCAGATGTTTTTATTGTTAGGTAGGTACCTGAATTTGCAATTTTTGTTTTTAGTGTTTACTTCGACTAGCCACAACATTCCTCTCGGATCTCGTCGGTACGTGGAAAAGGATCGTCGGCCTCTCCGCTGCCTTTTCAAAGGAAAGGCGAGGCGAATATCCGTTCACTGGGTGGAACTAAGCAGAACTAGGCATCACCAGCGAGGGGGAAGGCAGAAGTCCGTTGCACGTCCGGACTCCGTCAACGGTTCGTCCTTATTTCTCTCCGGAGTCCGTTGCCTACTGAACTGAATCGGGTTTAGCCGATCGTTTTGATCCGCGATTCTCGCCCGTGACAGGTCGCCAGTTGTCCGTCTGAGTGGCCCGCTCGACCTTCTACAGGCGCCTAGGAGTGGCCCAATGTTCGGTCTGCTGGCTACTGAGTGGACCAGAGTTTGAAATTTTCAGTTTCTAGTCAACCATTAATTATAGTCCGACTGACACCCTAATGTATATTTCACTAGTTTACAAAATAAATCAAAAATTAGGTGAGACAAAAAAATCAATTTTGTAGAACATGTTTGATATTTCACCTAAAATCTGAATAACGCGATACAAGTTTATTTGAAACATCAATTCCCCAAAATACTGCCAACTTGGATATTTCTGATGGTTACAGATTATTCCCTATCTAACTATAACTCATTTCATCCCTCTCAAGTTTTAGAATATAGGGATGCAACATCGGCTACATAATATCGATAATCGGTATCATCAATATATCGGCAAAGCAACATCGATACCATCGATATATCGGACCAAAAATATCGATAATCAATAATAAACAAATTATTTATCTATAATACATTTAATGTATTATTATTGACTAATTTATTTGTTATTTATCTATTGCATTATTTAATAATGCAAGTTTTGAAAGCAACAATGTTTTAGAACAGCTTTTCCTAGTTAAAAAATAATTAAGTTTAATGATCTTTAGAGATGAAGAAGAAAATTTGGAAAATCATCACTTACCTAACTAAGTAGGTACGTGGTTTACCCTTTACTTACCTACCTATTTAGTTGATTATCAAATAGGTTTTCACGTTCTCCTTTTTTCATATTTTCTTACTCTAGAATCATAAAGTAGGATGAAAAATTATGAACCGATAAAATTACAGTTTTTTTTTAATGCATGATCGTAGAATTTAAGTCGTTGAAAACAAATCAGCCTTGGAAAATGCAGTAGGTACATACTAGAAGAAATAATGTTCAGGAACGCTCTAGAGAAATAATAGTTTGGAGAGAGTTTCCCCTCTCATCCTGTTCATCTCTTGGTGAGGACATGCCCTGCTTTAGAGAAGAGACGTTCTGAAGGTACACAGCTATACGAGATATGGGTAACTTCTGTTTCAAATTCAAGTTCAAGGAGTAACGGAAAACGGAGACAATGTATGGATGGATGGAAGAAGTGAAAACCCAAGAATGTTATTGTTTTCCCATACACTCATTTACTGTCTTGGGCTGAGCCATGGTAGACGTGGACGCATTCAACAAAAGTTAGACAAATAAACATGTTAATTGCTGTTGTTAGATGCAACTTTGAGCCCAGAGATCCATCCTGGTATTTAGAAAGAATAATGAAAAATCTTTGGTACTAAAAAAAATGCACACTAAAAATATTTAAATTGAAAAAAATATCGACACAAAATAATCGATAATTGATAAATATCGGAAGACTTAACATCGATTAAAAACCTCGATAATCAAAGGCGAAATATCGATATTTTGATATAATCGAAAATCCTTTTTTTTCCCAAGTAGAATACAAATCTGAAGACTGGATTTAATGTGCTCAGCTATTTTTGACACCGTTGATTGAATCTGGTTGACTACAGTAGACAGATCCTTCACTTAGAATAACATGAATTTAAATGAAGTTTGTTTGAACATTCTTTATTATTACATCACTGAGCAGTGACAGTAATAAATTCCTCTATGGGAGACTGAAATTTCACGACCGTGTTTCTGGTTTTTCGTAGTCATCAAATTTCAACACAATTGTGGAGTCGTCCGCAATTTTTCACTTTTTTGGAGCTCGTCGAACGGGTCATAACCCTTAACCCCTGGTGTGTATAAAGTACACACTGTACACTTTATTAGTGTCTGACAGGCACGAGTGACATTTCAGTGCGGTATGTTGTCAGCAGTGAGTATCTAGAATATCCCTGGCGCTCAGTACCTGTCCCCTCTATACAGGGTGTCTACATTCAAGTTGGGCATAACTTCAGGGATCGATTCTACAAGGTATTTCTTCAAAAAATGTCTCTTAGCAATTTTTTCTTAGCTCACTCAAAATGCCTTTTTTTTCACTTCGAAGTTTTTTTTCGCGTTTTCGACCTTACGTCATCAACCCTGTACTTCGTAATATCTAATATACCATACGTGTTTTCTGTTCAAATTTTACCATTGTAGAAGCTTTTTCAGTTTTATCATGTTTTAGAAGGCTAAGGGTACACTTTAGGGGGAAATTTAAAACAAATCCCCATAGGAAAAGTACCAAAATTTTAGATAATAAACTCGTTATTTCTAGAGAAGGTAAAATAATTATACCGTGCAAGTAATTATTATTAGCGATTCTTCCATTATTTTATTTTATGGCTTCTTTTCTCCCATTTGTTTTTTCTTTTAATTTTATTCTGATTGAAATAGAAAGAAATACCTATATGTTATTTAATTACAATTCTCATTCATCGGTGACTTGGCAGTGCACAATATAAATGTACTTACGTGAAAATTTGTTCAAATTTCAACATTTTAAAAGTTTTTTCAATTCAACATATTTTTGGAGGGCCTAAAGTGCACTTAAGGGGGGAAAATTAGACAAAATCGCCATGGGGATACTTTTGCCAAGTACAGGGTTAAAACTGGCATGACGCCTGTTACTTAACAAGTAAATTCAAATTTAAGGATATCGTAGGGAAAATCGTTAAATTTACAAGCTACCAAGTGTAAAACCAAAATCTTTGTCAAAAAGCAAACTTTTTTGTTGCAAATTTTTGTCGAAATTTTGATTTTTTCTTTTCGAAGTTTTCACTTCCCATTTCGATGGGCGCTCTTCAGAAAAAACATGCTCAAATTGTCAGCTTTTAAATGGTCTATAAATTTTTCTTTTTAAAATTCAAATTGGAAGAGTAAATCATGTTTTACGCGGTGTATGGTTACGATTCAATCTCAAGATGACTTGACGAGTTTGGTATCATTTTCTATGTAATTTTTCACGCTGAATCCAATGGTGGCTCTTAATAATTCTGACTGCTAGAACGTGGGTTTTCGGGAAAACCTTCATTTTTTAACATTGGTTTTAACATTTCATAACAATGGTACATAGATATGGTTGTGAGCATAAAGTAAAACCTTTCTACTCAATAAAAACATCAAATTTCTAGCTGATTTACGTTTTAATTGAGTAGAAAGGTGTTACATCGGTTAACCAGCGTGTTCCTCAGACACTTACCCAAGGAACCAAAATGTTGTCAAAAAGTCACAGTGGCTTTGTGTATGTCAGACATATTATAAACTGGGATTTCGTCAGATGGTTTAAACGACGCCAGACAGTGGTTAAACGAAGTAGGTGAGGTGAGGGTATATCTAACCAGCACAGAACAGTTGATAGGTGTAGATGTGATATTAAGGATGATCACCCGGCTCGTAACCGTTAACTAATCGGTGAGGTGAAGAGTCGAGAAAGGCGGGATAAGTTATCAAGTCAAGTTCGTGAAGTAGAGAGTAGTAGTATGGTGTTCCCTCGAGTTGAGCTTATATTATACAGCTAGGGTGAGTGAGAGTCAGATGGAGGCTTGGTGGCTCCAGTCTCGACCGTTTCAAGATCGCATCTGGTCAGCTCGAGCCACCACACACTTTTTGCTTTATTTATTAAATATACAGATCTAGGAGGACATCACAACAGGTTATCTTGTTACTCGGTAAAATGTATAGTTTATTCATCTATTGTAGAGAAATATTTGAGTAACTTTAGTTTAGCCATAACGTATTTTCGTGTTAATGCAACTTGCCTTATTAGTGTTGCAAAAAAGACACATTTCATTCATTTATAATAATTTACTTTGGTGAGACCAAGTAGGGACTCAGATATTCGCAAACATCTCTCCTAACTTCTCCTCAAGTGGTCCTATCTAGAGATATCGACCTGATTGTACTCGTATGTACTCAATCTGATAGCCCATCACGTGCACCACATCACGATCAACCGCCCATCACGCTCTGCACTCCAAACAAGCCTCTCCCCGTCATATCCATCATGATTTCTGGATCGCACCTTCTCCCATTGAGGCAGGTCGCGTCCGCTCTATTTTTCTCTTCAGCGAACAGGCTTCAAGAACAAGCACAATCAGCTCCCTAATGGCTCCTCATCGACTTTAAACTCGTCATGAACCCTTTCGAACGAATTTCTTCAACGAGGGAAAACCGCCGTTCGTGACTTTTGGATAGCAAGCCAACATTCTCCAACACTTCTGATAGATCAGTACCAACTAGTGAGTTTATTCTTTCCATTTTTTTCTTTCTGTTGACATCTGACTTTCTCCCGAGTATATCGGGTACACCTACTCAACCACCTGAGAATACTCCCAAAGCACAATGGGACAAATAACCAATTTCGTAGGGAAACGCGCGAGGTGAGTAGTGAGCAAGATTCAAACTCTAAATTTGTCTCTTCTTGATGAATAATACTAACAATGAGTTCTTCAGTATCTTGACTACAAGTCAAAATAGATCAACCGTGGTCAAAAGATGGCTGTTCAGAAGGAAAAACTAGACTACCTACTATAAAAGTATCATCGAACCCACGCAGTTGCAGAACTCTTAAATTCAGATCCAAAAGTCGTTAATCAATTGAAAAGTGAACGGGTGACTAATCGCTGTTTCATTCACCCGAAAAAAACAAATCACTAACATCTCCAACAAAAACAAAGAAACTACAGGTTTTTTAGTTTACAGATATAAATTATGTGAATCTGGACATTTGCCTGACGAGATCACACTCAAAACAAGTTCAAGTGCCTTATCGATAGGTTGACTCATCAGAGATGACGAGAAAATTTAATCAGCTGTCACCATCTCTTTTCCGTGTTAGGCCGATAATGTTAACTTTCAACTTTTTTTTGACGTAAGACTTGTAGAGAGTCCAATCGAAAGCCTCAATGTTGATGCAGGTGAGATCCTAAAGGCACATGGACTGTCTTCCTTAGCCTTGAGGTACGCTTCCGAAGTTGAGATCTGCTATGATCACCTACTGCCACTGCACATGATATACAGTCCTCAACCACTTCCCGAATCTATAACAAGACGAGGTTCCCCAATGCATTAAACCTGCCTCAGTTTTGAAACGATAATGTCTGTTCATAAGAACCATAGACACTCCTCACCCTTGAATATGTTTGGTCAGAACATACAGGAAAATTGGACCTTATCTCAAAAGTTCTCTTCAGATTTTTGCGGAATGGAGCGATGGATCCATATCAAATCGAGGATCATCTTCAGCCGTTTGTAAACAATATTCGAGTTTACTTATTCTCTCTCAAAAATTACTTTCCATCATGACAACAGAGCTATTTGCCATGTTCATCTTCTACCTCAATACCTCCTTGGGATGCTTCGAGGTATAAAAATCATGGAACTGACACGCACCCCTAGTTCTGTTTGTACTCAATAGAGTACACCATCACAGTATGAATGGTATATAAATAATATTTTTATGGGTGCAGGGCAGCGTTTTAATAATAGGAAAAGAAAAAGTCGATCGTGCTGCCAAAAACAAGCAAGCGCCAACCGGTGCCTTCCCAACTCTACATTCGCTCCATCATAAAAAAACTACAGTCTGGAAAGCTTGGCTCTCACAAAAGATGCACGTGGACTACCGAAAACTCTGGCGTACGAAGAAAGATGTTCGTCCATGGAGCTCTTCGAGTAGGGCGAAAGTAACAGATGGAACAGTAACGCTAACAACAAGGTGAAATGCAGGGGATAGATTCGACCCATTTCAAAAAACTGATTCTTGCATTAAAACCATTATCGTTATGTATGGCGTCATTGACCTAACGGTTGAGAACGCCCAAGAAACAGACTTGTAGTGAACGAATTCTTGGTTAAAGATGGATCGATCCAAAAATCGTAGGTCACCATTACAAACGTTCCACGACACATGTGACGTCACAATTGATCGTTTCAGTTCCATTCTTTCAAGCAGATTCTTTCTAATTCTTTCTTCATCAAATTTGGTCAGACTAGTTTCAAGGTTTCAATATAACCAATTTATGATGGCCCAAAGCAACTCTCAACACTCTAAAGAGCAAACAAAGGCAGAAATATGGGGCCGCCCCTGCAGTAAAACCCAGAAAAACTACCAACAACTGATAGTACAGGGCTATCCAGATGGGATCTTCAGGCGTTGCGCCCAGGAAGAAGAGGGCGACTGCTAGTCGAGTCAGTCAGACCTAGAGAGAAGAGTGAAGTGACCTAGTGAAGAGAGCTAGTGAAGTGACTGAGTGACCAGAAGATGGAATAAGAGTTATCCCATCTCCATCATATATTTAATATCTCTAAGATCAGATCATACAATTTATTGTGAGAACCAACATTTAAGTGACTTTCACGATTTCCATGTAAAACCAAAGAGGTAAGTACCTATTATAAAATTAAGAAAATACTCATCGAATCTTTTGCTAAAGTATAAAGTTCCTCTAATCAGCAGCTTAATGATTCCAGAATCACACGATAATGAGCTTCTACGACTACTACTACGACTTCTACGACTACTTGTGGTACATTTGGAAACAGTGTACGATTTCCTATTGATAGATTCAAATTTTTTGGTAACAAGTAAAAATTCAAAGTCAGACTAATGAAATTACACTTACCCCTTATATTGGTCAAAATCAGTATGTAATCGAACATGAGTGACATCGAATTTCAAACCCACCTGAAAATGAAAATGTATAAATTAGACGACACTTCATTTACAAGAGGGTACATAAGGGTTATAGTAGGTGTGTCACATGATAGTGGTGAAAAATAACTTCCCAAATTTTGTACCATGACACTCAAAATGCACATAATTTCACAAAGTGAACCAGCAAATAAAACCCTGTGAAAACCAAAGATGTGATCATACAAAACGACTTCTGTCACTTTGAAAATATTTTTCTTGAGAAACTTGGCCAGTGGGGAAGTGTTACGTGAAAGAAGACGGAGGAGAAAATGAATAGGAAGTTGGAGAGAGAAGAGGATGATGGCCATTGTCACCTCCGCTTTCTTCCGTCCTCACCGGAATGAACAATGAAGTCGAACATAACACGAACACAACTCGGATCGGTCCATTCTTCCACCAGGGTGACTCAAAACGGGCGTTTTTGGTCGAAAATAAATATTGGATTTATGATATTTTTGACAATTCAGAAAACTGTCAATTTCCAAGGTTTTATATATGGGAATTGATCACAGCTCCACCAACAAATCAATGATTTTCGATGTTACCCAACGGAAGCGCTCGGCATCTATCCATTCATGTCTTAGCCAAAATTTCTTGGATCTCGGCGAAAAGGTGGAATTATCTGGTAGAGTGAAACGTAAAAGCAAAGTAGTGTTTGCAGCGACAATGTACCATGGGGAATTACCAAACGCACCAGATTCTGTTGAGCGGATGCTGATACGAGGATTCTTTGTGTGGTTCGAATAATGCGTTCGCTGTGGAATACCAGGGAATTGAAAAGCAGATACCCTAACAAGGGAGCTTTACAGCATAGAACGATCAAAAGGAAATTTGTATGAATATGCCCTCAAAATACAAAGAAACAGACTATAGTATAAGAGGATTCGTATGTTTTTACATATTCTTTTGACAATACAATGACAATATTGAAGAAGAAGTGTTCGAATAAGCAACTTTTGGACCCAATTATTATCTACGTACCGTATTGGAGAATCCGTCGTAACTTTTGGACCGGTCAAACCTACATTTATTTTACATATTTTCACATATTTCGCTGTAAACACAAATTTACAAATATCTGACTGAAAAAATCACTTATTTTTTCATTTTGAGCAGTTTTTCATAATTTTGAGGAAGGGTCCTTCGTTTGAAAGACGATAATTTGTAGATAGTGCACAGATGGTTGTCATAGCTAAGAATCACGGATCAAGGGCTGTGAACCACAGTCAAGGCCACTCACCCATTTTCAGCCTGTTTTTGTGCTGACATCGATAGGAGAGGGTGTGAATCATGTGAATTTCCATTTACCTAATCTTATTAAGATCTTTCTTGGTTTGGTTTCGTGGTTCTTCTGGAGTGCAATTTTTCATGTGACAAAAACTTGGACAGAAACTCGGGCCTCGTCTTACTTACTGTTATTCAAGCTGAAATTCAAAAAACATGGAACATACTTTAGCAGCGCTTTCGACGGCGTAGGGATGGGATGGATAACTCCCGCGTGACACTTTCCGGATAGTTAGTCCAAGGCTAAAGCATGGTCCATGCTCAAATAAAATCTCAAACAGACAATTGATTGTTAAATATCTGCACAGGAGGTGATTGACTACGTACTATTGCGGATATTCTCAAAGGGTCTGAAATCTCCAGTGACTGTGCTGCCTTCACTCCAACGAAATCACCGCCTTCAAGAACGCACTGATAACTACATTAAACGCATGATAACGCATTTTTAAATACATAAAAATTCGATACTTAATTATAATAATCAGTTATTCACAAGGAAGTAAAAGAACGGATACGGCAAGGGAGGGAGCTTGTCAACAAAAAGCAGCCAAGGAAAAATTTGATAGAACAGGCAGTGAGAAACAGTTTTGGAGAATAAGATTAGAATCACAGAGTTTTCGTAAGGAGATTCTACGTGGTTCCAATGGTGTCCAGTTCACTATGAACATTTGAAAATTGAAGAAAGGATGCCCTAGCAACAGAGGGAGCTTGTCAGCAGAAAGCAATCATGAGCGAAATTTGACAGAATAAGCTTCCACCGTATACGGAGAAACAGACAGAGTTGTCATTCGCTAGTTCAGAATATGGCGCCCCCCAAAGAAGTGAGAATGTTGTGATTCCTCGTATTTACTTATATTGATGACTACAACAAGCATCTCCACAGAATGTATTTTATGACTTATTTACAAGGATACAAATACATTAGCAAGTATTTGACGAAACTACTCAAAGATGGAGTAAGTCAAAAATTAGCAAAAATAGAATAAAACCACTTAGCAGATGTTTCTCTACAAAAATCTGATTTTAAGCAGGATTCCTTTCGACAGCATGGAGACTAACTTCAGTTTCCCCTCACGGCTCGTATGAGGCTAATCCCGTCACTTTCGGAAATTTCGGACCTCAAGAAACGAATTCAGATTTCCAATCGACAGAGGAAGAAAGTGTTGTTTCTCCAACTGGCAGGTTTTCTAGGAGATGATTCACCAGAACCGGTAGTCTGAGAGAAGGTGGTCCGATGACGTCACGACCTGCGATGTTTTATTCAAGTTCCACTCGCTCAGGGTCGCCGATGACACGTTGTCGTGTCGAACGGTCGTGCTACAGTCTTGCTCAACACTGGAGGTGCTTATATGAGATCCAGCAAGGTACAATAATTAAACGATCCTATGAATATACATGGTTGATAACTGGATGAACCCAGCACAAAAAACGAGTTAGGTAACGGATTTGAGTCATTCTGAATTCTGCGATTTTGACCCCAGTTCTTGAACTCAAACTAAGCAGTACACCCACAGCTCTGTGGACCAACCGTTTGCCACCTTTTTGAACTATGCTCATATATAGCCTGAGTATCATCGTCAGCCAAGGGTCGAAAATATTACACGCATTACCAAAAACGCTCCCATCAGGAGCTTTTAATAAAGAAGTACAGGTTTTTCTTCTATGTAAATTTATATTAACTTTTTAGAATCGAAAGAGACCACCCAGTTGGACCAACCGTAAGGACTTGAAGGTTGAACAAAAATGTTTTTTTAATTCATTACCTACCGAACTGAGAGTAGAAAACCTACACGAGAAGAAGAAGATTGACTCATTTGGCCATAAAGACATTTTTTCTCATTATCTAAGATTATTTCGGTTCTACCGGTATTAGCGCTCTCGCGGTTGATTTGATTATTGAAAGTGGCTCAAAGTGAAAAGTTTCGGCGTATCTTTTAGGAGGGAAGAAAAAAGTTGAAAAGACATCAGCCATTTCTCACCAGCCCATCATCATGCCACGTCGTCCAACGAAAAATGTTCTGTTTGGTGTCATTCATCCTTAAGTCAATTATTGAACCACCTGAAGTTTAGGCAATGTTTTGAACGATTTTTTTCACCATCAGAAATCAGCGATGGAGACGTCTTTACGCAGGATTTTCCTTGCTCTTTTCATAGGATTTTTCCTAAATGTGCTTTTCCCCTTGGAAAAGGTTGGACATTATTATCTATACATAATCTTGAGATGGCATCAGCGTCTTCCAGCTCCTTACCACTTCGATGGTTTATGGTGACATCAAACCCCATAAGGAAGACCTGCCAACGTCCTAGGCGACCTTTTGGTTCTTTTATATTGAGAATAAAGCTCATGGCCTGATGATCTGTGTGCACCACAAAATGTCGAGATTCCAAGTACGTCCGGAAATAGTTAATAGATTTTGCCACAGCTAAGCCTTCTTTGTCCGTTACTGAATAATTTTGTTCTGCTTTAGAAAATGTGTGGGAGTAATAACCAATCACTCTTAACTGTTTAACAACTGATTGTGACATGAGCCATTCAAAAAAGTACCTAGAGATTATAAACATGCAACACCTCACGATTGGGGGTTGGGGTCCAGCGAGGTCCTGGGAGTATCCATAAATTCAGAAATCCTCATTTGCTAAAACTCTAGCCTGATTTCATACATAACAGAAAATTGTTTCAGGAGATGAAGAGGCTCTCTTGATGAATTCCTGGAGTTGTTGAAGGCAGGCGTTGGAGGCGTTGAACACTTCGTCCTTTGTTCTTTCAAGTTCCTGAAGTAAAATTATGAACAATCCAGATTGATTGATGGCCTTAGTGCAACAAAAGGTTAGAATAGAATACTTGTTTAATTAACGGAAATTTTCAATTTGCTCCTTCATTAGGTATCGAAGGTTGGAATGAGGTATTCGTGCAATAGATCAAAACAATTACCATTAAATTTTTATCATCATGAACATATTCATGACAAATGCTGTTTGCTGGTCTACAATGACTAATACAGTTTTCTTGGGATAGTTGCAGGATTAGGTGAAAGCACTTGACGCATCATTCTTACTTACCGACACGTGTTGCGCAGGTTTTCGTCATATTTTCTCACTTTCTAAACGGGACGTACTTCGCAAAAATTACTTTAGATAAAATTCAAGGTGATTTCGCTTTCCTCGGCACCCAAGCAGGATCTGAGATCGGACAAGTATCGAAATTGGGGACAGCAGGTCCAGCTCAAGGTCCTCCCGAGAGACTGTTTTGATTTCTTCAGTTTTCACTCTCCGATCCGGTTTTAAGGGATCTACAGTAGGGCACCAGTACTCGGCATCCTCCGGTAGCCGACCATCCGACGATGCCCGACCAGTTATCCTGGTAGAGCTGGCTTGTGCGTAGCAAGTGGACCCGGGAGATTGGGTTAAGCAGTCCAATCAAAAAAAAAAAAAAAACCCCGGTCGAAATGGAGTTGATTGGTGAGACCATCAGATTTCAATAATCGAGAAGGTTTATCTGAATTAAAACGGAGTTCCAATACATTTTAAGTTTTTAAAAACTATGAAAATAGCGATCAATTTTCTCATTATGTACTATATTAGGTGGAAATGAACTAAATCGATGGAAACTAGCTCAACATGGTGGATATTAGATCGAGAGGCAGCCACAGGTGGACCATTTTCCCGACTAGGTTCCTAAAAGAATTTCTGGAGAATGTTATTGGTCAGATAAGACTAAGGAGAGCATTATTTTCAATAATGAACCTTTGGAATCGACCAAGGAATTTTTTTTTATCCCCCCTCAAAATTTGTTGGTTTACAGGTACGTAGAATCCAAAAATCGAATAAAAATTTGGCCGTCCGTCCGCCGTACGCGTCATTTTCCCCACTTAGGCATTGACCGATTTTGATGAAATTTGGTATGTAGGCTCCATTTGGGGTCTAGTTGTGCCCCGAAGATTTTGGTTGAAGTAAGTCACTTCTAAGGGTTCAAAAATGAGGTTTGAAATTTTGAAGAAATTTTGATATAAAGGTATTGTTATTCCATCAATTTAAGTTAGTATAGAATTTTTAGAGACCACGCGGAGCCCTGTAGGACAAACCGTTCGTTCCCTACGAGATTTTAAGCGTTGGACTTACGAAAAATCAGAAACACGAGTGTGAATCGCAAAAGAGGCCTAATCTCCGTTCAAATTTTAGCTAACCGAAATGCGATCGATGTTTTTCATCTTGATGGTTGGTGGTAACCATGGCAAAGCCGTGTTCTTTGCAGACGAGTGATCTATATAGAAAAATAATAAACCTTTGTGTAATAATTTGCAGCGTTTTGGACTTGTGGGGAAACCGACCCACGCAGAAACCATTAATTTCCACGACTTTCCTAACGATTCCTTATTCGCTCAATAGCGAAAAGCAAGAGTAATTGATTGATAATAACGTTTCATTGAATGTGGAAGTCTCAATGACGTCATCACAGCAAAGTAGTTTTAGTTCTATTCAGGGTACTTTTGCTCCTTACGAACGACCAAAATGAAAGACATTCAGAATTATATCTTCACGAGGGATCCAGTTGTGCTACAAAACTTTTTATTCCTGTTCGTTATTGAAATGCTGAGGTTATTCCATACCTCCTGCTCCTTTGCCCAAAATAAATGTCACCTTTAAGAAAAAAAATCAACACTTTTTTAAGCAGAATTTTTCAAATTTTTGAAAATATTACTTTATTTATTTGGTTTAGGCAGTTGATAGTTTCACCTGACTCTGCGAAGGGCGATTTCTTAGATTTTAATCAAATTTTACTACGGACAATTTTCAACGATTTCATACTGATATTGGTTTTATTGCGACTGTTCAAAAACATCAGGCAAGTTGGGGGTCAGAAGGGCTTACTCACATATCGACATTATAGGTGTTAGTTGTAAAAATAATTGTCAGTACTGTGGAGCAATATGAACGATAATTTTCTACGTTCATGTTAATACCGACGATTAAGTTGATGGAATCGCTCTTCTGGCTGATCAACACGATGAAATAAATCAGCAATCATGCTGAAGAATATTTGGCTAGTTGACGCTTCAATAACTCTCTGATGGTAAAGAAATTTATAAAAGACAATTTTATATTGTGGCAAACTATGATAATTTTACATAAATCGGACATTTCCTGCATATAGGCTCGGGACAAGGACCATCGACGAAGACAGAACGTCAGACACGGAACCAAAATTGTAAAGAAAGAAACTGAAACATAAAATTAGAGTAGAAATTTTGATTTTGGGGGATCTACTTTTTTTGACCTGCTGAATAAATTCAAAGCTTCCCCATCTTCGACAGTGAGAAAGCACTGTTGGTTAGTTTTGGTATCGACACCAAGGTACAAGCTAACGTATCTGTCAAAGAGAAACACAAGTTTTGGCAGAGTTATGTAACTATTTAGGCAAATGAAGTCATACGTTATTGAGGAGATGAGCCATTGTAAGGCACATTAGGTAACTCATTTGCCACTTACCGGTGATACCTACCTGGGTTACCTGCCTGAAAGGAGAAATTCGTCTCCGCGTTTCACCCTCCGCCCGACGCCTCTTTCAGGGAAGGATTCAGACGCTGAATAGCTAATTCCCTTCTGGGTTCGAAAGTAACTAGAAAACCTGGCGAACTCCCACGCCAATACGTTTTAACATACAATTACCATTGAAGAGGAAACCCGAGTCAGTCCTGCCATTAGCTTCGTCTTCACCGATCGGGTCTCGGAAGTTCAAGTTCATCACCCTCTCAAACCAAAGACACCACTCAGCACTCGCTTTCTAGAATGCAAGTGCGTTATTAGTGTACTGGAAGGCAAATCGAATCTTCACTTGATCAAAAAGTATTCATGGAAATAATGAGAATATAGGAGATATACCACTCGATAGGAGTGGTATGGGATGCCACAACTAACCCTCACAAGAATTGTGGAAACGATTATTATAACTGATAATATCCTATATTTTGTAATACCCAATAATATCAGTCTACGTCAATTGCAAATGTCTGAAATTCAACACCTTCTCCGCCGAGCTTTCGGTAAATTTATTACCTTCTTCAGGGAGCGAAGGATGCTTTATTTAGAGAAACCAACAGACGTCAACATGAAAAAAGATGTAAGAGACGCCACCATAATAATTATAGAAGATCAAAATTTTATGGCACAATGAAAAAAAAGTCCATTTATGCAGCATGAATTAATGAGCGAATTTTCAAAGAAATCTTTCCGTTGAAGGTATGGTTAAGAAAATGAACAATGGTAATTGGTTCTTTTATAAATTTTTTTTACACGATTCTTGGTTTTTTCGACTTTCAGTATGGCATACCAACATACTGTATGCACCGAGTATGCTTTGAAGATGTTAGGAGTCCAAATTAACGTTCTTCTCGTCTCCAAAAACTCATAGAGTACCCACACGGCTATTGTTGGTTTTTTTCGATTTTCAGTATACCATACCAACATACTGTATTCACTCGGTATGCTTTGAAGATCTTAGGAGTCCAAATTCATGTTCTACTCGTCTCCACAAACTCATAGAGTACCCACACGGCTATTGTTGGTTTCATTCGATTTTCAGTATACCATACCGACAAACACACACACACACACCCACACATATATACACGCACATATGATTTTTGGAAAAAACTTTAGGGATCCAAAACGGATTTCAGTGTAAAATTTTTTCGAAAAAGTCGATTCTAAAAATTTTGAGGCCATTGTAATAGCTTCATTTTTCTTGAAAATTCGCTAAAATGAATAGGTACCTACCAGCTTTTGGTACAGAACAATAAATTATATTACACAGATATAACGACTCGCAGCTTATAGAGAACTAGCTGAAAAGCCTACTAAAAGCAGGCAAAGACTATTCCTCCGACTCTCCTCCCGCCACCAACTCCCTCCGACTCCTCTCGCCTCCGACTCCTCCCGCCCCCAACCCCTCCGACTCCTCTCGCCCCCGACCCTTCCCGCCCCCAACCCCTCCGACTCCTCTCGCCTCCGACTCCTCCCGCCCCCAACCCCTCCGACTCCTCCCGCCCCCAACCCCTCCGACTCCTCCCGCCCCCAACCCCTCCGACTCCTCTCGCCTCCGACTCCTCCCGCCCCCAACCCCTCCAGCCTACAACTCTCCCTCTGCCACGACCCCTCCGTGCATACGTACGTACGTACGGTTGGCGTTTTATATAATTAGAATATCAGTGACGTTTGATCTCAATATCTGAGAACGGTATTGAGCTATTAGTTTATTTAAAACAAGTATTGACAAAAAATTCGTATTCTTAGTACAGGGTGATCTAAGTAAAGACAAATAATACACCTTAGCGACGATTTGCAGCGTCTTTACAAGAAGATGACATTAATAAGATCGTATAATAAACTTAGTTAAATTTCTCCGCTTCACGGAAAAACATTGAATCATGGATATGTTTACTATAAACGCGTTTTACTTAAGTAGGTATTCTATTAAGTATTCAGGCGACTATGAATATAAAAATGTTAGGCTGTATATTGGAAAAATAGCAACATCTATATTTTTGTGGATTTTCGTAAAACAATAAGTGTTTAACGATACTGTATTTGAAATAAACATATTTCGTTTAATTTGCACCTAAAAAAAATTTATAATACTTATAATTCCTTGGTACCTGCCTCAAAATACAGTTCGCCTTCAGTTTTCATTCGAGTTAATAATAATACAAAGTGCCGGGACGTCACAAATTTTGGTGTCGTTACGCAAATTTTAGAATGACCCCCAGCCCATAAAACATATCCATGTTAACATGTATACGAGCAGAAAGTGGTCTCATTTTATCATGAATTTAATTTTCTACAACTAGGTTTCTACCTATTCTTTTGGAGTGTGGACTTGATATAACAAGAACATAGTTTTAGCTAATTTTGTGAAACAAATAAACTCGAAACAAATTATCATTAGTGTATTACTTTCAATAAAATTTGGTGGTTAACGTTTCAAATTACAAGTCCGCTGCAAATTATTAGACAAAGCTTTTTAGTTTACCTACTTTCAATATTGAATCATTGGAATCGACCAAGAAATTTTTTTACCCCCCCCCCCCTCAAAATTTGATGGTTTGGGTACGTAGAATCCAAAAATCGAATACAAATTTTTCCGTCCGTCCGCCGTACGCGGCACCTTCCTTAGTTAGCATTGACCGATTTTGATGAAATTTGATACGTGGGGTCCATTTGGGGTCTAGTTGTGCCGCGAAGCTTTTGGTTGATGTCAATTCTAAATAGGGTTTCTATTCTAAATTCTAAATTTTCAAAACGCCCTAGCTCAAAAACTCTGGATGTAAATGGGTTTTTTCACCAATTAAAATATAATTGAATCTTTAAAATCGAATGAGACCATCCAAGCTCTGTGAAATTTATTCGTCCGACGATAATGCTATCCATCATGGGCAAACAATTAGCCAGAAAAATGGAAATTTTCGAGAAAAAATTCAAAAGTTCGACTTTGGCATATTTTTACTGATACAAAAACACCCTAGGTTGAACACCCCAGCTTTCAATGTACAGGTATTATTTTTTCATTCATTTAAGATACCGACGATTTTCGTCTTGGGGCAAAAAACAAAAAGAACACCGTTGTTTTTTTGCTCATTAGGATTTTGGGAGAGACGGGTTTGAAGCTAAACGTTACCTAAATTTCACTCTTGAAATACTCATGTGTTTTACCGCCTTTACAAGTTCGATACCTTGACAAGATGATTTTCTGAGCTACACAGATAGTGGGGAACATCGAATGGTGTTAGTCAAAGTTGGCTGAATATGTAGTTTTTTGTACGTACTTCAAACATTTGAAAATCGGTTTATAACATAAATTACATAAATTCCGAAAATATCGCATTTTCATTTCGAGTACCGCGTGGAAGTATAATTTTGTTTAGAAAAATGATGGGAAATGGAACGAATATTATTTCACCGGTGAAAGTTTGTCTAGGAAGATCAATCGACGACAAAACAATAACAGTAGAGTTGGTAGGAAGGAAAGGGAGTTTAGAAGGGACGGAATTCCGTTTTTTATAGTCCAAAAACTCATCATCCGTTTTACAGTCGAGGTCGACCTTGAGGTCGAGGAGACGCTTCACTTCAACTTTCACCTTCACTTCTTTCGTCCTGTTTCTAAGCCTTATTGTGGCCGTGATGAACCATATTATTATCTTCGATGAATATACAAATCGCTTAATTTCCCCATCAAATCATGTTTTGACATTCAATTAACGTTGATCTTCCAGGTCCAAATCAAAGATGCACCTATTCTTGTACTCCAGACTCATTTGGAATAAATTGTATACCGAAATTTTAGAAATTATTCAATTCTGGCGTAAATACGTGGACCACATCCAATGTCACTGAAGGAACGACTCATTGGGACCTTTTTTTGGTGATTTGCAGACATACTGTAATAAAACTTATTTTTCGTATGATATGAAATGATTTTGGATACTCCTAGAATACATGTTTAATCCAAAATGTTATTTCACGATACGGGAAACACATCAATGTTTTTTTTCCCTAATACCAATATACTGAGGAACCACTACGGTTTATTTTGCATTTACATCTTCTACAAGCTGTGTATTCTACCTTATAAATAAACAAGAAACGCCAATTTTAGATGCATCAACCCTACATTTTCTTCAGAGCCTCTATCTCCCAATTTTACATCCTAGTAAAAGCAGCATAACACATGGATTGTTAATTTGCAATTTTATACCATATTCCACGATTTTTTGCTCACATGAATCAACTCTGAGACTGATAACAAGGGAGGTTGTCTCGTTATGTCAGGAGACCTCCCGCCCCCTTCCGGCGCCGTCGATAATTACGAAAGCCTGGTAGCGAATTGTCGGCTGGGCAGCGAGGAAATTGGCCGATAACTCTCGAGGCCGACTACCTGGGGATTGTCAAGGTCAGGGTGAAACAAGATGCGGCGCACAGCGGGACCAATAAGTGTATTTTGGGACAAAATTTCTAAATAAGTTCGAAGTTTATACAAACGCCCAAAATTTTATTGAGATTTTGGAATTTCATCAACTTCAAAAAACGCTTGCATACGAGTCTGCAACACATTGAGACATTTTATATCTTTAGTTCCCAAGTGACAACACAACGAGCGGCATTGTTTACTACATCCTTTAAAAACATTAATAAATGTAAAATGTCGACATAAATACCAAGAACAAGTACGAAAGAAATGCGTGATAAATCGAGAGCTTTCCATCGAATGGTGAACAATTTCAAGGAGCAGTGCTAAACTTGAAATTCTTATTATAGATTTTAAATAAATTCGTTTTTCGTTTGAAATCTTTTTTTAATCTTATAAATGTACCGAATCCTACAAGTAATAGATAATTCAATTCAATAACATTAAAATTTAATGTTATTGAATTGAATTATCTATTACTTGTTATCTATTATTATCTATTGGAGAATTTAATTCTCCATCGGACATGCGCGTACGGAATTGGGGAAGCCACTATCAAAGAACTATCGATAGTATCGATGATATTGCTTTTATCCGTGTGACGTCACACAGAATGGATGTATCGATTCTTTGACTAATCGAACGGTTTTTCGAATCTCGCTGAAAGGCGGCCATGTTGACTCCGTTGTAAACAAAGATTGTATGGACGGTTTTTCATTATGCCACTTTATGCGGTTATTAGTTGCTCTTCTCGTCCCGGAAGCGGTAATTAATTTTTTGGTTTGCCAAAAGTGATTAGAAACAGTGTGGAAAGACAAGAGAACTTTCCGAAAAAAATAAGAATATCAGCCTTTTGGCGTCACTGATTCCCAGCGTTTCTGACAACCATGTTCGATGAACTGACTGAATTCCCATCGTTGTAAACAAAGATTTTTTCATTAGGCATGCCAATTTGTGCGGTGTTTGGCTGCTCTTCCCGTCACGGGTAGGTACTATAGGTACAATAGGTAAGTACTATATAAGTTTTAAAAAATACCTAAAAACCTTGCTATCTGTACTTCGATCTGAAATTTTGAAAGAAAGACTCACTGCAGACCTCAGTTATGAAGTGAAATTAATGGGGCCAGCACAGTGCCAAAACTACATTGTGGTTCATGGCACGACCACTATATATGGATAAACGCAACCATAATAATGCGTTAGTGTTGTTCTTCAACGTACAAGTCAACTTATGGGGCCAGTAATGACTCCATAGCATGTTAATCTTTCCATATTCGAACCATAAAACGGAGTAAACGTTTAGGTCAATATATATACGTGGAACCTAATTGTGAAAATTTGCTCATACAATACTGCTTCATGGCTCGAAGTAGGGTGCGTGCTAGAGTCAGGAAAGTGGTTTATTATAATTTTTAATTGAAAGTAGAGCCCTCACTGAGAGTTTTGGTATCAACTGGATTCTTCTATGATGAGTAGATATTTTTCCACGATTTTTCAAAGTTTCATAAGAATGTTGACTTAGCAACGGGCAGGGGATCCTATCATAACATTATTTTCATCAAACGACCGTTGTTGAATCTACTACCTGCCCAAAAACATGGCTGGCATACATCGTTATTATTTCAATTAACCTAATAATAATTGGATAACATTTGAATTACTTACCTTTCCAAACACCACCACCTTGTCTCCTGGGAGTACCTTGCATGAGACGGATTTCACATGCCCTGAAGTAACGAAGTTGTGCGCATCCAAAGATTTGCAGCACTTCAGTTGCTTCAGGGATATGAAATCCGTCTTCAATACAAGATACTCCACGAGATCTTCGCGAGTTATGTCAGAAAAATTGTCGTCACACTCAATAACACTCTGCTCAAAGGGGTCTAAACCACCGCAGAGACGTATCTTATATTCATACCTTCTCAGGTCGTCACCTGAGAGTGAACACACATACTGAGTATGGAATTTCTTGTCAGACATCTAACCCACAAGGGAGACATAATAATAACGATTACATAATTGCTTTTAAAGAATATTATCACCATCGTTCTGTCTACATACCAAGAAACATGGTATGTAAACAGAATAACCTTGCTGGATAGGAGCGCCAATGGCACCCCTTCACGACCAGCTGATCGGGTCAGAGAAGGTTATGTTTGATATCGAAAATAATCGATTATTGAGTCTCGAGGATAAAACGAATTGTCAACCTATCGATGGTGCTGATCTATCGACTACCGCCCATCCCGTCCCGATTGCTCCAAGGCTCGTTTTACATTCACTCTCAAGATACGTTTATCAAGTTTTCAAACCAGATGACTAGTCATTTTGAAACTTCCCACTCGACGATTCCCAATTTTGAACCCCTCGGGCCAATTCATTCTTTCGAGAAGTAGGACTCGTGTGGGACGGGTAATTCGGGCACCGCTATAATATCGAAGATTTCGCCTTTTCGCCAACGAGGAAGAGGAAGATTTTTTTTAGTGGGTCGACGACTCATTTTCACGTCTGTGCGAATTCCAAGTGGGTCGGACCGTTGAGGCTTTTCACGACTCCATAAAAATGATTTGCGATAATTGTACAACTTTCTATCAACGCTATCCACTTTTGATTTCTAATTCCTTGAATTCTCTGCTCTCTAATAACATTAAAACATACAATTAAAATAGTCGTTTTTGAAAAAAAAAAAAAAACGTTAAAAATTATTATACTACGGGTATACACCTTAGCAATCGAGAAAAAAGTTAACTCCCCTCAAAATTTGATGGATTACGTTTCAAGGCACGTAAAATTCGAAAATCGAATAAAATTAAATTAACATTTCGATGAAAATTTGGTATATGGGCTGCATTTGGGGTCGAGTTTTGCCTTGAAGCTTTTTTATTTTCGCCAGTCTCTTGAAGAAAAGAGAAAGAATTTATCAAAACGTCCCAAAAAAACTTTTGACATATAGGCTACATTTTTTACCAATTTTAAAATAAAATTGAATTTTGAGAATCGAATGAGACCGCCCAGAGCTCTGCAGGACCGTTCGCTCTCTATGGGAAACAAGAGTGAGAGATGTTGAACATTACTTTCTTGCATTATTCTCATTGCTTCCTTTTTCACTATTTATTTATTTATTTTTTTTTTTACCCTACCAACCCTAGGTACCTCCTAACTACGACAGTTTCAGAGCTAGGGCATTATCGAAAATTTCAACCCAAAGCTTCGCGGCACAAATGGAAATTAAGGGTTGAAATGTTCAAAAATGCCCTAGCTCTAAAATAGGTAAAAAATAGGTAAAAAAATGAAATAAAATAAAATAAATAGTAACTACGTCAAAGCTGCGACTTTGCAGACGTTTGATCTATACAGGAAACAATAATTGTTAATAGATAGGTTATATATCTACAGATCACTCGTTAATAGGTTAATAGATAGGTTATAGATCACTCATAGGTTAATTATTAACCTTTGTGAAGTAATTTGCAGCGTTTAATACAAGTTATTAGGGACGAGATCATGATACCAGTTCAGTAGGATCTCAGGATGCAACCTTCACCTAAAATCGGTTTAGAAAACTGCTCTACAGGATCATTCTAGTGGCCGAAAGTCCGGCACAACTCGTCTGCCCTTTTTCCACTTTTCATTTCGTTGAAAACCCGAATGTTTCTTCGGAGGTGAAAAAAAATTACTTTCACCGGCCGGATTCGAACCCGTATATTGGGTTTCTGCCGATTAACCGGATTCCTTCCCTTCATAGGCCGAGTTATCAGCTAAACCGCAGGCTGGACCCTGACCTAATTCAGCTTGGAGGAATTGCAGAAGGGAAAAGACCAATCGCGAAAATTACGTCGCAAATCGTCAGAATAGCATTAAGGGCGGCCATTGTGGTAAATTTAACGAAAGCAGATAATGATGTTATTGGCAGGTGGAGTTGAACAGAATGCATAGATAGTAAAAATACTTTTTTGAAGAATTCGAAATTACTTGCATTACACTGGCCATCAAGAAAGCCCAGTATCCAATGATCTGAAAAATTGAATTTGGCTTCCAAACTATTCCAACTCGCGAAAAGTTGGAAACATTCGAGTAAAAAATAGTGAACATTACAGGTAAAAGTGTTTAATTGGTCCACTATTTGGAGTGTTAAGAATAATTGAAATAATTATTAGGGACGCTTGAATTTTATGAAAAGTTAGAAACCGAAGAGAGAAAAATGAGATCTTCAGGATTCATTTTGATCTTTAAGCGATCTTTTGATAGAATATAGATTGTTCATTTATTCATCAAAATTATCATTTCTCTCATAAGTTGAGTGTATCATTGGAATTTCCAATTTTTTCTTACTTACGGTTCTGAATAAGCCTCTAACACAATTCCTAGCGTGTGCGCATGCGCTGAGAGGATTTCTTGAAATTACAGTTTCTCAGTTCCTTGTAGCCCAAAATAGCTTAAATTTTGAGGATATTTGGCTCTAAGAAGATTGCTTAATATTGCATTCTGACCTGTAGGAAGAACCAAAGCTATAGGAGATAGGTAGCGGTAAGCTTTGTCCAGATTTTTAGGCATTACTTGGGTAAAGTTATAGTCCCGAGAATTACGTTGCCTTTTCATCAGTAAGTATTGTGGATATTCATCCTATTCAAAAAGCCTCATTCGTGTTCAATGAGTGATTATAAAGGGTGACACCCCTGTTAACAGCCTTCTAGAGGTCGTTTCTAAAACAAAAATACCCAACAAAAATTTTCTCTTGAACGAAATCAGCTTCCAGGCGTGAGACTCCAGGGTTGGACGAGGAGGGTTACAAACTGGGAGAGCTACTTTGAAAAGCTGAGATTTTGAGAAAATTTTCTCCGTAGTGTCTCTCAAAACCACTGTGTTATGAGGGCTTAAAAAAATTAAAAAGAAACTTCAAAAATTTTACTTTGAGTTTTTCTTACGAGAGATCTGTACAAAATATTTTTGTTTGGCATATGAGAGATGGAAAATTTAAAGCTTTTTCCTACTTTGCCCTTATTTTCACATTTACACGATAGATTAGGGTAGTTATAAGATCGAAAACACGAAAAAATCTTAGTGTTGAAAGAAGGATTTTTAACCCTGATTGGAACATAGTGTCAACAGTAAGTAAGTAAAGTAAAGTAAACAACCATTTCAGGTTGGATTTTCGTCCTACTGCCATTCCTGGCGTCGGTGACGTCATCGGCTGTCTTCCTAAGGGAAGATCAGAATTTGTTCCGATGATTTCGCTCATGGCTTCCCATTGGCCTCACCGTCCTGGGTTGGGACGAGAAGGAACTGCGACCGACTTGCCCGAAAATATGCTCCCAAGGCGAGCCCCGAACTCACGGCCCCTGGAACCGGTCCGAGTCTCGTCCCCAGAGACACATGCCGTAGCTCGCTCGGCCACAGCTGACCCCTCATAGTGTCACCAAAAACATCTTCGGAATTCTACAGCTGTCCCAAAGTGTCACCAGCTTTCTAGATTTGAATTGCAATTCAACAATCAATGGACAGAGTTGAATATTTTGAACTATTTTTTGTCAGTAAAAAATGTCAAAAAAATTATGTTGAACAAAAATTTTGAAATTTTGAAAATTTTGTATTCCTAGGAAATTTTTGTCATAATTTCATTTTGGGACTTTTTATGGCCCACAAACAATTCTGCTGTCCATTAAATATAGAATTGCAATTCAATTTTGGTTACTCCGGTGACACTTTGGGACAGCTGTGGAGTTCCTGAGATGTTTTCGGTGACACTAGTGACACCACGGTCTAATTAGGGTTGATGGAGTAAAAATTTGTTGAGGAGAAGAAATTGTTGCAAAAGAGTTTAGAATCGGCCGTTAGAAGGCCGTAAGTGTTGACACCCAGTATACCTACTGTGTAGTATACAAAAGTTTCGAAATTCAGGAGTTGTTTAAGAATGTTCCAAAACGGAGGACAATTTTCAAAATGTCTCGAATATTCATTAAAATCAACATTGCGTTGAAGCCTCGAATCCTCAATAGGACCTGCCTGTATTAATCGAGTCAATCAAGAGTCTCGGGCTACAAAGACGAAGCATATTGAGGGCTCAAGTATAATCAAAACCTCTGTGTAGTTCGAAAAGCCTCCATATCAAGACAATATCAATTTCGACGAGATGCCTTCGACCCCTCCGGGCTTTGAGAAAGTGTGGCGCGGGCCTCTAAGCCATTACGATGCCCGTTTCTGAAACTCCAATCAACGGGTTCCTTTTGATAAATGCCACCACGCCCTCCAAGGGTTTCGCGCGTTTTTCATTGTCTTTCCTGGTGACAGACAGGTGAGTGTGAAAACCTTTGATGTCATTCAGAGGTGTTTTTGAGGGCGCATGCGCGCAACGAAGGCGCAAGGCCGTTCTAGTTCTCAACGCCCGCGGCAGAGGCGGTTCCGCTTCGTTATTTTTCCGAGCTTAAAATAAAAAGGCCGACTTAATTTGTGAGAGAGATAAAATCGAAAGGAGGCAAAGTATTTTGTAATCAGTTGTGAAGTTAAACTTCCTACAATAGTGTCCAGTGAGTCTGGAAAAACATTAGGAAAGTGCTTCTAACAGTATGAATAGCTCCGAAAACAATGAAACTCAATGGCGAAATGAAAGAGATGAATTGTGGATTAAGACAGCCTTCTCACTCTCCCTAATACAAACGCACATGCAACCATACGGTGTAGTAATGCATGCATTCCCCCGGCTCCATGGCGACACCAACTTTCGATGCAACAAAGAACAGTTCATACAAATCTAAAGGTACGTTGATTATATTCTACGAATTTCAAGGTTGAAGTAGATTAAGGGGGATACGTAATGTATATCCTTATGATTTTGCATCTCCTGCTATATCCTGCTGAATGGAAGTGCGATCCCTGCAAGCATGAAGACCAACCCCCAACTGACATGACCCAATTTTGCTCACTAATGGCTGAGAGTATTCAGCAGCTAACTGCACAGATTTTAACAAAATCGCCTGTACCCCCCACCCCAAATCCCATCGCCTTCTACTCCCTTCCAGAGGGAATTACTACCCAAGTTGCTGATCTCCCCCCCTTTTATCCAGACAACCCAGAATCTGTCTACAGATTCTTGTATAAGTTTTACCAACTTAATTCTGTCCCCAACCCTATTCCACAACATTATCCAAAACTTGGCAATAAACACCAAGTTTCCATACTTGGCCAAGTGCATTGCATCAGCAACAGCTCTCACCTTCCAGGACTTAACAGAAAAGATGGGCGCGATTTTTTTCAGTGCTGCTACTGAACCTGTGCTGGTGATTCAATTTTTGCATCGCCTCCAACGCCCGACTGAAACATTCCGAACCTTTGTAGATTCACTCACATTGGCCAACCAGGTACTACAAAAGTACAAAGAGCCCACACTCATTCAAACAATCCTGGTGAGGGTAAATGAAGCCACCCAAAGTGATTTCGGGTTTGCTACCCGCCCCACTACCTTGGTCGAGCTGGAAACACTGGTAGAGGCAACTGATCAGACGTCTCAACCAACCCTCGCAGGCACCCTCAACTACAAGTACCACTAACCCTAGGGGTCAATCGCGGCATGGACGGGGACGCCGCACCATACAATATCCCTACAGATCCCAATCACCACCATTATGTCTCTTCTCCCCGTAGCCCTTGAAGACTGAACACGTCCGACTCTCTCTCGTTTTCTCCTTCTTCACACCGTCTCACCCTTAGCCCCGGTACCTAAGCAAATTTTTATTTCAATTATATCCTTCTTTTCCCGTGAATGGTGTATCCCCCTTCACCATGGCCTCTCTATCCTTCAAGGTCATCCGTGAAATTACATATCACAATTATTAGTCGAGTGCCTGTCAAAATATCCGCTAAGGCCAGAAAATATGGATCTCAAAAAGTGTGCCACACTAGGGATGTGCCCACTACCTAACAAATATCAAAGTAAGTCCCTACAACACACGTTTTAACACTTATTTTGACAATAAGTACCTCAACATAGAAAACCTTATATTAGTAACTTCTGTATAGACCTTTTTTTAGTGTTAACTGCTATTCTTCCACAGAGTCCTGATGATGCTTACCTATATGAGCGAAAGTGCACACGACTACTGATAAAAAATTATAAGGATATAGCCGCATTACATATCCCCCACAACCTACCTACCTACTTCAACCGAAGACAGGTAGGTACATATCCCCCAACACACATGATGAATTTCAAGGTTCGATAGGTGAACCGGAATGTTGATCATAGAATATTTTTTAATAATAATTAATTATTATTATATTATTACAAAAATTATTTATTCCATTTCGAGATCGATCCTATGCGCCAGAGGTTTGTGGGTTTGCACAGATCAAGGCCGTAGAAAAAGTTTTGAATGTTTGATATTTAAAGTCTTTATTTTGGCACATGAACGAAAAACGCTGCAAATTATTACACAATGGTTTATCATTTTTCTTTATAGATCACTCGTCTGCAAAGCCAACAACCATCCAACATGAAGAAAAACATCGATCGCATTTCGATCAGCTAAAATTTGAACGGAGATTAGACTTCTTTTGCGATTCACACACGTGTTTCTGATTTATTGTACGTCCAACCCTTAAATTCTCGTAGGAGCGAACGGTTTGTCCTACAGAGCTCCGCGTGGTCTCTAAAAATTCTATACTATCATAAATTGATGGAAAAACAATACTTTATATCAAAATTGTTTGAGTTAGGGCGTTTTCAAAATTTTCAAAATTCATTTTTCGACCCTTAGAAGTGACCTACATCAACCAAAATCTTCGGGGCACAACTAGACCCCAGATGGAGCCTACATACCAAATTTCATCAAAATCGGTCAATGCTACTTACCGCTACAATGCGGACGGACAGCCAAATTTTTATTCGAATTTTGGATTCTACGTACCTTGAAACATAAACCATCAAATTTTGAGGGGGTGTTGAAAATTTTTTTTCTTGGTCGATTCCAAAGGTTTATTATTGAAAATAATAAACCAAAATGGAGACTTCGGAAATACACTTCCAATGGGATTTTTTCCTGGGTATTGTTCCATACAGTGCGGAGATAGTCCTTTTATCAGTGATTCAGCCGCCGGCTACAAATTTTGAGATGCGGACTCGTCCCTTTATGTGTTGGAAACTATCCCAATCTATCCAGTGTTTCGAACCAAGAAAAATTGACCCTTAATAACTGATTGTGGTGCAGAGATTGATGTGGAATTGAATTAAACGCAGAGCTTTGAACTCTTACCGAGTGACCGACTGACTCGGAATAGTCACAAGCGGATGAGAACTTTTGTCTTTTCCGTTTTGAAAGACACGTAATGGTAATCCGTCTTGTTCCACAGACTTATTTTCAGCGGGTGACCGGAGCCAGCTGAGCACCTCCAAGCGTGGGAGAAGCCGAGAGAAAGTGCTTCCGTCGTCGAGGACTCGTAGTTTTTTCATTTAGGCCGCTGAAAGAACAATGTCGGCTGGATAAGTAGTTACCTGGGGTCTACTACTAGGTGTGCGAGTAGCTCTGGGACTTAACTGCCCTCAATGACTCAACTGTCAGCTTGATTACATTCTCTGAACCGGAGCAGGGTTCGTCGACTAGTATGGTTGGGTAGATTGTAATGTATAGTACAATTAGGTACCGTGACGAGAAACGCTGTAAATTGAGAGTTGTGGGTGCCTTAGTAACGAAATTTGATCCTTGGTTGCTAAGGAAGCACAACTGAAAGACATGAAAATCACAGAAACAAAAAACTGAGTGGTCTCATTCGATTCTAAAGATTCTAAGAACTATTACACAACGGTTAATTATTTTTATGTAGATCACTAGCCTCCAAAGAACACGGCTTTGTCACTGTCAATATCTACCAACAATTTTATTAACCCTTAATTAAACAATGTAGCAACATCAGTCTTCCCACGTCGATCAAAAATCCCAAAACGATGATTCAGTTTTGGAAATCGGAGACAAATCTTGCGAAATTACGAGTACATTACTTTCTTGTTATTTTGGGAGGACACTTCTCGAATGAACTTGTTATGAGAGTTCAATTTCGGTTATTTGGAGACCAAAACCTGGGAAATTACGTTAAGGAAAAGGGGAAAATGAGGTGCATCCCCTCGTGAGTTCGGGGGTTAGGGACTGAAATACTGATGGATTACGATTATGCCGTCGATACAAGACATTTCTGGCATGCTTGAATCGTAAATTACACTATAGGATCTCGATTTGTTACGTATCTGGAAGGTCAGAGAACCTCGCGAAAGACCCAAACGCCGTTTAGAGGGATCGACAGAGGCTGCTAACGATAAGCGACGTTCTCCGTGGGAAACCGCTTGTATCGAGAGACTTTCACGAAGAAGAGACGGGACCTGGATAGGTCAAGGTGCACGGAAGTTGGACTAGGACTTGGAAGGGTCTGATTGCGTCATTCCCGAAGGGACAGTATTTCGCGAACTTCCGAGCAGTTTACATCGGTCGGAGCTCCCGTGAAAAGTAAACATTTAGTGACCTAATTCTTCGCCGTGCCTGCAATGGTATAGTGATGGACGAGGAAAGCGACGGCGAATCACTCGCCGCGATTGCTGACAAAGCAAAGCTAGAGGTTGTGCAACACCGAACCTCTACCGCGGCGTTCCGAATCCAGGACGAGCATGTCAACAAAGCATTTGGTGAGCTGTACAACCTAATTATTTCGCTTTGTGATCACTTGAAACTAGCTGATCTTAAAATCAACGCTAAGCAAACAGGAAATAACGAACCTCGTAGTGTTAAGCCTAATGAATATTCTACGGACGAGGATGTCCTCGAACGAGAAACAAATTGGATCCTCAAGAGAAATAAAAAGAAGCGTAAAGCAACCTCCTCTCCGGAAATAATAATTGGTTCAACCGAACCAAGTAAAAGTAATGCTGGACCTTCCCTAGTCCAGCCAAAAATAGTTAAAAAAGAATCAACGCCGCCTCCCATAACAGTTACTGGTGTTGCTGCTTACGATACCATTCAAAATGTAATCAAAAGTGGGGAAACTACCAAAGAGTGCACCATTAAGGCACTCTCAAACAATGTTTGGAAAATTTTTGCCAAAGATAGTGACTCGTACCGTGCACTCACGAAAGTTCTGAATGAGCAGAGCCTCCAGTGGTACACCTACGAGAATAAAAATGAACGGCCCTTTAGAGTAGTTGCTAGAGGGTTGCACCACTCATGTCTAACAGAGGACATTGTATCTGACCTTCAAGGAAAAGGATACAAAATTATCGAGGCAGTTAATCTCATTAAAAAAACTAGGGAGCTTGATGATAAAGGTGATTCCGTTTTGGTCAAACGGAATCTTCCCCTCTTTATTCTCAGCTTCGAAAATACTGAAGAGGTTGGTAAGTTATACGAGATCCAATCTATTCTTAACATCAGAGTTAAGATTGAGCCACTGAGGAAGACCTCAAACCTTATTCCTCAGTGCAAAAAATGTCAGGGGTTCAACCACACAAAAACCTACTGTCAGAGAGAGGCAAGGTGCGTGAAGTGTGCCGGAAAGCATGAAGCCACGAGCTGCTCCCACAATGAAGGACCGGCAAAATGCGTCAATTGTGGAGATGCGCATCCAGCGAACTATCGTGGGTGTGAGGTAGCCAGGGAGCTACAGAAAATGAAAGATAAGACAAAAGGCTCCAAGATTGGGAAGCCTGAAGCGAGTCAATTATCAAAAAAAGATCAAAAACCCCCCAACGAAAATAGTAACTTGAAAAAATTTGGTACTAGTAGAAAATCAACGGTTTCTTATGCCGATACTGTGCGCAGTCAACATATCAGTTCACCGGTTGACAAGATGCTCACCTTGCTATTCGAAATGGTTAACGAACAAAAAGTAACCAATAAACTCCTGATTGAGAGAGTCAACGTACTCGAAAAGAGTATGAAAATTAAGCCAACATTAAGAAAGTCATGAAAATGCAGAATACATTCAGAATAGCAACATGGAACGCGAATGGACTTCGGCAAAACACTCCAGAACTCGAGCTTTTTCTGAATCAAGAAAAAATAGACATTTGTTTGATTTCAGAAACACATTTCACGCTATCATCTCACAGGAAAATCAAAGGATATGCATGTTATCGTGCGGATCATCCCTCTAGAAAAGCACGAGGGGGCTCAGCTATCTTTATAAATGAAGCCATTGACCACTATGAACAACCTAGTATCCTAGAAGAATGCATGCAAGTAACTACAATAAACGTTAGAATAAATAACAAAAACTGCAACATTTCAGCCATCTACTGTCCACCACGCTATGCCATGAAAGAAGAGGACTACGTTTCACTCTTTAGAAGTTTGGGTTCCAATTTTGTAATTGGTGGGGATTTCAACGCTAAGAATACATATTGGGGCTCACGCCTCTCGACAACCAAAGGCCGAGAGCTATTCTCTGCTGGGAAAAAATTAAACTGTGACTTTTACTCCTCAGGAAAGCCTACTTACTGGCCAACAGACAGAACGAAGACCCCTGACCTCATAGATTTTTTTGTAATCAAAGGAGTATCGACCAATTTCACTCACGTTGAAGACTGTGGAAGTTTAATGTCCGATCACTCTGCTATCGTGCTTACAATAAGTGACACAATCATAATGAAAGAAGATATGCCGAAATTAGTCTCACAACATACTGATTGGAAAACTTTTCGGGAATACATATCCCATAATATTAACTTATCAGTTCCACTGAAAACACCAGAGCAGCTCGAAAATGAAGCTGAGAACCTTATCAAGTGTATTCAACGAGCTGCATGGACCGCCACCCCGCCTAAGTGCGGAATAGTATCGAAAAATAACGTCTCGTATCCTTATGAAATAAGAGAGCTAATCAGAGAAAAGAGAAAAGCGAGAAATGTCTGGCAAAAGAGTAGAGCTCCTTGCGACAAAGCAAAATTGAATAAATTAAAGAATAGACTCGATGCTCTTACTGAAGCAATCAAGCAAGAAACCCACGCTATATTACTCATGGGATTGACACCCGAAAAGGATACAGAATACTCCTTATGGAAAGTAACTAAATCTCTCAAGCAGCCTAAAGAACACATACCTTCTATTAGAAAAGAGGACGGAGAATGGGCGAAAAGTCCAGATGAGAAAACCGAGCTATTTGCCGAACATCTTGAAAATACGTTTACCCCGCTTCCTGGAAGTCCTGCCTACAACGATTTTCCAATCCTCCCTTCCTCGGATTTACAACACATTAGGCCGGTATCACTTAACGAACTCAAAGAGGAAATACGAAACCTCAAAACGCGTAAAGCACCGGGATACGATCTCATTACTGGCTGCATCATCAAACAACTTCCTACAGAAGGAATACGAATGTTACTTTATCTCATAAATGCTGTAATTCGACTGAAATATGTACCTCGCTGTTGGAAGGTGGCAGAAGTCATTATGATCCTAAAACCAGGCAAGGAATCATCTGATAAAAAGTCTTATCGTCCTATATCATTGATACCAGTTATGTCTAAGCTTTTTGAGAGATTGCTCATAAAGAGGCTGAAAACTGTCATTCAAGAAAAGGAACTCATACCTCATCATCAGTTCGGGTTCAGAGAAAAACACTCTACTATAGATCAAGTACATCGCATCACAGAAGTAATTGAAAACACTCTTGAGAAGAAACAAGTTTGTGCTAGTGTTTTCCTTGATGTTTCCCAGGCGTTCGATAAGGTCTGGCATGAAGGTCTACTATACAAACTCCAAAGGGACTTGCCACATCAATACTACCTATTGCTAAAATCATACCTCAGTGAGAGACACTTCAGAGTCAAGCATGAAGGAGCATACTCTAGTCTTAAGGAAATTAAGGCAGGCGTTCCTCAAGGAAGTGTGGTGGGCCCGCTCCTATATCTTCTTTATACGAATGATGTACCAAGCAACGAGGACACAATCATTGCGACATTTGCGGACGATACTGCCCTACTATCGGTAGGTGAATCCCTCGAAGAAGCCACTTCAAAATTACAGCGAACCGTCAACGATATCAGTGAATGGACCAAAAAATGGCGTCTCAATCTGAATGAACAAAAATCTACCCAGATCAGCTTCACTAACAAGCAGATAACTAGTTTGCCAATCATGCTGAACGGACAAGCGATACCCATAGCTAATACTGCTAAATACTTGGGGATGACCCTTGACACAAAACTGAAATGGAAAGAGCACGTTAAAAAGAAAAACGAAGAACTGACGATAAAGTATAGAAAACTGTATTGGTTACTCGGTAGGCACTCCGAGCTTTCCGTTCACAACAAACTGCTGATATACAGGCAAATCCTGAAACCTGTGTGGACATATGGCATCCAGCTTTGGGGCTGCACGAAAAAATCTAACATCAAGGTTATACAAACTTTCCAAAATAAGGTATTAAGGAGCATTGTAAATGCCCCCTGGTATGTGCGCAACGACGACCTCCATCGTGATCTTAAAATGGAAACCGTCAGAGAAGCGATCAAGCAACATGCTATTAAACACGAACATCGGCTTCATGGTCATACAAACCCCGAAGTTCTCCGTCTCCTAGACAGTACAAATGCCGTCCGGCGACCTGATAGAAAAAAACCCTACGAACTTGTGACTGACACAGTGTAGTGCGTGGGGTGTTCTCTTCTAGAGCGCAGCCATTGGGCTGCTAACTCTAAAAAGTGTAAATATTGTATGCATAGAAATTAGCTTGATGGGCACAAATGCTCAGTTGTTATGATATTGATATTTTTGATAAAATATATCGATTTGAAAAAAAAAAAAAAAAAATTCCCGAAGGTAAAGAGTCTCGAATACTTTGAACACGAGAGTGGAATCGCCCAGAGTTAGTGAAGCCAAGTTTAACTGTGGAGTGCCTCCTATAATGCAGTCTTCTGACATGTTTTCAGAAATATTCAAAAATATAAAGTCGTCAAAAATTTCCCACAAATTTCCAATCTCCATAATCTTGACTATAGTTTTAGTTCACCATAGATCAGCGTTCAACAGACGTGATTGAATAATAGAAGAAAATCGCGACACCTATGACCAGAGTTACTAAGATACCGTCAACAGTGAAGTGAGTACCTTACATGAAAACTGGTAAGTTTGCTGAAATATTCACTTGTCACAGAAATATCCCCAAAATCACTTCTACACAGATCAACCTCCCCTCCATTACTTAACTAGTAGTTGACCGTGGACCAGCCCAGATTTCAATGAACCATGGATTTCTACAATGTAAGCTATCTTCAATATTGTAAATAATTAATTGGTAGAGAATGGAGTACAGGCAAGATTATTTTCAAATTTGTCATTCGAAAGTAAGTAACGAAGTAGTAAACCAAAAAGTCTCTCCTCAGTTCTAGGGAATTTGAAAAATTTTTGAATTCATTAGGTACCCCCTTTGATGACTTTATTACCTCAAACAGATGACTCCTGAGGAGGTCATCCAAGATCTCCTTCAGATGGAGGAAGGGCCTTACTAGACCAATCAAGAGTGGGAGGGGAAGTGTTGCTAGGCAACCACCCTCGTGCCTAATCTTGAACATCCTGGGTGACCCAGTGCAACGCACGGGTAACTGTCTTGTATGTCACATTTCCATGCTAATTTCCCATCATCTCAATATGCAGTAGGTTAAATTTCTGAATAAAACTCAAATAAGACAAGATCCAGAAACGACTTATTAGAAATTTATCGGTTTCACCTTCTTGTGACAGGAGCGCGCTATCAAATTACCCACTCAGAGCAGATTGGATGGTCAAGTCGAGTTGGACGACTAGTTTTCATCATAATTAAACCGTGTCGTCAGATTGAGCGCCCCAAATTCCTGAAGGTTCTATTTCAACATTCATTCTTGTTTCTTGTAATCTAGTACCTACCTACGTCTCACCAATATGCAGCCCCTCTAAACATTTCTCCCTGGATAAACATTTAAGAATATTTATTCTTGCATATTGTTAGCTATGAGGCCAAAAATGCTCTAAATTTAAAAGTAATAAAATAATATATATTTTTAACATAAAATAATGCAGCATTATCATTATTGCAACAGCATGCCTATGATCATCATAAGCATACAAATCAGGGAACCCGAAACAAAATATCGACGAAAATAATACAATGTTGCAATCTGTATTGCAGTATGGCATAATAGCTTGGGGAGGAACGTATTCCACCCATTATAAGCTACAAGAAATTTTTAAAACTTTTGATAGGTTAACTCAACAAATCAATTTTATTTATTTAAAGTTTTTCTTTCGATAAACGTTGTTTGTTAGTTAAAAACGTTATTCGGTTAGTTATTGGGACACACTGAACATGGAAGATGAACTGAACTACTCACGTAACACTCAACGAGGTTCCGCTTTTCAACATACCTGAAACATGACAACGATCGGTTAAACATAGATCAATATTTTGAGTACGAGTATTCTTGTTCATAGAGAATCAGTGTGGAGAATGATCATCAAGGAACTACAAGAGAATATGTAAATAATGAAGAATCAGTACGGAGAATGCTCATTAAGGTACAGGATCTCTAAAGAGAATGCCTATCAAGAATATCTTGAGGGTATGAAGAAACAGTATGGAGAATACTCAACAAGTATCAGTAAGAATGCCCATCGAGGGTCTGTATGGAGATTTATTGTCAAGATCTGTATAGAGAATGCATATCAAGGATGTCTTGAAAATACTCATCAAGGATCAGTATGGAGAATATCAACAAGTTTCTGTAAGGAGAACAATCATCAAGGATCAGTATGGAGAATGACTGTCAAGGGTCTGTGAGAATAATAATTGTCAAGATTGACAAAGAATATTGTAAGAATATTAATAAGGAATATTATCAAGGAATATTGTAAGAATATTATTAAGGGTCTGTATGGAGAATTATTGTCAAGATCTACATAAAGAATACATATCAAGGATATCTTGAGAATACTAATCAAGGATCAGTATGGAGAAGATCAACAAATTTCTGTAAGGAGAAAAATCATCAAGGATCAGTATGAATAATGATTGTCAAGGGTCTGTAAGAATAATAATTGTCAAGATTGACAAAGAATATTGTAAGAATATTAATAAGGAATATTATCAAGGAATATTGTAAGAATATTATTAAGGGTCTGTATGGAGAATTATTGTCAAGATCTACATAAAGAATACATATCAAGGATATCTTGAGAATACTAATCAAGGATCAGTATGGAGAAGATCAACAAGTTTCTGTAAGGAGAACAATCATCAAGGATCAGTATGGAGAATGATTGTGAATATTATCAAGGAATATTGTGAGAATATTATTAAGGGTCAGTTTGGAGAATTATTTTCAAGATCTGCATAAAGAATGCATATCAAGGATATCTTGAGAATACTCATCAAGGATCAGTGTGGAGAAGATCAACAAGTTTCTGTAAGGAGAAAAATCATCAAGGATCAGTATGGAGAATGATTGTCAAGATTGACAAGAAATATTGTAAGAATATTATTAAGGAATATTACCAAGGAAGTGCCAAGGAATATTGTAAGAATATTATTAAGGGTCAGTATGGAGATTGATTGTCAAGATCTGCATAGAAAATGCATATCGAAAGTAACAATGTAAAACCGCCGAGGTTGAAAAAAAAACTAAATTTTTCAGGAGGGATAAAAAACGTCTAAAAGACTTGAAAATGAAGTTTTTACGTCTCCTGAATAATTTCGTTTTTTACAACTTACGCGGTTTTACATTGTTACTGTCGATATCAAGGATATCTTGAGAATACTCATCACGCAAGGATCATCAAAGATCATCATGAGGAAAATAAAATATTAACGATACACAGGGTGTCTACAAAACAGTTCTCATTCCTTCAAGAGGTCGATTCTACAATTATTTTCCAACAAAAGATGTCTCCTAGCATTTTTTTAGAGGTCTCTCTCTTTTCGGAGTTATTTCAGTTTAAAAGATTTTTTTTCCGTTATTTTGACCTTATGTCATTAAATGGGCAATAACTCCTTTAATTTGTTGTGGTAATTACAATTTGAGCATAGCGTTGGAAAGAGCATTAAATTTCCTATCTCCCTAATAACAAATACAATTTTTTCAGTTGAATTTTTTGGGGAATAAAGCAACCTAAAAAGTGAACATAGTAATTTTACGAAAACTTTCTGCTTTTCAACGCCCATGAAAAAAATTTCAATGTTCAAATAATTTGAGATAATGAACTATTGCCGGTAAGCCTAAAAACTCAGTCAGATTCTCAGCTTTCCAACGGTGTAATCAAAAAATATTTTACAATCGAATTTAAGGGAAAAACTTGTGTTTGAACGCGGAAAAACGTGAATTTTTTCAACGAAATCGACCGTTTGACGGGGAGATTGTGCTTTGGAGGAGCCGCGGCGGTGAAGACCCCCCTGAGTCTCCCCGTCAAACCGTCGATTTCATTGAAAAAAATGCACATTTTTCCGCTTTCAAACACAAGTTTTTCCCTTAAATTCGATCTTAAAATATCCTTTTTTTTTACACCGTTGGGAAAGCTGAGATCCTGGCACAGTCTTACCGGCAATAGTTCATTATCTCAAATTATTTGGACTTTACTTGAACGGAAAGTTTTCAAAAAGTTACTAAGTTCACTTCTTAGGTTGTATTATTCCCCTAAAATTCAGCTGAAAAAATTGTATTTGCATTATGGAGATAGGGAATTTAATGCTCTTTCCAAAGGTTTCCTCAAATTGTAATTATCACAGCAAATTAAAGGAATTATTACCAATTAATGACAAAACGTCAAAATCACGAGAAAAAAAACTTTAAAACTAATATAACTCGGAAAAGACGCCTCTAAGAAAAAATTGCTACGAGACATTTCTTGTTGCAAATTAGTTGTAGAATCGACCCCTCGAAGAAATGAGACCTGTTCTGTAGACACCCTGTACAGTCGAGGTGATATTATCCTGCCACTAAATCCTTCCTCGTAAGTACTTACAGTTTCTATCTTATCTTTTAATCATTCTTGGAAACCCCATCAATTCGTTTGCATGCGTATCTTCTCCGAGAATCGCGTCCAGAATGGACTAGCTGCCTCGGTTTTGGACCTTACATAACGTCTTCAGTGGCCGGGGACTTTATTACGTGAAAGGTTCTTTTTTCGGTAGTCGGTTGTCGACATAACGACGTGTTGCCAATAACTAATTGATAGCCGATAGCTTGTTAGCGAGTTAGGCGATATTCAGGTGAGCAACGAGGGTGAAAGTAAATATGTCGTAGCAGACGCTGGTGCAGTCATTTTCCCCTCATTTACCGAGTTGAACAAAAGATTGCTCGCTCCTTTTTGGATGAACGGTTCACCTGAGTAGTTATTTTGGTTTATTATTTTCAAGAACGAACCTTTCGAATCGACCAAGAGAAAACAAATTTTAACCAACAAATTTTGTGGGTTTAGGTATGTTTCAAAGTACGTAGAATCCAAAAATCGAATGAAAATGTTTCATCCGTCCGCCGTACGCGGCACTTTCCTTAGTTCCCATGGACCGATTTTGATGAAATTTGGTATATGGGCTCACATTAGTTGTGCCTCGAAGCTTTTGGTTGATCTTCTAAGGATTGCAATTTTGAAAACGCCCTAGCTCAAAAAATTTCGATATACTTATAGGTATTGTTTTTCCATAAATTTGAGATAATAGATTTTTAGAATTTTTAGAGACCACGCGGAGCACTGTAGGACAAACCGTTCGCTCCCTACAAGAACTTAATGGTTGGAGTTACGATAAATCAGAAACACGAGTGTGAATCGCAAAAGAGGCCTAATCTCCGTTCAAATTTTAGCTGACCGAAATGCGACCCCTGTAGGGACGTGGTAGGCAGGAGGTGACAGTGGCAAAGCCGAGTTCTTTGCAGACGAGTGATCTATATAGAAAAGTGATAAACCTTTGTGTAATAATTTGCAGCGTTTTTCAACTATTATCGGAATCAAGGGTGCCACCTTGCGTTATGTTTATGATAGAATTCTTCCTTCTTTCATATTGACGTTTGTTCAGATTTCTGAAATGTATGATAATACGTGATATTAATGACAAAATACATCCTTATAATTACGTTATGATTAGGATCAATTCGCCCTTGAAAGGCATAAGTCGTTTATGTTACCAACATACCAAGTATGATTAAAATTGATGAACAAGATAAAATGACAACGAAAAGAAGGTGGAATGTATCGTTTCATATTATTGAGGTATTATGGATAAACGAGTACGAGTAGGCAGAAAAACACATGTAAGTACCTACGAGATTTTGTATACTTAGGCATGCCTACCTATACGAGTATGTATATTTTTTTAAATAAATCAAGTACTATGTAGTTGCAGCTTTCTGACGACATCCGTAAATACATCTTATTTCAGCGTTTTACAGATGACATCTTTTGAGATTTGGTCAACAGAGAGCGCCACAGTTGCCTCAACACATAGTGTAGAACTATGTACATAAAATGTAACAATAAAATGTATTGTGTAGTAATGCATAGATAGGTACTAAAATACCAAATTATAGGTAGTATCGATACTAAAGAGATTGCACAGTTTATTCTTTTGAAGGATCAAAAACTCAAACAACATTTATAAGGTATTAAATGTAAGGGTTAGTTCCACCAGTTACAATAATTTGAATCCATGAAATCAAGCAATGGTTGAGCAAAACTAAATGAATCATTTGGCCATAGTAATAAATTTGATTAAGCAAAATTTAATGCAAGCTTTGCAAAGTTTTGCTGAGATGGAGGGGGGGGGGGATTTTGTCTTTCAAACTCCTTAATGAACTACCCAAAGAATGGACGTTGTTTTCTGTGGCTTTTCTGAAAAGGCGCCCAAAATTATTTTTATGCTGGTCTAGTTCTGATCTAGTACCTTCCTATTGTTTTAAAACATAATATAGGTTTACTATCGATAATGAGATCAATTCAACAAGTTTAGTTATTAAAAATAATGTTTTCGTTAGAAGCTCTATAGATAGAATAGATCCAATATTAATGACGAAACAATATTGCAGAGGAATAATTTTTGAATAGTACTTTGGTATTTTGTAATTTATTTGTTAATATCTCATTTATTTTATTTACTTTTGAATTGTATGTTTGTCTTGTTTAAATTCGTGTGGAGTGATTGTAAATTATGGAATGTGGTCGCGTGTCTGTCGGTGTGTTGGCTGGGCTGTCTTGGGGGTGGCCTCCTGTTTGGTTGTCTTGATTCCCATTGTGTGCTGCTACTGCTGTATTGCTCTCTTTTGGTGTAAACTGCGGCCGTGGGGCTGGTGCCTTTTTGGATTTGGGATGCCACCATGGTGGGTGGACCCGGGCGGGAGTTGGGTTCTTCCCGACCCTCTGCCGAAGGATGCTGCGTCCCTTCATACATTTTTCACTATTATTATCACACCAACGTTCCTAATAGCTTAACTTGACTCTTGTGATGTACCTATGTATGGCTACTTAATCCAGTATAGTTCAATGCTCTTCCAAAAGCAGTTTAATCGATTTAAATTATCAAGGTTTATTTATAGGATGGTAGCTTCTGATGTAAATAGACATAGGATCCTCCACTTTCGGAAGAAACATGAAGATGAATTTATCGACCAGGGTGGACAGTCCCAAATAATTATCTACATGGTTAACTAGTTCTATGAACCATTCTGGACAAATAATTCATAAACTTGTTTCAATCTTATTATTACAATACAGTTAGTTTTATAGTTTTCAATATGAACGGAAATTCGAGAGGATTCAGTTCAGGCGGAAATTAAACAAAATATAAAACACCTCTCCCAGTTCCAGCCACATCTAACAGAGGTAGGAACGCCACGTATGGCCAAGCGAAGAAAATATGTAATAATTACGTAAAATATTTACAGTGAAGAAAGTAATTAAGAACCCCAAGATGCAGGTCCGTTGGAAGGAAGCAGTTGAGCGAGTCAGTTGCCCTCCACGCCTGCCTGAGTCGTGATGACAAGCCGGTGCCTCTCAGAAGATCCGATCTGGAGTTCTGTTATCATAATTATCATTACAACAGGACGTCATCTATATACCTGCATTTCCTACGACTTTAACCAGGTTCCTTGAACTTATTCCGGTTTAATTGATACCAAGTAATTGATAGATGTAACAACAACATAATAATATTACTCGGTGGTATAACTCCTCACGTAATCCATAACTAGAACTGAATGTAGATAACTACTCAAAACCATAGTTGTAGGAGACACAACCGATAAAATATCTCTAAATTTAGGGTAAGAGCATAGCCATTCTTCAATGAAGAATATCAATGAGTAATTATGTTGGGTTGGCAATTGCTCTTTCTGATTCGATTCAGCACCCTCAAAAACTCCTTATCCCCAATTTTCAGCTCCAAAATCCTAGTGAGTTAGAAGTAGGCTAAGCAATTTAAGGATGCATGACGTCAACAATCTCTCTTACTCGATTTCAACGTATCTATGCCGTATTTCTTTATAAATTGTCAGGCAAGGCTATCTGCCACATCAGTCTCACTGAATCAAGAGTGAGTTTGGATGTCTCGCGGGAGAACACCGAAAGGCACAACTAACGCTCACTCTGGCTTTCCGCTAACTCTTGAATCTTGATGCTTTTTAGTGAATCTGGAATACATGATGAGCTAGGTATTGAAATATAATTATATATAATATTTTCGGGCGGTGGGGGCCATATCGAAAGGTTTAAAAGATTAATGACAAGTTAATCTGGAAATGAAAAATTTGGGGGTCATGATTTTCATAGGGGACCATCTCCTCCCCAACTCGCTTAATTCCGCGGGGATTTTTTATCGGATGATAAATGTAGAAGTTATGGCTGTTACAAAGATTTCACGTTTGCGCATGCGCAGCGGCTACTATCAGTCTGGAGGCAATGATTTTCATAAGGGGCAATCTACACGCCAATCCGCACAATCCCCGTAATTTTCATCAAAATCGAATGATAAATGTAGAAGTTATGGCTGTGGCAAAGATTTAATGACTAACAGACGGACAGACATGGAGCCAAAATTGTTCAGGAACGTCTGAAACGTAAAACGCGAGTGGAAATTATGATTTTGGAGAACAATGTTCAACCTTGAAAAGTGAAAACAATGGTTCCGCTTCCTTGGTAGACTCAGAAGCAATGGAAGCTTTGAGTTTACGACGTTTCTTATTCAGATCCTTCATATTTTTCCAATATTTTAATCCAAAAGGAGGAGAGAAAACCAACAAAAAATCAATAATTTATTTCTCATTTTTTTGCTTCAAGGATCTTGTAAAAAGTAGATTTTGATCATTTTGAGACAGAATAAATGTTAAGGTATTACTCCATGAAAGCAGTATTAGGCTGAGTACCACTTTGGTTCTCACTCTAAATCGAGGGGAATGAATTAAATTAAAGGAAAGATACACGTTGGAGAACCCTGAGGAGAAACCATACTAGGAAGAGGAGAAACCACACCTCACATCATACACGACCAGCAGACTAGTAAGTAGTACTCAAATCTGCCGGGAGCGCTAGTTGTGCCTTTCCGTGCTCCCGCGAGACTCTTCTGATCGGATTCGCAGTATTTAAACCACCTTCTCTACGGATTTGATCTAAATCAACTCTTTCAACATCTAATTATGAACAAGGTTTTGGGGGATTCTTGGCACGCAGGCTCTTTATAGTGATCAAACAGAAAATCCATTAAAATTCGGATTACACTTTTTTGCATTCAGATTCAGTTGGGTTCAATTCCATTAATACAGCCTGAAAAAGGAAGTCGATAGAGAGTAGCACGGAATGACGTACTTGTGAGCCACTTCAATTTACAAGCTTTTAATTTGAATACTATTTGGTTTTGTGCTTCATGAATAAATCCGATTCGTGCATGTGATTTGCGCTTCCTGAATAAATCAGCACCAATAATTGGCACCGAAAAGATGTGACATTCCAGCCTCCTGTTTGCCCTTCTCGACCCCAACTTTCTACAGGACTCCCTTTCATGCTGAGGTGACTACTTGCTCAAACAAATTACGATATTCCAACAGATAAGGTTTTATTGACGACGAAGACAATCAACAAAAGACATCAACATGCCTCCTTATGGAAGTCATGAAGCGGCCGATAGTTGGGTGAAAGTTGAAGGCGTTTCGGGATTTGTAGAGTTTTGGGACTTTCAAAAGTCAAAAATGGTCATCAACTTTCGTTTCCTCCTCCAAAAGTCACTGTGTGAATGGACATCAATCAGTAACAACGTTAAGGGCAGAATTCATAGACAAGGCTTGAGTGTTAGTGGACACAACCACTCATCTGACTTGAGGGTCGGCCTCCACTCAACGGTCCATATTTATAGTTGATTGAGAGCCCACTTGAGTTTTGTGGCCGCCTGAGGGTACACTCAGATTTCAAAATCAAAAGATGTTTTGAGGGAAATGGACGGGAAAATTCCCCTTTCATTAGTCTTATTTTTATTTTTTATTTTTAATGCAATAGATACCTAGTAGTTGTTCTGCACACAATTTTCAGTAGGAAAAATCTGATAATAGCTGAGGCTGAGGGACACTTAAGGTTTTGCACCATTGAGAGCGTCTCAGAGAAGCGACTTCTCGTGCGCACAAACCCACAAGCTATAAGATTTCTGGACAATTCGCAACAAATTCGACTGAAAAGGACAACCCTTGTCACTTGCATACTGAAGTTGTAATGTTAAATTAGTGTAGTGACTCTTAGTGAACATTCATTAGATCGCGGCGATAAAATTAAGAGAAAATAAATAACTACTTAGATAGTTTTAATCTCTACTGTTTATAACTAGTTGTTATAAATAAACGCAAAAAAAAGAAAAATACAGTTTACTCTTTCGCTATGACGATGTGTGACGTTCCATTCCAGAGAAATACAAGTCTATAAATTTCCTTTGACGACAACAAATGAAATTTCAAAAATTACGTCATGCAACTAGGACTCACCCCTAAGGGCGGAATTCTTAGTCATAATTTAAGTCTGAGTGCAAACTCAAAAGCGTCGATAAGGGCGCTCAATGGCATTCATAAACAAGATTTGAGGGCGCCCTGAGGGCGTACTCAGTGCGATTTCTAAGGCCGCACTTAACGGTATTCATAAACAAAACTCAGCGTTGAGTTGAGGCCCACCCTCGACTCCATTCTCAAGTCTTTATGCAGATCGTCGTTTTTAATATACCAGAGTACCTTTACAATACTCCTGAGCAGTTAGTTTTGAAATGGTTGTATTATTTGCACACTTCATTTGGCAGTGCAGCCCCATAGTTGAACGCCATAAGTCCAGATCGGCATTAATACTGTTATAAAACAGAACTTCATTGTGAGGGTTGAGTTGGGAGTAACAACCCATAAGCCAATATAACTTTTTGCACTTCACTGACAACTCTTTCTTTTTCTTCTCCAGTTTTGCATCAAGTGAAAAAATAATTGTGATATTTTCATAACCCACTGGTTTAACAACTTTTCAATAGAAATATATTTCTATAAATATAGAAATATTAATTTATAGAATAAATAAATAGAAATATTTATAGAATTATTGGCTAATTCTAGAAATATATTTAGGAGAGAGAGAGAGAGATAGAGAGAGAGAGAGAAGAGAGAGATGAGAGAGAGAAGAGAAGATAGAAGAGAGAAGAGAGAGAGAGATGGATAGGAATAGTCGATAGAGGAGAGATGAGAGAGATAGAGATGCGAGAGAGGATATAGAGATAGAGAGAGATATAGTAGATATATATAGTATCTATAGAATAGAGATATATATATATATATCGATAGCTATATAATATATAATATAGTATATATACTTAGATTATATATAGTATATATATATAATATATATATATATAGAGATATATATATATATATATATAGATAATATATAATATATATATATATATATATATATATATATCTAAATTATACTGGAGTACTTCAACCATTCACTACTGGTTTGAATAAGGGAAATAATCGTCAACATTCGGTTCAACAACTTTTCAATAGAAATATATAAATTATACTGAGCACTTTAACCATTCACTACCGGTTTGAATAGGGGAAATAATCGTCAACATTCGGTTGTGATTTTAGATGACGTTCCTATGCATTTGGTACATTTATTGAGTTGGGAGAAATTATTCTTAGGGGACCATGTAAACAACAAAACACGCAATCGCCTTAATCAAAAACGGTCTTTTTCTAGCCTAGAAAATGGTTTGATTAAATTTCGATTTTTGACATTTTATGTCTTCTCTTTGGCACATAAACGGAAAAACGTCACGAAAAAGCGTCACAAAATTGTGTTACGAAAATTTTTTATGATTTCCACTTACATCCAAGTCGTTGCTACGGAACTTTATCTTCGTGATTCGTGTTTGTAGAAAAATCGTTCACCTTTCGTTGGAAAGCCCTTTAAATATATTTAAATTATGCATAAATGATATCTCAATTTCTTCTAAACTTACAGCAGTTTTGGCAGTATATCATTTATACATAAATTTAGGGCTTTCCAACGAATGGTGAACGTTATTCTACGAACACGAATGACGAAGATAAAGTTCCATAACTACGTCTTGGATGTGAGTGGAAATCATAAAAAAATTTCGTGACACAATTTTGTGACAATTTTTTCGTTTATGTGCCAAAGTAAAGACATAAAATGTCAAAACTGAGATAAACCCCTGGATTAAAAGAACTGTAAACAACATCCGCGGTAAGAGTTTGCTACACGTCAACAAACAAATGAAGACCGCGGCCGAAAAACAGTCTATGCTATATTTTTTCAAAAATTAATTCTTTTCATAAATGTAATTTTTTTTTCAAAATGAAACTGTTTTTCGGCCGCGGTCTTAAATTATTGAGAAAGGATATCATTATAGGTAGGTAGAGAATGTCCCAATGCAGACTCGTGTGCAAGCGTTTTGAATTCTACGTACCTTGTAACGACAACTTTGGATTGAATTTTGATTTGATGGACTAAATCTGTTCTTCGCCTATCAAATGTTGAAACATATGATGAAAATCGAAAGCAGAAATATGTCCACGTTGCGAAAAATTATGAAAAATCGTTACAATTCAGGACTTCTAATATCTCCAGCAGATCTATATCATTTCGAAATCGCCACATTAGAGAGCTTCAGGTGCACATACCAGGAGGTAGTCGAATCCTGGGGGTCCTAAGCGGGTCAGGAGAAATTCTAACCGGCTGGTTTTACTTTTCGCAAGGCCGAACGACCTGTTCCAAACAAGGACGTCGATTTTTTCTTTCTTTTCTCGCTCGTCAAACCTTTTACGTCGAAATTTCACGTCGTTATGAACCATCATAAAAAAGGTCCGACGATCTCTCGTCGTTTTGTTTCTTTCTTCGAGTTGCGTCTTCTACGTTTCCCGGACAATTCGATTTCATGGAGATCTGAGGTGGATCACTGAGTGAGTAGAGTGCACGAGTCCCTCAATGAGCTTGAAAATGCGAGTTTGTGGGATAAAAAACTGACTCAACGAGGAGAGAGAGCGAAGATTTTGTAGGAATTGGCCATCAAATGATGACAGGAGCTGATCGGAAGGATTTGCAACCAAAAGTCACGAGCTGAATCCCAGGTTTAGTTGCCTGGAGTCATCTTCGGTTCTTCCTTTGGCGCAACCGTCTTCTTTCGCTACTTCTTCCAATTGCGACAAAGGTTGTAAAGGCCAAGATTTTGAAAAACCGTTAATCGCAATGGGAAATGGTAAAATTCGTTTGGGACCATCCTACAAAGTAGGCCACTATTCTGAAATTATTTTTTGTAAGCTAGCTTCCCTCGCTCACTATGGAACAACGCTCACTAAGGGAGGCGAATCAACCACCCGAATCTATTGACCAGTCCACTTTGTTTCTGGTGTGGAGGGAAAAGTCCTGAACAAAAATGTGGCAATTCTATGCTTTGGATTCTTCCGTTCCACAAGGAGAATACATGTGGCACGACGAGTTATGAGGGAAGAGTGGGTGTGAAATATTTAATTTAATTTTTATTAATATTTAATATATATTTAAAATGTTTATTATAATTAATATAAAGTACAGTAAACAGCCATTTCAGGTTGGATTTTTGTCCGGCAGCCATTCCTGGCGTCGCGGTCGTCATCAGCTGTCTTCCAAAGGGAAGATCAGAATTTGTTCTGATGATTTCTCAAGGCTTCCCATTGCCACTCCGCCCTGGGTTGGGACGAGGGGGGCGATGAGAGCCACGGCCGCCGAAAAACGCACGCTGCCTTGAACCCACGACCTCCGCAGAAGTCGGTCCAAAGTCAGTGAGCAGTGCTCTGGACTCCCACCCAGGAGTTCCAGGTTCGACTCCCAGTCAAGCTAAGAAATTTTCTGATCCAATCACTACTCTCTTACATTTTTCGTCCGAATTTGATGAGATTTTCTAGGATTGTCCAGATTAGCGTGTAGATGGTGCCTCACCCACTTGGCAGACGTTTTTTTTTTACTTAGAACTGCAATATAGGGCTGCTGCACAAATTTCATATTTTGCTAAATTTTAAGTACCTAGGTATCTTTCCATTACACGCCATTATTTCCGCTACGTAAAGTAACCTTGAAAATCCACCCTCATCCATCTTGAAGAGAGTTTAGATACCATCGAAATCCATGTATAATTTTTCGTTTTGTAACAATACCTACTGCCATGTGAAAGAAGAACCTCTTGGCACCTAAGCAGGAAACGGCTCAGCTTGGGAACTCGTTGAACAATTTGGAGGAAGAACAGTTCAACTGTAGATGAGTGATTTTTCCTCAACCTTGAGAGAGAGAGAATGTCAAAGGCTCATTTCTCCCTCCAATTCTTGAAAAAAGTCGTGATAGAAGGTTGAAAACACCGAAACTTGTTGGTTTACTCGAGAGAAACGACTGCTTGAATGGCTCATTCCTACCTCCAATTCTTGAAGTCGAGATAAAAGGTCAAGTGAGTGTGATAAAACATTCTTTTCAGCCGGTTTCCCGATAGTTTCAAATTTTTAATCAATTTTCTGTTGAGCTGTATATGCTTCTCACAGCAGAGTAAGGAAGGAGAGGTGATACATTCATGAAAAGGAAGAGTAGTTTTTTTCAAGGGCTGAAGCTTCAATTCTATGGCTGATAATGCACTGATATATCATAATACTCGTTCCTACTTTAGATGTTCTGAAAGTAAAAACATTTGATCGGGCTCACTTGGCCGCACGGCAGAAACCCGACGAGGATTTAGGCCCACAGGGACAATATTGTTCTTCGGGAGTGAAGAAATAATCGTCTGAATAATGCAATCGGGAAACTGCACCGCCTCGTTACCACAAAGACGAAGAACCTCACCCGTTCACGAGGTTGAACCAAACGGCCGAAGAATGAATGCAAAATGACGAGGATGTGAACAATTTTCCGCCAGGAGGTGGCGAAACAATCTTCAATCGGCTGAGGATAAGCGAGGGAGTCGTCATCTGTTTCACTTGCCTCAGAGATGGAAGAGGAGATTGCCATAACCGTCACGGGCTAGGAGATGATGCTCAGGAAAGAGCTCACTGTCAGTCAGGAGTTGCTCACAGCGGTTGCTCAAACGGTCGAATCTCCCTTTCACCTCTGCCAATCACAGGCGATCATCCCAAACTGTAGGTTTTGAGAAGATCTTCCAGGACAGGGTCACCGCTGACCTCTCATCTCGCTCTGAGATGGCTCTAGAGCGCTGAACCTCGCGTTTTATCTACTTTAACCCATCAGATCAGACCTTTTCTAATTTCGTATGCCTTGGAAAAGGAAGTCAATACGATCACCTGTAAGATTATATTATATAATCCCACATCAGTAAAAACAGACGGGTTTTGATGGTCGCTTCTATTTTAACGAAACTTTGAAAAAGAAAATATAGAAACTATAGTTAGAAAAGGGATGGAACCCAACTCTGATTAATCATAGAAATGCATGAACTAGCGTGTAGATGGTAAAGTAGTAAAGTAAGTAAAGTAAGCAACCATTTCAGGTTGAATTTTCGTCCAACTGCCATTCTTGGCGTCGCGGACGTCATCAGCTGTCTCCCTAAGGGGAGATCAGAATTTGTTCTGATGATTTCGCTCATGGCTTCCCAAACATCACCGCCCTGGGTTGGAACGAGAGATTGCCGATCGTCTAATAGACAGAAAACTTTCTGCTGGCGACCAGATTCGAACTCGCATCCCCGTAGATGGTCTCCTATGAAACGAGGAAGCTTTGTATCTGTGGCGTATTGGAACAGGAGTGTCTGGCCCCTGATCTGTCTGACATTCAGATCAACTTTCTTACCGTTGGAATTCGTAGGGTATTGTTATAAAAGTATCGATAGGTACCTACTGTATCATATCCGGGTATCGATATCCCATGTATCGTTTGGCATGAGTATTTCAAAATATCGAATATCGATACGTTGGTGTCACAAAATATCAACATTATCCAACATTCTCACGGAAAATAAAGTTTACTTATTCATTTCTTACTATCAAGAGTGCAAGGTGAATGTATTTACACAATATTAATAACAATGTGTATAGTGTGTTAGTTATTAATAACAATGAGTATATATTACTGAACATTTTCTACATAATATTGATTAATTTTATCGGAGACAACATCAAAAATTAATATAGATTTTTTGACCCAACAGCCTCTCTATATAATATCGGGTAGAGCAGTATAGATACTAAAATATCGAGTATCGGTACAAAAGTATCGATATTTTGAAATATCGGGTGTCGATACCCATCCCTAGCATGTATCTCAGCTATTGAAAATAACGAAGAAAATCTTATTATAACCGTTTAGTACACATTTTAGTCCTAATTAAAGTTGAAAAAACAAATAGTATGTCTCTCTCCCACTTCCACCCTCTTTTCGCAATTTTTGAATTTAACAGTTGTTTGGATCTTTCTCTGTCAGCTACTGACATTCGAATTATAAAATACATTTAAGAAATAAATAAATAAAAAATAAAATAAATAAAATTAAGAAAATTAAAAAATTAAATAAAAAACAATAGGAAATTTTAAAAATTTAAGATGTCAATACTCAATTTTTTTTACAGAACTGAAAAGTATAAAATTTGCTGCACAACGCATCAAGATCGGACAAGAATTGGTCGAAAAAAAAAATCGAAAACACTGGGTTGGGTGCCCCCTCAACCGCCACATTCGAAGGTAAAAGTTTCGAAAAAAAATATTCGAAAACATTTTTTTTTCTGGAGTGGGGGAATTTTTAGAGCGAAGGGGAAGTTTCACCCCAAGTGTTGGACTCCCCAGCATTGGGCATACTAGCTAACCCCCTCCTCCCCTGGGTTAGGACTCACCCTGGAGCCACTTGTACAGTATTACTTCAGGGTGAGCCCTAGAGGCTGGGAGGGGCCGGGGCTTATTGTTTACCTGCTCTCCAGTCCGAGATCTATCCAATTCTCTCCACAGAGGTTTTGATGTATTGAGCTTTCTTATACAACAATACAAAACGACTGCCAAATCAGGTAAGCCGCCTCCTCGTGTACAATAACATAAAAACAATCGTATTGAAACATTAGATCACGTTAGTTATTTGGATTGGCAAATACCATTTCAAATTTCATGAGCAAATTTCATGATCATTGGCCTCAACTGCTCTCCGAGGTTTGAGCAGAATCAGTCCGTTTTATTTTATCTTGGACACTTTTATTCCAAGTTTTTAAAGTTACGATTAAAGTCGTTGTACGTGCTATTCAGCTTTCTCCTTAATTGAAGTGGTTTAGGTAAAAACACATAGTGGAGGAGAAGGACTTCTTTCCGTTGATACTCAGTGTCCACAGGTGCAAATGGCAGAGGCAATTTAGCTCATCAAGTTAGGGAGCATTTTATAAGAGATTGCAGCCAGGCCGTGGTTCTATCGGCGAGAAGTAAATAAAGAATTCCGTCGGACCATGAGCAGATCATATCATGGAGTCTGCAATGCATACCTAGCTAGAATTGGAGTTAAGGATTCAGCAGGTGCGGATCCTCTTTTTCCAAGCGCAAAGTGAGGAGTTTTCAATTATTACACAGTAGAAATGATCAATTATTAATATTATTTTGATTATCAATTAAATCAATTAAAATAATCAATTAATAATGTCATTCAATTATTACACTGTATAAATTATTTAATCTATAAGAATATTTATAATTTTTAAAATTAATTACAAGTATATATATTTATCTAAATTAAGCTAACATTACTTATGGCTGCATAAAATCTTAATGCCAATAAAAATTGAAAAAAACTCGGCGCGGCGCGCCTCGGCGGGGGCTTCGCCCCCTGCACCCCCGGATGATTTCCGCTTAGAGCCTAATGGCTAAAATGTGACATGCCTTGAAAAGGTTTTTGCTCCCTCTCCCTCTTTATCTTTCTTCCACTGTAATATTTAAGATACCTCCTTATTCATAATAACATCAGGTTGTCAAGCATATTTGTCGAAGCATATGATAAATCATAGCGCTACTTTCCTGTCGCTTTTTACTGTCGATTTTTCCTGTCGTTTTTCGGCGGGGGGTCCCATCGCTAAAACCTTTTCAAGGTTAAAAAAATAAAAATAATGTAATGACTACCATTGAGGTGGAATTTGGAGCTGTCCCCAAAATGCTTACCTACAAATTTCATAATGATTGAGCAAAACAGACTGAGAGAAAATCGACGTGTTTACAAGGCACTACCTGAGAGATTGTGATGAAATGCGTAGGGAACCATCCGTGGGTACTAACCCTCCACGAACTATCCAAATTTATTAGGGAAGGACGACATCTCCATGGTTTGCAATTATCTTAGGCATCCGAGTGTTGACATCTGGCTGAGCACCTGAGAGCGGAGTTTCTGCTAGTAAATTCATAATTATACGTCCTGCAATGTGCGTGACGTCACGGTTGTTGAGTAATAGCACTTAATTCGCGACACCTTCTGAAAAACAAAACAATATTTCCTTTCCCCGGTTGGAATGCGGGAAGCTGCGAACTTCATCCGCCTCCCCGCACTTGCCAGGCCCAGCTTTCTACACAGGATACGCCCTCTCTATATTATCGCCCCGCTAATGACACCTTAGTTAACGCCATGTCGACTCGTCTAGCCTAGCCTCGTCTTGTCTCGCAAAGTCTCGCCTTATCGCAGAACAAACTCCCCAATGATTGAAATCTTTTAAGTACTCGCGGATCAAATTCAAGATTTAACATTTCAAAGGTTTAAATTACATATCACTCATCACAAAATACAGGTTTTTTAAAACCATGAATAAAGTGGACTGAATTCCTTCTAAGCCTGAATGTTACAAGGATTTTGGTGAGATTCTGAAATAAGAGATGACAGCACCTCTTTTCATTCAGCATTTCGGTCACTCCTAATGTGAGAACGGAACGAGAAATTACAATTCTGCGATAGATCTATCTTCAAGATTTGCTTAGTAGGTATTATGGGTAAATATTGGATCAAAAGTGTGCACATTTTGTTCCTCACTTTTCCAAAAAAAAGTTCAAATTTTGAACACTTTCAAAAAGTGGCTTTTTAGCAACTTGCTTTAAGAATTTGAAAATTCGACAAAACGCGATTTTTGAAAAGAGCCCCTTTTATACAACTTGTGTGACTTGTATTTTGTAATTCATGAACTTCAATCACAAATAAGATATTTTCGTATGGTCCTCCTTATTACACGACTCTTCTGGACTGAGTGAGTTTTCAAGTGGGTCCATGCCCAGATAACCTTATTGAAACACCACTACGTCGAGGGCCTTCTAAGGCTACCAACGATGAAGCTAAACTACGCCAAGACTGCAAAGCTGGTGAGTATTATTCTGCTATAACTTTAAATTGCAGAATTTTTAGCCTAAAAAATGTATCGAGGTTGTACGATGGCGCTGTTTTCTACGTCTCATGCAGTTTTATGCTGCCTAAGCACCAAATTCCTCAATATCGCTACTTTGTCCAACTACTATGACGCTACTACGTGACGTGGCCAGACGGTGGTTCCTCTGACGGTGGTTCCGCTAATTAAACTCCCATTGAAGACGTACTACCGAATGAACGGTCTCGTCTCGCCTCTTCAATGGAAACGACCTTCGCTTTCATCGACGTTGTCATCGAACTGTGAAGGAAGTCCCCGGTTTGTTGGTCCGTTGAATTTATTTTCCCGATTCTCGACAGAACTGCTTCCATCAGTCTTAACGTACAATCAAACATCATTCTGATCAAGTTTACTCCCGAAGGAAATGAGGGAACCTTTGTGCTCGAACAGCAAGTAAAACAATAACAACATTATTGATATATCCGTGGTTTCTGGCTGTTGACGCACTATAAGAGGCTGCAGCAGCGATTGACAATATACAATCAAATAAAGGTGATTGGGGCAAACAGTACCTGGCGCAAAACATTACCTGGCAGGCAAACAGTACCTGGCGCAAAACATTACCTGGCAGGCAAACATTACCTATTTTGCCTGCCAAGAAATTTGATGTGACAAGCGAATGTACCTGATTTCGCTTACGGTACTCGCGCTTGTTATTTATCTATGACTACCTATTTTATAAATATTTATTTTATCTACTCAAGTACAACTAGCCGACCAAACTCTGTGATACATTCATTGCCACACTGTAGTATTATTTTTAACTTTGTTGACTTTGTTCTATGTGTATTATTGTTGCTTTTAATCTATTGGGGGAGGTGCCTGTCCCGCTCGGGGCGGCCTTCCTGGTGGATTTTCTGCGTCTCCCACTCTTGATCAACGATTCTTTGCTGATTATGGATGCTGGATGCCACCATGGTGGGCGGGTCCGGGCGGGGCGGGGACGGCAGGGAAACATCTCTCTCCCTCTTATTCTGTCAATGAAATGAGATTTTATTTATTTATTTTTCTCTATTGACAATATTGCTTTTGCACTTTGTGTCTTGGCAAATAAAAATATTGATTGGTTGGTGTGGGATATGACGTGGTAGGTCAGTCAATGATCTGGCACGTGCAGGCTACCCATTGGACATCCTACAGTAGATGATCTCCCAAGTCCTGACAGGAAGAACATTTATCTGGACTCATTCAAAGCTACTCGAAGACGTGCCATGCCATAACCCACGACTTGGAGCTGAATTCAAACCCTGTGGGGAGGAGAAGCGTTGGCTGATGGCGAAGCCAGAAGAGCCACAATCCTTCCTCTATCAACTCGGGGACAAGCTAATTCAATCTTGTTCCTCAGACAAGACTGGCTGCCGAATGCTAAAATTTCAGATGTAATAACTTTGATGTATTTACGTACAATACCATCGATTGTAGCGATGAAATATATGTTTTTCCCACAATATGCCATTTCCATTGTTATTACAGCAAGTAAAAACAGTGTCCTACGAAATTAAAATTTTCTCTCTCGTCTAAGAAGTTTTTGAAGAACTTTAGCTGCCTGTCGTGTCCTAAGTACCGGGATAGCTACACGAAATCATAGTCCGATTTTGGCGAAAATTTTAGGGTTGGTGATGTCCCCTATAATTACACCAACATCTCACGGTCTGGTAGCTCGATTTCAAATATGAAGGGTCCAAAAATAATGTTCATTGATTCTATCATCAGTAGGAGCCACAAGATACATCGTGTTACTGAATGTTGACTTGATCGTCAAAATCGCATATGGTGTTGGAGAATTCAACATTGGTTCTGCTCAAAATAAACCCTCCATAAAAATACATCTTTAAATAGTCATAATTTTTCAAAAAATTTGTTTGAGTAGGAAAACTATTCATCCTATTTTACTTGAATTCCTGTCAATAAATACATTTGACTTGAATTCCTGTGATATAATATATCAACTAATAATAAATTCAAGTTGGGCGGAAATTACAAATTTCGTCCACTGGCCACCTTCGATCTCAAGATGACAAGACGAGTTTGGTATAATTTTCACATATTTTTTAGATTATTCGTCTGGTTGAAATCTATAACAATTCCTCCTCCTACCAAAACAAAAAAAAAAGTTAAATACGAGTAGTAGTACTTAAGTAGCGATAAATGGGAAAATTATGCCCATTTGATACTCAGGAGTGCCTGTTTAAAGATTTGTAGTGGCCAATTTGGAAATTGACCATACTGAGGGCTCCTTTCTCCTAATTAACCATTACCTGAATTCCTAGGCTCTCACGCGTTAAGTACGAATATGGCACGAGACCTGTCAATTGACGCGGGTTGATAACGATATAATAACGACTTAACGACGTACACCTTCATTAGGGCTGCTTCGCGAGCGCGCCCAATTCATTCGCGAATGATGTGAGAAACACGATTAGCATACAGAGCAACGGTTCGTGCTAGTTTTTTAAGTGTCAATGGCACGAGGCATCATCTAGCATTCTGTAACTGTAATAAACAAATCGTCTCCCAAGTTGAATGGCAATACAGTACTCTGTATGTACCTTCACGGTTATGATGAGAATTTTTCGATTTTCAAAAACACGAATTACTTATCTCCTTTTACATTCTAGGGTACACATATCCTGCAAGAAATTTGTTACAGGTGTTCAGAAAATCATCATGACTCCATTTGAGTCAGATTCATCGGGACTTCCATCTTCATTGAATTTTGGACGTCGATTCACAACAACTTGATACATAAAGTGCGAATTTCTGAACTAGGAGAAATTTGTACCACTATGAATAAGTACTTATTTCGTTTGTGACGTAGATCTTACCGAACAGTGTCAGAACCCGCTATTTTTGTCCATTCAGCTGATGGTTTTAGAGAGAAAAAGAATCTTCGACAGAAGGGATGAGGGAGACAGGTCCTGCATCGCCAAGGAAGAAAGTGCACAATGGCAAGCTGGCAAGAGATATGGACGGGAGAATATAAGTAAGTAAAGTAAGTACACAACCATTTCAGGTTGGATTATCGTCCAACTGCGATTCCTGGCGTCGCGGACGTCATCAGCTGTCTTCCAAAGGGAAGATCAGAATTTGTTCTGATGATTTCGCTCATGGCTTCCCATTGCCTCTCCTCCCTGGGTTGGGACAAGAGGGGCGATGAGAGCCACGGCCGCCGAAAAACGCACGCTGCCGGCGAAGAGGCTTGAACCCACGATCCCCGCAGAGGTTGGTCCAATGTCCACCGCCAAACAAACACCCCAACGATCGTAGCCACACCGCTGTCGGGAGAATATAGAGGACGGTGGACTGCACGGCTAGTACCAAACATTCAGAAATGGATGGACAGGAAGGAGAAGTTAAATTTTTCCTTACACAGTTCTTTATAAGACATGGACTGTTTCATGCCTATCTGCATAAAATGGGAAAGGTAACTGCCTCAACATGTCTGCACTGCAAGAAGGGAGAAGCTAAGATGCGCCATACCTGTTTCATATACACCAAAGGGCGGCTGAAAGAAATCACCTGCTAGTGGAGCTGGGAATAGCTCCCCAAAGTTCCAGCAAGATGCTGGAAGATGAAAGGAGCTGGAGTCTTGAGGCAGTTTATGAATGTACACAGAGAGTATCCTGACAAGGGAGACTGTCGGTCAACTTGGCATTGAATATTCAAAGAATATTATTTAATAAACGTAAAATTTCTAATTTGAAATATTGAATTTAAACCAAAGGCTTGGCAGAGGGATTTAGGGAATTTGAAATGATATCAACGACTTTTAGTAGACTGGAATTTTATTTTAACTTTATATTTTTATAATTGTTCTCAAAATATGGCGAATCCTTATTTGACCGGTGGACAATTTTAGACGTGATGCCGGGCAGAGAAGACGAATGTAAACGAGGGAAACAGAAGGGGATAAATGGCCTAGAATTTGATTCTGATGATCGTGTAGCTAAGCGAAGTAGTTTGAAACTTCAGATGGATCGCACAGCAATCTGGATTTTACGGCTCAACGCCAGCAGGTTGTTCAAATTCGGAAGAACGTATTCGACGAATAATTTCATGGAGAAGAGCCTCAAGATTCAACAATGGCTTCGAGACTGGTTTTCAGGGGGAAAGGGAGGGGTAGGTGTTCGGAAAATCCACAGGTCGTAAGTAGTCCCTGAAGGTGGCGAAGAGGTCTCGAGAGAACAATAGCATCAAAATATAAATATAAACATCGTGTAAGAACAACAATTATCAAATTATCTATACCAAACAGAGACATTGTTAGAAAGGGGGAAAGAGAATGGAGCGCCAAGCCCATCGTCCCCCATCCAGAACTGATGAAGCGCTCTCGGACTCATCCTGAAGTACCTAATGTTTTAAACGGTTACAGGCTGAGCTTCCAACGTGGAAGAAAATGGGGTGGTTTTAGTGGGTTTGAATCCTACATAACCTTGAAGACGCAGGCCCTTCAAATTCAAAGATCTTGAAGATTTTATCATCTCTCTATCTTGAATAATTTCAAATAGCTCCACTGTGCAATTGCCAAAACTTGAAAAATCAACCTTGACAGACCAGCTAATTTATTTAATACTTTTTCGATTTCGTTGATGTTTCATCGCTCATTTACATACAACGTGGTTACAACTGATAAGATGGTAATGCAACAAATACAACAATCTTCTATTTAGAACTATTAGTTACCTAAGTTTTGTAAATATTAGCTACGTTGTTTTGCCATATTTCAAAGCAATCATTTGACTTCCTATCGTAGCTTCATCGGTGGAAATGCACGCCAGAGCACGAGCCCTACATCTCCCCTGTTCTTATATGAGGCTCCTGAGATGACCATCAGTGCCGCCAGTCAATCAAACCTTGCTAAACGTGAGTTGGTCTTCACCATCGTAGAAAACCTTTCTATTCCTGTTCCTCCCACAACGAGCCGGTATACAATGCAACAATGGAAGGCCGGATCGAACAATACGAGTAGGTTGAGCCTACTTTTGAAGCTGGTGCAATCGCCCACTTGTGCTGGCCTCCTGAGGTAAGTAGGCAATTTTCGAGAGTTCGATTGATGATCCCATCTGAGATAAGAGGTGGGGATTTCAATGGAGCCTCGAGCAGTTTGGACGTTCCTGACGATTGATGGTGAATCAACAGACCACGATGAGCATTTTATCCTTGATATTGAGTAGGTAGTTTTCTTTTGAGAGATATTTTGAAGTGGATCCAGAATTTTATTTTTGCGATTCGTCGAATAATGACGGATTGGAACTTGAATAGGTTCTTTTCCTATTTGGTCAGTGAAAAAGGGTGTATGATCTGGGCAAGAAATTTAAAGTAGGGAGGGGACCAGATACCCTTTATATTTGAATTGTTGCGCTGGAAAAAGGATTCAAGAATCCGTTAGGTATAGATTATCACCGGAAATTGACAGCAAAATTAAATTTATTGAATGAATAGCAATGAGATATAGCATGCGCAGTAGGACTACAATTTTTAATGGTTTTTGAAGGGGAAACTATTTGTGTCCACAAACAATTGTTATATTGAAGACTCACCAATTTTCGCCCGAGAGTTGACTTACCTGGCCGGGGAAATTGCCAGGAACCAGGAATGAAGGCGACCGACGACAAGTGGACACAGTTGGATAGATTTTATTACACCGCGTATTTTAAGAGTGAAAATAAAATTAATTTCGGCGGTAGTAGAAATAGTATTGAACGGTTTGAAAGGGCGGTGCAGACAATCGCGGGTTTTACTTTTAAGAGGAGAGCTAGCAGGCCAGAAAGAGACTGGCTTCCAATTTGGACATCTAGAGTGGGGATGCAGTGTACGAACTGGGGACCTGAGTCCACCAAAACAAGATTTGTTTATTAGCTTATCAAATAGGCCTCTGGCCGCTGCAGTCAGCATATTAGGTTACTGAACTTTTGAATTTCGATGGAGCTTCGAGCAGTTGAGTTAGATGTTCCTGCCAAGTGATGTAGAATCTCTTGAGTAACATAAATAGGAGTTCCTTAATTCCAAAACTGCCATAAGAGTCAACATTCATCTTAGGCGAAATAATTTTTACGACGTTAGAACAGAGCTGAAACGGCCTGTGAATTCAGAGTTTAACCTTTCCAATTTCAATGGTGCTTCAAGCAGTTGAGTAAGACTTACCTGTCAATTGATGGTGAATCAACATACCATGTTTTGATATTGAGTGATATTTGAGGTTCTGAGCTCCAAAACTGTCAAAATTCATTTAGATAGAAATATAGGGGCGATCGTTCCTGAAACTCCAAACAAAACTGAAGCCTATGAATTGACAATATCTTACAAGTAATACCATCATTCAAGCAAGAAGGGCAGTTCAATCGAACCTGATGAATTGAACGAGTTATTCACATCAGGGGGGAAAGCTGGTTCTGGCGCATTACCAAAACGTCTTAGCAGAGTCCAGAGGGAGTCTTCACGTTCAAGAGGCCATCCTGTAGTTCAGCCTTACATACGAGATCAGATTCAAGAATGTTGCTGATGGGTGGAGCAGGACCGATTCGAGAGGTCATGGACCTCGAGGGGTCCCAAAATGAACCTTCCACGACGATAAGCTCCGACACTTTAAAATGCAGCAAAATCTGGTCGAAACATCTTGAGGAATTTGAGTGAAGGAGCACTCGCGACCACTGGTCCGATAATGATAAAATTCGTAAGAGACCGTTTGGGGGTTAATCTCCATTATGGAGAAAGGAAGATTGAATTCAGTCTATGAATCGGCGAGCAACAAAACCATTCTTAAATCAAGAGATGAAATCACAAGTAGAGCTCAAGTATACACCACCATTAGGTTTCAGCGAAAAAGATCATCTGCTATGAAGAAGCTATGTGCCACCGCTACTTGGCAGACGTTTTTTACACTATACTAACTCAAGCACTTCGTAATACTTTTAAAAGATATTATTTTTGAGGAAAAACGTGGTGAAGTCTAGAAAAAGATTATTCCTTAATAAAATATAGCATTTCCTGGCCAAATGAAACATTTTTCACCCCAAAGAAAAATTTATAAATCAAATGAAATCCTTCCAATTTCAATTGAAACCTTTTTACAAATTAAATAAAAAACATTTTTGAATGTAGGCCAACTTAAAGTAAGGCTGTTGACATGAAACCATATGCTCTATTTCTGTTAAGCATCCTTAAGTACAATACAGGACGATTTACGAGTCAAAGATCCCCCTTCAACAGAGGTAAAAAAGTCAGTTTCGGGGTAAAAATTGATTTTTTTTCTAATTTTAAATGCGTTTTGGGTTAGGATCTCAAAAATTATTTAATTTCAGGTAATCACTCTCTGTTAAGTAAGCATTATAATAATTACAACATACATTTCCATTTCTATGATAGGAAAAGTTCAAGAAATCAGATGAAAAGAAAAAACGTCTGCCAAATGGGTGTGGCACATAGCCTCCTCGTATCCATAACCCCATTGTATAGATGATCCGATGCACAGTAGTTAATCTCAAAACATCAATCTCTAAGTACCTTCCACTACCTCATAGGGGACCATCAACGATAATCTGAAAAATCCTGAGAAATGTCGTCGAAATCGGAGGGAAAATGTAGAAGTTAAGGCTGTTACAAATAATTCACGTTTGCGCATGCGCAGCGACTACTATTACTTTGCGGGAGATGATTTTCATAGGGGACCATCTACACGCATACACGCACAATTCATGAAAATTTCATCAAAATCGGATGAGAAATGTGGAAGTTATAGCTGTGACAAGCATTTCATGACAGACAGACAGACACGGAACCAAAATTGTTCAGAAAGGTCTGAAACTTAAAACGCGAGTGGAATTTCGATTTTGGAGACCTTTTTTGGTATATTATTTTAATAATAAGCCTTTGGAATCGAGCAAGAAAAAAAAATTTTAACCCCCCCTCAAAATTTGATGTTTTACGTTTCAAGGTACGTAGAATACGAAAATCGAATAAAAAAATTTCCGTCCGTCCGCCGTACGCCGTACGCCGTACGCGGCACTTTTCTTAGCAACACTGGACCGATTTGGTTCAAATTTGGTATATGTGCTCCATTTGGGGTCTAGTTGTGCCGCGAAGCTTTTGGTTGATGTAGGTGACTTCTAAGGGGTGAAAATTAAGGGTTGAAATTTTCAAGAGTGCCCTAGCTCGAAAACTCTCGAAATAAAGGTATCATTTTTTCACCAATTTTAAATAGTATTGAATTTTTAAAAATTTTTGAGACCACCCGGAGCTCTGTAGGACAAACCGTTCGGTCCCTACGAGTAATTGAAGGTTTTCCTTCGATAAAACAGAATCATGAGTGTGAATCGCAAAAGAGATCTAATCTCCGTTGAAATTTTTTCTGACTAAAATGCGATCGCTGTTCATTTCTTCGATTTGTATACAGTTTTGCCTTCTGCGTAACCAGTAATCAAATTTCCATGTGAAGCTTTCTAGTTTTCCAATCGAGTGTGAAGCGTTTAGTTCTTTCTAATAAACTTGATTGTGAAGGTGTGAAGCCAGTATGGTGTGGTAGGTAGTACCTAGCTGGTAGTTGAAAAAAAGTTGGTAGGTAAAAAAGATGTTGGTGGGACGCTGCAAATCATTGCTCAAAGGCTTCTTCACTCTTCAGATCACTGATCAGCTGAGTGAGCTCCTAAGCCATTTTCAATCCTATTGAACGCAGGAAGCTGAAATTTGAGAGGGAAGGTCAAGGGAAAATACAGATGGTGGTAGGTGCTATTGATGGAGAACCAGTGATCTATACAGAAGGGTGATCTATACAGAAAATAATAAACCTTTGAGCAATGATTTGCAGCGTTTTTGACCTTGAAAAGTGTAAACAAAGCTACCGCTACCTTGGTAGACTCGGAAACAAAATTAAGGAAATAAATTCACAGAATTTCTATCAACCCCAAGATTCCCAAAAGGTTTTATTTGGCCCGGAAATGTCAAAATAAAAACCTACATACGAAACTTTGAAGTTTGATGAATATCAATTAGGTAAGGGATTGACGAACGGGGCCAACTTCACTCTTTTGGCACCCGCTCAGTTGGAATCCGTTCAATTGAGCGATTCGTTCTTTCGGAGCAGTATAGTGCTGAACGACGCACCAATTCACATTCCATTCAATGGATTCAATTCGCACCGCAATTCAATCCATTTACGTAGACTTAATTAGGTATGTAACAATTAATATCAATTTTGAATACGTAAAAAATTGGTCAAAGTCAAAATTTATATTTTTTCCGAAAATCGTCATTTTTCAGGATAATGATTTTCCCGTAATAAATAGCGCTAAGGTGGTGAATTCAATGGGAAAAACTACCCCAAGAGCTAAGCTTTCCAAAAGTATGTCCGTTTCAAGGTTTTATATAGAAATTTCTAGAATAAATCACTAATATATAGAACTTGCAACAGAGACTAAGAAGGATGTGGGTAAAGTTAGTTCGATACCGGCTGTGTGTACAATATAACTTTGTTTCTGAAGGGTCCAGGAATCGTTTCCTAGGCAAAGCCCCTCTGGTTGAATGGTTTGAATGCAAAACTGGTGTTGTACCGATCATGGCCTCTCACTGAACAACGAATTGATGGCGAATAGAGTATGGGGAAATTAGAGAATTTAACCTATCTTAGTGGTGAAGACTGCACAGAAACCAGCGGAACACAGAAAAGGTGAAATAGTATATATCAATTTATATCAATATCCTATAACAATTTAATCATATTTTTTCAACATCTTAAATTCCAAGGATTTAATTATTCTTGGTTTAGAAATACTCAAGTTATGGTGATTTTTTATAAATAGTTTTCTCATGTTTAAAAATATAGTATTTAGTTTTAATTACAAATTCATATTAATTTTATAGACAGGACAATATCTCCAAAATTTTCTCTCATTTACGCTAAGCTCAATATTATCTCCTCCTATAAAACAACAAACATTTTCATCCATATTTCCGATTTCTTGTTTCTGGAATGTAGTAAATTTCTCTTATTCGATCTTGTTTTGTTCTTCTTCGTCTTCCGTTCTATCTAGGACCTAATCCTGCAGAAGATAGGTAGAAAAATTTCATTTTCTCTGACACTCGGCACGAGGTTGAACGCCGGGAAAAGTGAAGAGGCTGCCTCGGGCACGTCGGGACACCGTTAATCTATTCAGGGAGTGAAGGAGGAAGACACGACATTGTCATAAGGACCTCGTCTCTATTCTCTCTCTCTCGTATTCTTCCCATTCTCAGACCTTCCTCTTTCTCTCCCCCCATTCACCTCGTCCGCTTTCTACATTTTCCGTTCTCTTTAGGCTTAATCCTATTCTTTTCTTTTTCTCCGTTCGTATTGTTGAAAAGATGAAACGGCACGCATTCTCGTAGTAAGTTTCTATTTAGGTACGTACAATGTGGAACTAGCCGATTACTGGGACCCATAATTATTGTATTGGTTGATAATTGAATCGGTGATGGTCACAAAAACCAAATGTCACAGGAGAAAAACGGCTTAAATCATGTTACAATGACCCCCTGTGAATCTGATTCACAAAATTCCTGACACCATCAATGAACAATAACGGTTAAACATAGAGGCCATAACTTGAAGTTTTCTTTATTATTAAAGACTAAATAATTCAGCTTCATGAGGTAGGTCGTACAAAATAAATTATTAAGGGGGTCTCAGTTGGTTGCCGTTCGTTCCTCGTTCCTGGTTAGCATTTCCCTCAATCACCGGCTCTCAAACTTTAAACATAGTACCTAAATTTAAAATTTTCATGGATTTATTAGTGCATTAGCTTAGGGAACTGAGAAACTAAAATATTGGAAAAATGGGGGTGTTTTCTAGTACACACGCATGATTAGGTATAATCCTTACCGGCGCTCAAACTTTAAAAGTTGTACAATAATTTGAAATTTTCAAGGATTATGGAAATTTAGTGCATCAGCCTAGGGAATTGAAAAACTAAAATATTACCGCTGGAATCATCAAAATCCAACAGTTATGGGAAAAGCCGTATAAGCATGTATAAGAATTCAGTTAGATTTTTCCCATTTTTGGCCGGAAATTACTGTTGGATTTTGATTATTCTAGCGGTAATATCTTAGTTTTTCAATTCCCTAGGCTGAAGCACTAAATTTCCATAATCCTCAAAAATTTCTAATTTAGGTACAAATTTTAAAGTTTAAGCGCAGGTAATTGTGGGAAATACTAATTCAAAAAGGAACGAACGGCGACCGACTGAGAACTTCTTCAGGATGATATGATTATAGGGATGAATGTAAGTTTTCGTGCTCATATCGCTGAAAATGTGGAAGGGACCTCATCCAAACCTCCAACTCCTACTTCAAAAAAATCAAGGTATTCTTCTCTTCTGTATAAACACGTTGATGTAGATAAACCAGATTATTTTATACCAACAGTTGGTCCTACAGAACTCTGAGTAGTTCTGTCCAATTCCAAGAGTTGAATGATATTTTTAATTTTAGAAAAAACCATACCTTAAAATGAAAGTTTTCTAGCTTGGGCGTTTGGAAAATTCTACCTTTAAAAGAGCCCATCTTGAGAGATTTACTTTGAGAAATTGGAAACTGGTTTCGATTTTACAACATGATGAACCGTTTTTCTCAAATTTCTAGTAAATTGACAAATTAATGTAGGAAAAAACATATTGTGTAAGACCTAACTAATGCTTTTTAGAGAATTCTCTTACCTGAGGTTTGTTAATGACCAAGGATCTTCATTAATTCTTACCTGTGAAAAGAAAAATAGAGGATTAGAAACGAAAAGTTCAAGCAAGTTGCAGAAAATTGAATGATCCCACCGTAAACACACTTTGTAATGAATATGGAGGGGTGTGTTTAATGCATTGAGTTTTTTGACATTTCATGTCTTTGCTATGGCACACAACCAAATTTTCGTTATGTCACGTTACGTTACGAAATATGCTCAATGATTATTATGATTCGTAGAAGTGAGGTAGGTAGGTACCTATATGATTATAGCTGAAATTTGGCTATATGATTATTATGATTTGGCTGGTAGACTCCTTAGGACGTGAACAATAAGCTGCACAGGGTTTTGATCAGCTGAGTGGCTCCTGAAGCTAACTTCTTTCCTATCAACCCTAGGAAGCTGAAATTTGGCTGGTAGCCTCCAATTGGTGCTAAAAACCGTGAACAATATGGTGCACAGGGTTTTGATCAGCTGAGTGGCTCTTGAAGCTAACTTCTTTCCTATCAACCGTAGGAAACTGAAATTTGGCTGGTAGCCTCCTTAGGACGTGAACAATAAGGTGCAGAGGGTTTTGATCAACTGAGTGGCTCCTGAAGCTAACTTCTTTCCTATCAACTGTGGAAAGCTGAAATTTGGCTGGTAGCCTCCTTAGGACATGAACAATAAGGTGTACAGGGTCTTGATCAGCAGAGTGGCTCCTGAAGCTAACTTCTTCCCTATCAACCGTAGGAAGCTGAAATTTGGCTGGTAGCCTCCTTAGGACGTGAACAATAAGTTCACTGATCAGCTGAGTGAGCTCCAAGGCCATTTCCTCTCCTGTTGAACGTAGGAAGCTGACATTCGAGAGGCAGGGTCAATGGAGAATGCTGAAGGCGCCTGAGTGGTCACTGATCAGCTGAGTGAGCTCCAAGGCCATTTCCTCTCCTGTTGAACGCAGTGAGCTGACATTTGAGAGGCAGGGTCAATGGAGAATGCTGAAGGCGCCTGAGTGGTCACTGATCAGCTGAGTGAGCTCCAAGGCCATTTCCTCTCCTGTTGAACGCAGAAAGCTGACATTTGAGAGGCAGGGTCAATGGAGAATGCTGAAGGCGCCTGAGTGGTCACTGATCAGCTGAGTGAGCTCCAAGGCCATTTCCTCTCCTGTTGAACGCAGGAAGCTGACATTTGAGAGGCAGGGTCAATGGAGAATGCTGAAGGCGTCTGAGTGGTCACTGATAAGCTGTTCGAGCTCCAAGGCCATTTCCTCTCCTGTTGAACGCAGAAAGCTGACATTTGAGAGGCAGGGTCAATGGAGAATGCTGAAGGCGCCTGAGTGGTCACTGATCAGCTGAGTGAGCTCCAAGGCCATTTCCTCTCCTGTTGAACGCAGGAAGCTGACATTTGAGAGGCAGGGTCAATGGAGAATGCTGAAGGCGCCTGAGTGGTCACTGATCAGCTGAGTGAGCTCCAAAGCCATTTCCTCTCCTGTTGAACGCAGGGAGCTGACATTTGAGAGGCAGGGTCAATGGAGAATGCTGAAGGCGCCTGAGTGGTCACTGATCAGCTGAGTGAGCTCCAAGGCCATTTCCTCTCCTGTTGAACGCAGGAAGCTGACATTTGAGAGGCAGGGTCAATGGAGAATGCTGAAGGCGCCTGAGTGGTCACTGATCAGCTGAGTGAGCTCCTTAGACTTAGGGTGTGAGATGTCCGTCTCGAATGTTTCTGTGTTTGGAGTCGGTTCAGAAGTTTCGGCGGAACCAGGAGGGTGTGAGACATCGAAATCTCGTTTTAAAGTTTTTTTTTGGTTACCTTTTTCGTAGCCATTGTGGAACACCGAAATCTTGAAGTATATGGAAGTATTCACTCATGCATCCAAATTTGAAAACAGTTGAGTGTTACCTAGGTAATCAATGCTACCCAAGCATCAAAATATGAAAATAGTTGATTGTTGTCTACGCAATCAATGGTTAGTGGGGTTAATGTACTGTCATGTAGAACATATAACATATAACATACCGTTCTTTTACTACCCACGACGATATATGTATGGATGTAAATAAAAATATGAGTTTAATTTTTGTTTTCTTTATATTGAAAAAAATGTAATTCACAGAGGAAGACAAGATTGCTAGAAGATGGAAGGGAAGAAGGAGGGAGGGGAAAGACATGAAATGTCCTAATGCGTTGCAGACTTGTATGCAAGCGTTTCGATACATACTATAGATTTTCATTTTACAAATATCACGAAGCCATAAAATTTTATCGTGGTTCTTCTACTAAATACGACAAATCGACTAGTCTTTATTCTGGAACTTTGATGAAACTCATTACCTACTTATGAGAGAAAAAATACTTTATTGAACATTTTAGAAGGAATAAAAGTGGACAAGGATTCCAGTAGTTGACGAAACGTAATAGGAGAGGTACTCAAAAGAACGTACGCGAAAGAGGAGGTACTCAATTCGGTTTGTCGTGGGACGACGATTTTTTCTCTTTTTCTTTACTAAACTTTCAGTTGAATCAGTGAACTTTATAATGTATGTTTCGCTTATAAATGTTGAATCAGTACAGAAATTACTATGGCAGATGTGTAGGGGTTCCTGTCCAGCGACAGTCCCACTTAATTTGTAATAGTTATAATATGTGTATAATTATAGTTGAAGAGTATTAAATTAGAATGAATAAGTGTTCAGTTCTCTGAACACCTAGAATCCTTTATTATCGGTTTTATAATTCAGCGCCATTCTGTTTGGCCAATTATTTTTCTCGATTTCTTGAATCGCGAGTGATTGGTGCGATTGTTGATCGCTGCGCAGCCGTTGCGATCCATCGGTCTCTTTCTATCAACGAGCTCCATGAATTGACGGTCTCCGGAATCCTGAAATTCACTCGTTTATCGGATCGCCAGCCTTCCGACACACTGCTTTCCAGATTCTATGGTCAACTTATATCACCTACACATCAGCGCTAAAACGGATCCTTTGAGCCGAAACACACGAGGAAGCAAATCAATTCCACATCCATAATCAGATTCGCATCCAAAAGACGCCAACAGTTCTACACTTTCAATTTCCTGTAAGGAACATTCCGAGTGTTCTGTGTCTACGTGGGCTCCAGGAAATAGTGCTGAACTTACTCGAATTTCGGAGCCATCCCTCGATTTCGACGCCATTGATCCGATTGGAAGTCGATCGACTCGTCGTCATTCCTGCAGGACCCTGCATCTACTCGCCTCTTCGGTGGCTCAACGGCAAGGACTGCGAACGGAGACCCGATCATCCGGAGTTCAATTCCTGGTCAGAACTTTCCGATTTTATAATTTTAAATATATATTTTTTTCTATTTTTTCACATCCATTTACTCTTATTAGAAAGAAGCTTCTTCCAGGAATTTATTTTGTTTCTTGCATTTAATTTCAATCTACTCGCAAATTAATTAAACTTACTCGAAGTTTGGGATAAGAGCTTTATTATTAAACACTTATTCAAACATACAATAAGCAATAAATACAACAGATTATCCTAACGAAATTGTCAAAAACTTGAGTTTAATAGGTCAGCTGATCTTTTTCTTTTTAGCCGTCTTGGTTGATGTCTATCCCATGCTGAACATAAATTTTCTACTATACGAGTCGGATGGTTAGAAATTGAGACGTGGAGACGGCTGATGGTAGTTTTAATCGCGTCTTCAACTTCAGGGATATCGAGGACTTTGTCTAGGGCGCATCTGTAATGAGGCGAAGAGCTCTATTCTGCTGGCCAAGCCCCATATCGATCAACCATACTGCCAAATGCGATCTATTTTACCAGAATGAGGTATAGTAACCGTTTTGTGTCGAGTGAGTCCCGACCGAGCAGGGGTATGAGAAGGTTCAGTCTCGAACGGAGTCTATCGACCAGCTCTCCTGTATGGTGGTCATACGTGAGCCGTTGCTGTAGGCAGATGTCCAGGTATCGAACTGCGTCTACTTTTGGAATTCGGTTGTTATTAGCCCATTTCAAGCTGAGGGTAGAAATAACAGAGTAGTGGGAGGAGGAGGATGAACTATTTTACAAAATGCCGGCAGAAATAAGGCATCATTTGCTCACTAATCGAGAGCAAAAATGCTCTAAATTGTATGAATTTAACATTTTATAGGATTAGAGAGGCCTCAGTTTTTCATATCGACATGATTAAACCATTTCATTGTTAAACATCTAAAAAAAAACGCTGCAAATCATTGCTCAAAGGTTTATTATTTTCTGTATAGATCACCCTTCTGTATAGATCACTGGTTCTCCATCAATAGCACCTACCACCATCTGTATTCTCCCTTGACCTTCCCTCTCAAATTTCAGCTCCTGCGTTCAATAGGATTGAAAATGGCTTCGGAGCTCACTCAGCTGATCAGTGATCTGAAGAGTGAAGAAGATCTCCTCGAATGCTGGAGACGCCTGGAAGAGCACTTCCATTCAATAGGATTGAAAATGGCTCTGGAGCTCACTCAGCTGATCAGTGATCTGAGGAGTGGAGAAGATTTCCTCGAATGCTGGAGACGCCTGGAAGAGCACTTCCATTCAATAGGATTGAAAATGGCTTTGGAGCTCACTCAGCTGATCAGTGATCTGAAGAGTGAAGAAGATCTCCTCGAATGCTGGAGACGCCTGGAAGAGCACTTCCATTCAATAGGATTGAAAATGGCTTCGGAGCTCACTCAGCTGATCAGTGATGTGAGGAGTGAAGAAGATCTCCTCGAATGCTGGAGACGCCTGGAAGAGCACTTCCATTCAATAGGATTGAAAATGGCTTTGGAGCTCACTCAGCTGATCAGTGATCTGAAGAGTGAAGAAGATCTCCTCGAATGCTGGAGACGCCTGGAAGAGCACTTCCATTCAATAGGATTGAAAATGGCTTCGGAGCTCACTCAGCTGATCAGTGATGTGAGGAGTGAAGAAGATCTCCTCGAATGCTGGAGACGCCTGGAAGACCACTTCCATTCAATAGCATTGAAAATGGCTTCGGAGCTCACTCAGCTGATCAGTGATCTGATCAGTGAGCAATGATTTGCAGCGTTTTTTACCAACATTGTTTTTACCTACCAACTTTTTTTGGTTTATTATTTTCAATAATAAGCCTTTGGAATCGAGCAAGAAAAAAAAAATTTTAACCCTCCCTCAAAATTTGATGTTTTACGTTTCAAGGTACGTAGAATCCGAAAATCGAATAAAAAAATTTCCGTCCGTCCGCCGTACGCCGTACGCCGTACACCGTACGCCGTACGCCGTACGCCGTACGCGGCACTTTTCTTAGTTACCATGGACCGATTTCGATGAAATTTGGTATATGGGCTCCATTTGGGGTCTAGTTGTGCCGCGAAGCTTTTGGTTGATGTAGGTCACTTCTAAGGGGTGAAAATTAAGGGTTGAAATTTTCAAGAATGCCCTAGCTCGAAAACTCTCGAAATAAAGGTATCGTTTTTTCACTAATTTTAAATAGTACTGAATTTTAAAAAATTTTTGAGACCACCCGGAGCTCTGTAGGGCAAACCGTTCAGTCCCTACGAGTACTTGAAGGTTTTCCTTCGATAAAACAGAATCATGAGTGTGAATCGCAAAAGAGGTCTAATCTCCGATGAAATTTTTTCTGACTAAAATGCGATCGCTGTTCATTTCTTCGATTTGTATACAGTTTTGCCTTCTGCGTAACCAGTAATCAAATTTCCATAATCAAAAGTCAATGGAGAATACTGAAGGCGCCTGAGTGGTCACTGATCAGCTGAGTGAGCTCCAAGGCCATTTCCTCTCCTGTTGAACGCAGGAAGCTGAAATTTTAGAGGGCGGGGTCAATGGAGATTGCTGAAGGTGCCTGAGTGGTCACTGATCAGCTGAGTGAGCTCCAAGGCCATTTCCTCTCCTGTTGAACGCAGGAAGCTGAAATTTTAGAGGGCGGGTCAATGGAGATTGCTGAAGGTGCCTGAGTGGTCACTGATCAGCTGAGTGAGCTCCAAGGCCATTTTCTCTCCTGTTGAACGCAGGAACCTGAAATTTGAGAGGCAGGGTCAATGGAGATTGCTGAAGGCGCCTGAGTGGTAACTGATCAGCTGAGTGAGCTCCAAGGCCATTTCCTCTCCTGTAGGACGCAGGAACCTGAAATTTGAGAGGGCGGGTCAATGGAGAATGCTGAAGGCGCCTGAGTGGTCACTGATCAGTTGAGTGAGCTCCAAGGCCATTTCCTCTCCTGTTGAACGCAGGAAGCTGAAATGTTAGAGGCAGGGTCAAAGGAGAATGCTGAAGGCGCCTGAGTGGTAACTGATCAACTGAGTGAGCTCCAAGGCCATTTCCTCTCCTGTTGAACGCAGGAACCTGAAATTTGAGAGGGCGGGTCAATGGAGAATGCTGAAGGCGCATGAGTGGTAACTGATCAGCTGAGTGAGCTCCAAGGCCATTTCCTCTCCTGTTGAACGCAGGAACCTGAAATTTGAGAGGGCGGGTCAATGGAGAATGCTGAAGGCGCATGAGTGGTCACTGATCAGCTGAGTGAGCTCCAAGGCCATTTTCTCTTCTGTTGAACGCAGGAAGCTGAAATTTGAGAGGGCGGGTCAATGGAGAATACAGATGGTGGTAGGTGCTATTGATGGAGAACCAGTGATCTATACAGAAGGGTGATCTATACAGAAAATAATAAACCTTTGAGCAATGATTTGCAGCGTTTTTTACCTACCAACTATTGGTAGGTACTACCTACCACACTATAATGGCTTCACACCTTCACAATCAAGTTTATTAGAAAGAACTAAACGCTTCACACTCGATTCGAAAAATAGAAAGCTTGATATGGAAATTTGATTACTGGTTACGCAGAAGGCAAAACTGTATACAAATCGAAGAAATGAACAGCGATCGCATTTTAGTCAGATAAAATTTGAACGGCGATTAGACCTCTTTTGCGATTCACACTCATGATTCTGTTTTATCGAAGGAAAACCTTCAAATACTCGTGGGGACCGAACGGTTTGTCCTACAGAGCTCCGGGTGGTCTCAAAAATTTTTAAAAATTCTGTACTATTTAAAATTGGTGAAAAAACGATACCTTTATTTCGAGAGTTTTCGAGCTAGGGCACTCTTGAAAATTTCAACCCTTAATTTTCACCCCTTAGAAGTGACCTACATCAACCAAAAGCTTCGCGGCACAACTAGACCCCAAATGGAGCCCATATACCAAATTTGAACCAAATCGGTCCAGTGTTGCTAAGAAAAGTGCCGCGTACGGCGGACGGCGGACGGCGTACGGCGGACGGCGTACGGCGTACGGCGGACGGACGGAAATTTTTTTATTCGATTTTCGGATTCTACGTACCTTGAAACGTAAAACATCAAATTTTGAGGGGGGGTTAAAATTTTTTTTTTCTTGCTCGATTCCAAAGGCTTATTATTGAAAATAATAAACCAAAAAAAATCTAGGTAAATTTTTAAAATCTACTCATGGACCGGAATCTGTTTCGACTCATGGCCCAGAACGCTCACTCGCCCAGGATCGAATTTGAACCACCATAATCACGCTTTCGGCCAAAATTTTTTTTGAAAAGTTTAGGAACAGCATGATTGAGAAAAAATTCTTTTACAACGATTTTCCAGTATTTCGATATTCAAAAAATCATTATTATGACGATTCAAAAATGCATCAGTGACCGGAAATGGGTTAAGCCTCAGTGGATTAGTGTGAAAGTCGGTTCTGGTGATAAATGTGGTGGCAGTTGATTTGGTTTCATTTGTTGATATTCGCCATTTTTTCGGGTATCAATCATTGAGGTGACCCTGTTCGTGATTGTTTCTTCATTTCATGATGTTTTACGTAGACTCCCAATCAGAACTCGTCTCTCGGTAGAAGGAAGTCAACTACGCCACCCGCATCACACTCACGCCCCTCTCCATACAGTGGTGAACATAGCAAGCTTCTAAGCGCCAATTTTCTAAATCGAGTGTTAACCGTGACGGTATTTCTCTTTCTGCCAATCATTGAGAAAGTTGGCGAAAGTAAGTGGCAAAATCACTGACCCCCGGCGGAAACAAGGGACAATCACAATCCTAGTCACTCCGAAACGGAGTCTCGATAAGAACAAATTTAGAAAACGGGTAAACTCGCGGGCATCTTCCTCCTTTCACGTGTAAAAAGTGACATTTTGGTTGAATAACCGACTTTGAATTCGCTGGTGGTCGTTTTATTTCACTTTTGTTCATTCGTGTTCCTAGTCCTAAAGTAATTGAAGCGAAACACTATCCAAGAAGGTTTATTTATTTAATGTAAGCAGCCTGTAATAAGGCAATACAACAGTCAAATACATTAAGGTGTGGAAAGAAATCAAACTAATCAAAGAAGGATGAAAAATGAATGAATAATCATAATAATGAATATTAATAATCATAATAATGAATAATCAAAGAAGGATGAAAAATGAAAACCTATGTTAGACGTATCGTAGGCTTCAGTGGTATAAAAAGCCAACTTCTAAAAATATAGAGCTTATAACTAGAGATCTGCCAGTAACTAGTGCTTTTACCGTAATAGTAGAGTTATTTCAACCTACAAGAAGTGATTGATGAGAAAACAGTCACATCAATTATCTCGTAGGTACTTACAAACTTGCTTTCCTGCTCAGACTTAAAAAACGCTACAAATTATTACACTGAGGTTTATTATTTTTCTATACAGATCACTCGTCTGCAAAGAACACGCCATTGTTTGGCCTCTTTTGCGATTCACACTCGTGTTTCTGAATACTCGTGATCTCAAAAAATTCTATAGAATCTTAAATTGATGGAAAAACAATACCTTTATATCAAAATTTTTTGAGTTAGGGCGTTTTCAAACCTTATTTTTCAACCCTTGGAAGTGACCTATATCAACCAAAAGCTTCGGGGCACAACTAGACCTCAAATGGAGCCTACATACCAAATTTCATCAAAATCGGTCAATGCTAAGTGGGGAAAGTGCCGCGTACGGCGGACGGACGGCCAAATATTTTATTCGATTTTGGATTCTACGTACCTTGAAACGTAAACCATCAAATTTTGAGGGGGGTTAAACAATTTTTTTCTTGGTCGATTCCAAAGGTTCATTATTGAAAATAATAAACCAAAAGCACAGATCTCCTAGCTGAATGATTTGTATTGAGTGATATTGAAAACCACCTTGATGATACCTTACTTAGATGCTATCTCTCTGAGTTAAAGGCAAACAACTATAATAATAAAAGTTATATGAATAGCAACGCCATTGAAGGAATTTTTGAAAAATACAAAAAAAAAAAAAAAAAACCAAGAGACCCAATCAAATTACCAACTATTTTATCTTTCAGTAATGTATGAATTAAATGAGAGAAAAGTAGTGAGTTATGGATTTAGGAAATCACCCATTTCACATTTTTGAAAAAACTAGAATATCCGTTGAAACATTTTGTTTAGTAATGCATACATTCCAGGGGACGTCCCACTGGATAAGCATTAGGTCAATTAATACCAGTTGGTAAAAAAACAACTGTTTCACTCGATGTAATTTAATTTTTTTTTTAATTTCTTTTAAAAAAATTTAAAGTTGGCTTTTTGACTTGATTTTTTTAGAAATGGTTTATTTCTAAAGAATTTCGTTTTACAATGGGTAGCTTGGAAATTTAATGTTCTTTCCAACGATATCCTTAATTTTGAATTTACTTGGTAAATAACAAGAGTTATGACAGGTTTAATGACGTAAGGCTGAAGACGCGAAAAAAAACTTCGAAGTGAAGAAAAACGCATTTTGAGTGGGTTAAGAAAAAAGTGCTAGGAGACAATTTTTGTTGGAAATACGTTGTAAAATAGAAGTTATGCCTATCTTAAGTGTGGTGTCCAACCCTGTATAGGGCCCCTGGCCTCAGGGGCGAGGGATTCGGTGGTTGGACGATCTAGTCAATATCTTTGACGAAAATCTTGCCTTCCTTCTTTAAAACCTTGCCAAAACCTATAATCAAAACTTAGTAGTTTTAAGCCTTCCAAATTTCCTTGCCCGATCCAATATTCATCTTGACGGGCTGTCATGAGCATACTGACAGGCACCAAGCGGAATTTACTCAGATCAAATTCTCCAATATACCTTCTCTTTGACGGGCTGGCATAAGCATAGTGCCAGGTACCAATGAGGAGTTATTTTTAACTCAAACCTTAGTCAACACGGGGCAGGAATTTCCCGGTATCGCTAGCCAAGCTCCTCTCTCACACCTCAACCTACTTTAAAGTAAGAACTAGGTAACTATTTAAATTCCAATATAGGGAAATTAAAAACGTTCGGCTGAACACTAGCTCTTACAACTGGTTTTTATTTTTGAATAAAATTTCATTTTTTTTTTTTAATTCAAAGCAATGTTAATATAAACCACGATTTTAGGTTATTATTATCAATAATGAATCTTTGGAATAGACCAAGAAAAAAAATGTTATCCCCTCTCAAAATTTGTTGGTACGTAGAATCCGAAAATCGAATAAAAATTTGGCCGTCCGTCCGCCGGAAGCGGCACTTTCCCCACTTACCGTTGACCGATTTTGATGAAATTTGGTATGTAGGCTCCATTTGGGGTCTAATTGTGCCCCGAAGCTTTTGGTTGATGTAGGTCAGGTCACTTGCAAGGGTTGAAAAATAAGGTTTGAAATTTTGAAAACGTCCTAACTCAAAAAATTTTGATATAAAGGTATTGTTTTTTCCATCTATTTAAGATAGTATAGAATTTTTAGAGACCACGCGGAGCCCTGTAGGACAAACCGTTCGCTCCCTACGAGAATTTAAGGGTTGAACTTATGGTAAATCAGAAACACGAGTGTGAATCGCAAAAGAGGCCTAATATCCGTTCAAATGTTAGCTGACCGAAATGCGATCGATGTTTTTCTTCAAGTTGGTTGGTGGTAACAATGGCGTGTTCTTTGCAGACGAGTGATCTATATAGAAAAATAATACCCAAACCTTCGTGTAATAATTTGCAGCGTTTTTCTTAACATTCAAAATTTAAAATTAAGAAAAAATGCAAATCTTTTTCTAACAAAATTTTGCTTCTATGACCAAAATCAACCTACAAGTTGAGAAAGTAGTGCGGAGCCTGAACTAGAAGATTTCAGAGTGCTATTCTCAGATTTCTACGGCTCATCACAGCTACGTCTTGAGAGCGTGTTTACAGGAAAGTGACTCATAGGGAATCTCCGTTGATATTTCCAACCCCGTAAGGTGTTTCGCTATCGAGCCCCGCTATAACCATCATCATTAGAGCAGCTCTGAGGGAGCCTGAGTAAGTCACGGAACGGGATTGAAGGCCGAAACGCGCCTTGAAAGGTCGCCATCACCGACAATTAGGATCATCACGCGGACAACAGGTGAGATCGTCGAACACACTCGCATCATCTGAAGGACGATTTACGACGAATAAATTGGTGCCGTGAATCATTCAGGACGAAAATTACCGAATTTGGTTACGAAATTTCCAAAGAACACTCGAAAACTTCCCTTAGACTCTCTCTAATTTAACCTTTTCGCGACAAAGTCGGGAATTTCGAGAAAAAAATTACTTATTGTTTATTATTTTCAATAATGAACCATTGGAATAAGCAAGAAAAAAAATGTTTAACTTCCCCTTCAAAATTTGATGATCCACGTTTCAAGGTCCGTAGAATTCAAAACGCTGCAAATCATTGCCCAAAGGTTTATTATGTTCTGTATAGATCACCCTTCTGTATAGATCACTGGTTCTCCATCAATAGCACCTACCACCATCTGTATTCTCCCTTGACCTTCCCTCTCAAATTTCAGCTTCCTGCGTTCAATAGTATTGAAAATACTCTTTAATAGTAAAAATGCTCTACCAGGCGTCTTCAGCATTCGAGGAGATCTTCTTCACTCTTCAGATCACTGATCAGCTGAGTGAGCTCCGAAGCCATTTTTAATCGTATTGAACGCAGGAAGCTGAAATTTGAGAGGGAAGGTCAAGGGAGAATACAGATGGTGGTAGGTGCTATTGATGGAGAACCAGTGATCTATACAGAAGGGTGATCTGTACAGAAAATAATAAACCTTTGAGCAATGATTTGCAGCGTTTTTTACCTACCAACATTTTTTTTACCTACCAACTATTGGTAGGTACTACCTACCACACCATACTGGCTTCACACCTTCACAATCAAGTTTATTAGAAAGAACTAAACGCTTCACACTCGATTCGAAAAATAGAAAGCTTCATATGGAAATTTGATTACTGGTTACAAACACACAAATCGAAGAAATGAACAGCGATCGCGTTTTGATCAGTTAAAAATTCAATGGAGATTAGACCTCTTTGGTGATTCACACTCGTGATTCTGTTTTATCAAAAGAAAACCCGTACTCGTAGGGAGCGAACGGTTTGTCCTACAGAGCTCCGGGTGGTCTCAAACAATTCTATACTATCTTAAATTGATGGAAGAACAATACCTTCATACCAAAATTCCTTGAGTTAGGGCGTTTTCAAAATTTCGAGCCTTATTAACGAAACCCTTCACACCTTACATTGAAACGTAAACCAACAAATTTTGAGGGGGTGGGGGGGTTCAAACATAGCATTTTGGTTTACATTTATTTTTACTTATCAACTACCCACACCCCCTGGTGCTGAAGGTATTCAAGAGTAACAAGTGTATCGAATTAGGGTTCATTCATAGAAACAACAAGTTACTTCAGTATCTTTTATTTTCAAACAGTATCGATACCAGTAAAACCCTTCAGGTTCAATTTTGCAAAGTGTAACAAAGGTACGCAGCTGTATCGACTTCGCCTCTTCTCCCAACCACTAGGGGAGTGTCGATACCACTACCAGAACAGATAAGTACCTTTCAATTCTAACGTTTCTCAAGTTGCCGATACTCTTTAGTTTAACATCAGTAGCAATAAGAAGCAGGAACTGAATGGAGACACCGACCAAAAGCTTACACCACCATTTCAGGTTGAACTTTTCTCAAACTGCCATTCCTGGCATTGTGGACGCCTTCAGCTTTCTTCTAAAAAAAAAAAAAGAATGGGTTCGGATGATTTCGCTCATCGCTACTTATTGCCTCACCCGCTTAATTGGAGCGGAGTTTACCGACGGCCCAACCCGAAACAAAGGGTTCCTAAAAATCAATGAAAACGCTTGCATACGAGTCTGCAACACATTGAAACATTTTCATGCTGATCTGGGAGCTCGATTTTCGACTCAGCTGATCTGGGAGCTCGATTTTCGACTCAGCTGATCTGGGAGCTCGATTTTCGACTCAGCTGATCTGGGAGCTCAATTTTCGACTCAGCTGATCTGGTAATATCAAACTGTAAAGTACCTACCTAACTGTAAAGTACCTACCTGTAAAGTACCTAACAACTTCACTTCTGATGGTCATAATCATCATTGTGGCGACTTGGGACAAATTTCGTCGCAACAAATTTCGTGACGATTTTTTTTTTATGTGCCATATGAAAGACATGAAAATGTCAAAAAAATTTTTCTTGCTCGATTCTAAAGGTTCATTATTGAAAAATAATAAACCAGAAGTAAATGTTCAGTAGAGGCGTTTGAAGTGTTAAGCGCCCGATGCTATTTGATTGTCGTGCTCTGGTAATTGAACCATGGTGTCACTATTGTCACCGAAAACATCTCTGCAACTCTACATCTGTCTCTGAGTGTCACCGGAGTAACCAAAATTAAATTACAATCTTAAATTTAATGGACAGCAGAACTTTTTGTTGGCTATTAAAAGCCAAATTTTTTGTTTCCAATCGAATCCTAATTCAAAACCCTTCTTTTTCCAGTGTTCTCAATAGTGATTCAATTGGCAATATTTTTTTTGCGAACTTTTATTACTGACATTTATGTTGTTTCTGTACTTCTAAAGGGGTTTTATTTCATTTATCGTCTACATTTATCCAAAAATTTAATATTTTGCCAAACCAACAAATTATTATTGATTTTAGGGGGCTAGAAAACATTTTCCACCACCTAATCATCATCTTTTAATTTGCTTAATAGTGAGTCTTGAAACTTTCAAAATCGATTTTTTCAGTTTCGAAAAAAGCTGACCATTATCGTTCTTGGAGTGGATTCTTCAAGTCTCAAAATAGAGTTATGACAAAAATGTCCAAAAAATCGATGACAAAATTTCCAAAATGTACGTCATAACATCTTTTTTTGACCTGTAACTAATGTCTAACAAAAATTGGTTCGAAAAATTCAGCTCTGTCTATTAGCTTTTAAACTGCGATTTAAATCTAGTTAATCTGGTGACACTTTGGGACAGCTGTGAATTCGTAAGATGTTTTCGGTGACACTAGTGACACCATGGTCCAATTAGAGTTATGGAGCAGTCCACTGCGGGTACGTAAACATGAATTTTAATTTCGTGGGATCCCGCGCGGGATTGACAGGTGCGGATCCCGCGGTGTTGGAAACGGGTCGGTCACAGTACTCAATGAGGAAGGTCAGGGCGCTCCTTGACCGGCGAATCGGGGCGATACGAGTCGATTCCGCTATGCGGACGTCGGCACCGTTCCGTCCGCCGGTGACGCACATCCGGACGCGCGCCGTCCCGTCGCCGTTTACGTCCAAATTCAAAGGTAGTTGAGCGGTTACGCAAGGCGTTCCCGACGGATCTTGGATCCTCCGCTAATTGCACGTCCATTTCTCATTCCTAGCGGGGCTCCTATTAAATAACCTCGTTCGCTATCCTCCCATCATCTCTATGGATGAATACGATCATCATCTCCCTGATGAATATGATCGCAATAAGCACTCTGCTACTGCATCACCAATCACATCACACATTACGGCACTCACTACCTCCTCAAGATAGAGAAGAAACAACGTACTGTAATCAGTGTTGGTTCTGCTTTAAACAAACGTTTTAAATTTTACAATTTTAAAAGCTTTTATTTAGTTTCACCTGTCCCGTTGTCTGTCAGTCTGTTTCTCTGTCACTAATCGAATCTTGCAAGTTTGAACTTTGAACTGAAATTCTGCTTGCATGTGTAGATTGCATGACAATGCAATATTATTAACTTTCTGAGACCAACTTCCAATTCGCAGGGGACCATCCTCCATCTAAAACCACAACCGTCTGAGAACGTTGCCGATCCGGAGGGGGTGGGAGGCGGAGGAGTCGGAGTCCGAGTAATATCCCCCCCCCCCCCTTACGGCTTTTGTTTTTAGTCGCCAATTAAAAGGGTGCAAATTATTACACAAAGGTTTATTATTTCCCTGTAGAGATCATCGTCTGCAAAGAATACTGCTTTGCCATTGTCACCACCAACCAACTTGAAGACAAATATCGATCGCAATGGGGAATTTGCCTCAATTTTAGATTCTGGAATTTCAAGGCAAATCCTATTATAGGGCCCTAGAATAACGTTTAACACTAGGAATAACCAACGGAAAAAAATTACCGTAGGAGAAAATGACTAAACAAGTGAACCTCTGTTACAAAACACCGCGAAAATCGAGGAGTATTGTTGACGTCATACGAAAAAAAAAAAAAAAAAAACGACGCGAAAGCAACGACAACAGACAGAGTTCTAGCACGCCACACAAAACGATCCAGTGAAATGGCTACTCGAATAATGTGATTCAAATCTTGAAACTAAATAAGAGAAGATGAAGAATAATAATGCTTGATAAACTAGTAGATAGATTCGTATTGTAAAAAAGTGAGTAATACTGTTTCTTTTGGTCAATTTTGTGTCTGGGTTCTTCCTGCCAGTTCGTGGCGCACTCTTGTGCGCACTACTCGGAAGGTAAAAGTTCGCGTATGTTCCGCTTCTGTGGTAAGCGCCACAGAACCTCCTTTGAAGTCAGATTGGTAGAATATCCGTCACGTTTCAAACATGGCTGCCTCTTACACATTGCCACCACATTTAAAATTTCCATCTTCCTTAAATTCTCTAAATTTTTTGGATGCGTTTTCGAGCAGCTCACTATGGTTTTATTCCATAAAAATAAACCCTCATTCGAAAAAAAAAAAAAAAAAAAAATGTGAGGCAAATTCCCCATTCGATCAGCTGGTCGTTCGGTCACCTGTTGTCAAAAGGTTGTTTTTCTTCAATTTTGGTTTATTATTTTCAATAATGAACCTTTGGAATCGACCAAGAAAAACAATTGTTTAACCCCCCCCCCCCCTCAAAATTTGTTGATTTACGTTTCAAGGTACGTAGAATCCAAAAATCGAATACAAATTTGGCCGTCCGTCCGCCGTCCGCGGCACTTTCCCCAGTCAGCATTGACCGATTTTGATGAAATTTGGTATGTAGGCTCCATTTGGGGTCTAGTTGTGCCCCGAAGATTTTGGTTGATGTAGGTCACTTCTAAGGGTTGAAATTTGGAAAACGCCTTAACTCAAAAAATGTAGATGTAAAGGTATTGTTTTTCCATCAATTTAAGATAGTATAGAATTTTTAGAATTTTTTGAGACCACGCGGAGCTCTGTAGGACAAATTGTTCGCTCCCTACGAGAATTTAAGGGTTGGACTTACGATAAATCAGAAACACGAGTGTGAATCGCAAAAGAGGCCTAATCTCCGTTCAAATTTCAGCTGACCGAAATGCGATCGATGTTTTTCTTCACGTTGGATGGAGGGTAACAAGCAGACGAAGGCAGCCGAATGATCTATAAAATTGAATTTTCAATAATAATGGGTAAGCTATTTATTTATATTATCTGACACAACTACCTACTCATTCATGTTTTTTCATGCTATTATCTACTCTACTTATTTAATATTTACCTGTTTCAATTTAACGCATTTTACACTTAATCTAACTTAATTTATAAACATATCAAAAACAATTCTAAAATCTAAACTACCTACTTGTTTATTTGTAGAGGCATCTGCACCAGCTCATTTTTAACTCTTGGTATGCACACTGAGTAAAACGTCTTCCGAGTAAGTGAAATCATTATAATATCATTAGGTTTTAGCGAATTTTCAAGGAAAATGAAGCTATTGCAATGGCCTCAAAATTTTTAGAACCGACTTTTTCGAAAAATTTTCACACTGAAATCCGTTTTGGAACATTCTGAAACGATCCCTGAAGTTTTTCCAAAAATATTCGGATTCAGCACAAAATTTCTGATATTAAGTAATGCTTTTTCAAAAATGAAAATTGTCCAAAATTAAGAAAAGTTTGTAGCTATATATAGGTATATATAATAATATTATGAATACGTGCGTATATTTGTTGTACCCAGAAATGCAGTAGCCGTGTGGGTACTCTATGAGTTCGTAGAGAAAAAAAAAAAAAAAAAAAAAAAAAAAAAAAATCGTGGTTCAAATGTTCAATCGACAACTGCCACCGATAGAAACGTTATAAACCCAGTGTATTATTGAAAATCGCACGATTTTTTCGTACATATCGCGAATATAACTAAATGTTATCAAATTAATTACTTAGATGCGGCCGGTAACGCATCAAGGAGAAAAATGTGTGATAAACAAAAGGTGGCTTGTTGTGATGAGGTTGGGAACATACGATCATGAACGCGATCTGTTGCACTCATCTTTAACTACGTCCAGGAGCTTCCCCACTTGTTCCCAACTTGTCTCCATTACTCTGTGAGCTTCCCCAATCAGAACGCTTCTCTGGCTCCCAGATTCAGCTTTCAGCCCAGTGATTTCACGTCTTCCAGGACGTCGATTATTGGTGTAAAAGTATGTAAAAAAAAAAAAAAACATATATACATATATATAAACCAAGAATCGAAAAAAAAACTTTCTACAACAAATTGCAACACCATTGGTCCTTTTCTTAACCACACCTTAAACTGAATGATTTCTTTGAAAATTCGCTCATTAATTCATGCTGCATGAATGGACTTTTTGTTGTTGTTCTGATTCTTAATTTTGTTGTTTTATACTCTTAGGTTTGTTAGGGTTCAAGTCATTAAAGGGGTCTCAGTCGGTCGCCGTTCCCTCCTCGTTCCGAGTTAGTCTAATCTCTCACGACCGGCGCTCGATCCCCCCCCCCCCCCGCCTCATCATAGCGGGTCAGTTTTCATCAACAGATTTTCTCAGGAAATAATCATCAAATTTCCATTTTTTCTTATTTTTATAATCTCTACACGCATGCAATTGTTTACTTAATTCCAAAAGTAAAAAATGATTAAAAAGTTGTACTTAAATTTGAAATTTTCAAGGATTTTTGAAATTCATTAGTGCATCAGCCTAAAGGATTGATAAACTAAAATATTACCGCTGGAGTTATCGAAATCGAACAATAATTGCCACAGAAAAAGGGGGGAAACCGTTTATTCACTGACTGAGCCCCCCTTAACCCTAATTGTACCACGGTGCCACTAGTGTCACCGAAAAAATCTCAGGAACTGCACAGCTGTCCCAAGGTGTCACCTGAATAACCAAAATTAAAATGCAATTTTAAATTTAATGGGCAGCAGAATTTTTTGTGGCTAATGGAGGTCTCAAATAGAGTTATGACAAAAATTTCGAAAGGAAGCGAAGAAAAAATCTTCAAAATTTTTATCACAACATCATTTTGGTTTATTATTTTCAATAATAAGCCTTTGGAATCGAGCAAGAAAAAAAAAATTTTAACCCCCCCCTCAAAATTTGATGTTTTACGTTTCAAGGTACGTAGAATACGAAAATCTAATAAAAAAATTTCCGTCCGTCCGCCGTACGCCGTACGCCGTACGCCGTCCGCCGTACGCCGTCCGCCGTCCGCCGTACGCGGCACTTTTCTTAGCAACACTGGACCGATTTGGTTCAAATTTGGTATATGGGCTCCATTTGGGGTCTAGTTGTGCCGCGAAGCTTTTGGTTGATGTAGGTCACTTCTAAGGGGTGAAAATTAAGGGTTGAAATTTTCAAGAGTGCCCTAGCTCGAAAACTCTCGAAATAAAGGTATCGTTTATTCACCAATTTTAAATAGTATTGAATTTTTAAAAATTTTTGAGACCACCCGGAGCTCTGTAGGACAAACCGTTCGGTCCCTACGAGTACTTGAAGGTTTTCCTTCGATAAAACAGAATCATGAGTGTGAATCGCAAAAGAGGTCTAATCGCCGTTCAAATTTTATCGGACTAAAATGCGATCGCTGTTCATTTCTTCGATTTGTATACAGTTTTGCCTTCTGCGTAACCAGTAATCAAATTTCCATATGAAGCTTTCTATTTTTCCAATCGAGTGTGAAGCGTTTAGTTCTTTCTAATAAACTTGATTGTGAAGGTGTGAAGCCAGTATGGTGTGGTAGGTAGTACCTACCTGGTAGGTAAAAAAAAGTTGGTAGGTAAAAAAAATGTTGGTGGGTACAAAACGCTGCAAATCATTGCTCACTGATCAGATCTCTGATCAGCTGAGTGAGCTCCGAAGCCATTTTCAATCCTATTGAATGGAAGTGCTCTTCCAGGCGTCTCCAGCATTCGAGGAGATCTTCTTCACTCTTCAGATCACTGATCAGCTGAGTGAGCTCCAAATCCATTTTCAATCCTATTGAATGGAAGTGCTCTTCCAGGCGTCTCCAGCATTCGAGGAGATCTTCTTCACTCCTCAGATCACTGATCAGCTGAGTGAGCTCCAAATCCATTTTCAATCCTATTGAATGGAAGTGCTCTTCCAGGCGTCTCCAGCATTCGAGGAGATCGTCTTCACTCTTCAGATCACTGATCAGCTGATTGAGCTCCGAAGCCATTTTCAATCCTATTGAACGCAGGTAGCTGAAATTTGAGAGGGAAGGTCAAGGGAGAATACAGATGGTGGCAGGTGCTATTGATGGAGAACCAGTGATCTATACAGAAGGGTGATCTATACAGAAAATAATAAACCTTTGAGCAATGATTTGCAGCGTTTTTTGACTTGTAATAACTTTCAAAAACTGATTCAAAAAATGCAGCTGTCCATTAATTTTTAAATTGCAATTTAATTTTGGTTACTCCGGTGACACCTTGGGGCAGCTGTGGAATTCCTAAGAGGTTTTCGGTGACACTAGTGACACCATGGTCCAATTAGGGTTAAGGTGTGGTTGAAACACGTAAGCGGCATCCTCATCCACAGAACAGGATACTAAACCCTTTAAGGTTCGACATTATCTGGAACAATGATGAGTGGATTTCACTTACTAAACCGGTCTTCACAAAGACGGTATTTCTTCGACACCACAGCGAAATTCTCCAACATTTGTCATATTAATCTTGAAGATCGCCGAGTTACTATCGTGCAAGGATATCCACCTCGACCTCTAGTTCATGAAGAAGATTTCGCAACAAGAGGAGTTTTAAACAGCTCGTTCTCAATCTCATCTCCCCTTTGTTCTCAAGCGGCAGATCCACCTTGACATTCTAATACCAACTGGCACCAGGCTATTTTCACAGAACAACCCGAGGCGATATGAAATGACGAGATCCGGGTTCGAGGCAAAAACTCGTCGCAATTCGAAAGTGGGATCATTACTTCGTTTTGAGGAAGTAATTAATGAAGATGACCTTTGGAAGTAATGAAGGAGATGTGCAAGTACCAGCTGGAAGGTCCTTGCAGATGCCGCGATCAGCTGAGACATTGACGGGGAAGGCATTTTGTACATTGTCAGCACCTAAGCAGGACATAACAGTTCACAGTAATATTATGTTATATAGGGAGTTGAAAAAGTCTGCATCACGAAGGACAGTGTGAGATTTCAGAAGAAACTATCGGGATATGTTCTAAGATATTCTTACATTGACATTTCTCGTCGATTCTAAAAGTTTTCTCAACCCTTCAGTTCATCAAAATACTCTTATTTCATCCCTTTACATCATCTTACCTTTACATTTCATCCTCTTATATCACGTCCCTCAGGAAGGGAGAAGGAGGAATGTGATCAGGTTGAAGTCTGATCACGGATTCTCAGACTCTTGTTGACGAGAAATGGCTGAAATCCGGTACCTACAGTCTTTCGAGCACCAAAGAATTTGATTGGGAGGAAGCTAGATCAGCTGCGTCAGCAATGGAGGTCAAACCTTCACCTTGGTCTGGGTACGTAGTCTCTTAAGAGCCTCGGAAATTGTTCGGATGACAGAAATGAAGAACCGTTTGAAGTAGAAGCCAGTTCAACTCTCTGAGCGACACAGCAAAGTTTTTCTGTATCACACCAAAGCACTGATACATAGTTTAGAGCAGCGGTTCCCAACTAAATTTTTCCAAGGACCCCTTCATCAATGACGAGGACCCCCACTATCTAAAGTTACCTAAAAAGAACCAAAATATGTGAAAAAATAAATCAAACTAATGCTATAAAACTTAGGATTTATTCGTGAAAATACAGAGTATTTACAAGGTTCAAGAGACGCCGACGAGTTGGGTTCAAGAGATACTAGCAAGTTCGGTTCGAGAGTCACTGACTTATTAACTTTAACATCGAAAGCATTTTCCCGTTCTTCGTCTGTATGCCTAGGCCGTTTTAACGATCCACATTTTAACCAACGGTCCATAACGTACGCGTAATTAACTTTCCGTGAAAAACAAAGCTTTTCAATCACTAAAATGTTGCACAAAATCACACATCTAAACAACTCGGTCAGGAACCTCACTAGCACTAGCAAACTCCACTAGCACTAACTTGTCTCCAGTACTCTGTGAGCACTAGCAATAAATAACTAACAATATAGCAATAACTGAGATCTCTGAAATACATAAAGCCAAACCAGAGTGTGCTAGCGTTAGTTGTCATATGAAGCCAGACGCAGAAGTCAACGTTCAGAAGCTGCAAATATATATTTAATTTGTACTATATCCTAAGGACCCATCAGCCATACCTCGCGGACCACCAGTTGGGAACCGCTGGTTTAGAGAATCTATAGCCTCTTGGGAAGTCTGGAACAATTGGGAGTTCAGCAGTTCAGCTGGCGACAACGTCTGTCGTTACCTAGCCTCCGAGAATACATAGTTTACCATTTGAATTCAAATAAGACACATTTCAGCTATGAAACTGACTTCTTTATTTAGCACTTGGAAGTTTGGTAGAGAATCAAGCAGTTGGATACCACTGGAAGTGATCAGGAGGAGGTCAAATCAGCTCCGTGAGCAATAAAACTTGTCTCTCATTCTTTGAAGAATTGTGGAATCAATTGAGATGCAGTTCAGCTTAGTAAGCACAGAAGCTCACATAATATGTTAGAGAGAATATTATTCTCCGTTCATCCTAAAGAGCCTGCATATTTTGGGAAGTGGGGGAAGCACTTCGAGATTCTCAAGAGTGATAGGTTTGGTAAATGTCTGAATGAGGTGGTTCCTCAACATGTTTTACCGTTGATGGATTCAATCCTTTAATAGCTCAGTCCCCCCTTCTCAATGATACCCTCACCAATGTTTGAGCTATATTTCACTTTCTCTTCCAATATTGGCATTTGTTGGATATGTGGCATCCTCCCAGATCCCTTCAACTTCTCTGAACCAATAGGATTCTCCTTTCACTTATATCTGCTTCAATCTGATTGAGTATGACTTTCACTTTCTCGACCAATGGGATTCAAGCTCCCTTTACCCTATGCTCTCTGTGATGTACCTTCAGTTATTGTTTTTTACTGACGATGAACTAACCGTCAAAATCGATTTAACTTGTAACTCATTATTTTAGTGGAAATAGATAACGTGCTTCCGTTTTTTATCAAAATGGTTTTCCACAATTTCCACAAGTAAGGAGAAGGTTAACACTTTTCTCCTGATATTTGGCAAATGGCCTCCAGGCAAATGGACCTGATATTTGGTAAACATTGAAGATAACATCTTCTCTGTTCATCCTGGGCCTGAGTTTGGGGAAATGAGGAAAGCATGTGGTTAGGAGAAGGTTAACCAATAAATCTGCATCTTCCCTCTAGATATATGACCAATGGCCCCTGGCATTGCACTGGAAATGATTGGGGGGGGGGGGGGGGGCAGTTCAGCTTAGTAAGCATTGAAGCTATCATCTTCCCTGTTCATCCTGGGCCTGACTTTGGGAAAGTGAGGAAAGCATGTGGTTAGAAGAAGGTACATCTTCCCTCCTGATATTTGGCAAATGGCCTCTGGCATTGCACTGGAGAGGATTGGGGGGCAGTTCAGCTTAGTAAGCATTGAAGCTAACATCTTCCCTGTTCATCAAACAACGCCTAAATTTGGTACACAGCCTCTTAGAGCAACAGCAATCGAATTGAAGTCTCAGTTCCCCTGCATTAGTTTCACAACTAACTCCTCTATTATTCGTGATACGTCGGGTATTTTGCTAAATTGGGCATTTTAATTTAATCCCCATATTATTCAAGTCACAGTTATGGCTTTGCTAACAATAAAAAGGAGTGCTTCATAGCAAAGACTACTCAAACAGCTAATTGTATGCAAAATGACACCAATTTTGAGTAGGAAGGAAGCAAAAAAAATCGAATCTGAGGGAATATTGCTGGTTTTAGAACGAAACTTGACAGCATATTCAGTAGTGACCGCAGAATTAAGTGGGAATTTCAAGTGGTAACCTGTAACTGAAATTTGGATGGCAAAATTTGGTTCACACTTGGGGACCCAAAAATGTGGCGATTTCTGGTTTCCTTTGGAACTAGAGTTGGTTCTACATTTCCAGGGTGCAAGTGATCAGGAGGAGGTCAGATCGGCTCTTCAAGCAACACCTTCTCACCTGATATTTGGAAAATGGCCTCTGGCAGAGAACTGGAAATGATGGCAGTTAAGCTGAGCAAGCATTGAAGTGTCTTCTCTGTTCATCCCAAAACATCTGAATTTAGTACACAACCCATTGGGGGCAACAGAAATGGAAATGAAGCCAGACCTGCTCCAACTCCAAGGCTCTTTTGACTGGAGGACCTCAGTTCCGCTCCACGCTATAAAAATATCTTCTGTTCCACTCAAGCTAGGTGTCATCAATGATATCAATCATTCAATAGTATCAACTTGGAAAATGCTGCATAGGAAACTGCTCAAAATCTCGTACACTTCACCTTGGGAGCCGCTGGAAGTTATTTGGTAAGAGTTTCCCATTAATACAACCGTAGGTTTTCGCAAGCCCCACCGGACCGCTCGTTTCCTTTTTTATAATATTCTTGATTAAAAGTGCAGTCTGTACGAGTGCACCTACTGCCAAGTTACGAAGCTCATGATCATGACAAGCCATAGAGCTTATGTAACGGACCGCTCCGCTTCCCACAGCAATTATTCATCATTTCTCACCGCCCATTCCGAGATTCGTTAGCGCCGCTCCTATTGTTATGAGCTTTGGTTGGTTAAAGGCGAGATGAGGAGGCGTTAACAAATTGGCACACGCGTTAGTCATTTCGGGATCGATTCCTCGGTAAGGTGATCAATAATATCAATAATAATTATCCCTGTTAATAACCATAAGAGGGCCGATCTGCTGCACGTTCGTTTTCATGCAGGGGCCTCCTTGATTAAACCACTACTTACAGAGCTACACTCTCTCAAATACTATGCATAATTGAATCTAGAATTCAAATAAACGCACTTTTCCCACAGATTTTGGTTCTTTGAGAAATTTCGTCCACATACCATAACCTTGTCGGGTTGTTACACTGTTATTATTTCAAAAATGGAGATAAAATGTGTTGGTTCTATTCGTCAAAACTTCCCTCCTTGCAAAATCGCAAGGACAAAATCTGCTAATAGCTATCGATAGTTTCAGACTTAGAAATTTTAACAGGTTGTTGATGTAGTCAAATATGATTTTCCGTATTGCAAAACCTCATTCAGGAATGGGAAACAACTTCAAGGGAGTTCATATTCGATATCTAACTGCAAAAAGGCCCCTTGGAATATTGAAGTTCGTGCAGATTGGCCCAAAAGATATTTTTTTGGAGTTCACATTGACCTTGAACGATTTTACCCTTTACCTTTTTTAATTACCCTTCAGCCTACAACATGCAGATTGGACCTTTTGGCTCTCAGGTTTTGATATGATGGTACACTTTTAAACTATCACATGATGGTGGTATGATAACAAACGCCTTACCGATCATGTGTCATGATTCAATGATTTTTAAACGCTAAATCACGTAATAGAGGCCGATTTTCAATTAGCTACCGTCTGAGGGGAAAAAGTGCGGGAAAATTCGTGTTCTACATATTCTGCAATATGTTCAACCTAGGAAAGACTGTGGAAAATGGATAGTAATACAGGGTTTAAAAACCACTTAAAGCTAACCACTTAAAAACACGTAAAGCTCTAATGATTTAGACTTCGAACTATGAAAAGAATAGAACTACCTAAAAACTGATGATAGAAAACCACTAAAAAGAGGAAAATAATAGTTAGAATGTATTCAGGTATTGGTAGGCATTGAAGTCGCCGGCGTGCCCATCGGATGCCAGAAACATTCCTGAGAGTCTTTATAATATAAAGACTCTCAGGAATGTTTCTGGCATCAATAAGAGAATATTATTCTCTTATTTTGCAATAAGAGAATATTATTCTCTTCGCAAATATTCATTCCCAAACTACAAACCCACATCATGATATGGACAGTCGTACATGGGGCGACCTCAGTGCAATTCACAACACACATTTTACATATCGCACCTTGAGAATAGCAGTGTAACAAGTCCAAAATATCGAGTTTTGAGTTAAAGTTACAGGCAGATAGATCTCGACGAACTCTAAAAGAAATAGACACTCCTAGTGTCAGTCGTTATCGCTTGGGAGCGGTAGTTACAGTACTACCTGTGTACGGGTGGGGGTGTCTTACTAGAATAGCAGTACAATAACACCTACTAGCCAATATTGCAGCCGAGGTTTGGGACATGAATGACACGTGAGTACTGTGCCATTTTTGAGTTGTAACGCTACTCTTCTAGCTGTAGTTTCCAGGATTACATCATTTTTTGAATTTGAAGTTGACACAGTTCCCCTCAGTTTTTTTCAAAATCTCTCCTCCTTTTTCAAAATTTGAGGAAAAACATCATTCAATTTTGTCCTACCGACTCATGGTTATTCAACAAAATAGCCGAACTCCTTATGTATCACTTCACACAAAAACAAAGAGTAAATATTATTGAAAAATCGCGATTTGGCGAACTATAAAACTCTAAAACTGTAAAACTGATACGCGAAACTTAAAACTCGTTTTCCCGAAATTGCAGATTTTTGTCTTGTCACATTGCATTTTTTGGCTTGTGTCAAGGTGCGATATATAGAAGTAGATACACACTTATTGTCACACTCATATCCTCCATCATATGACAGCAGTGACGTAATCTTGGAACACATATATTATATCACCTCAACGATACCTATAACCTACAGTTATTTATGTTTTCTATTGCACTATCGACGCGTGTTACTGTTAAAATAGGTTTGTTTTTACAGATGAAAACTGATTTTAGGGGACACAAATTTATTCGAAGGCGAGCGCATGACAAGAAGGCTCAGGACAATACGGCAGTTGGAGAAAAACCAGTGCCTTCCTGAAATCCATAGCATCAGCTGATTTCATTAGAAGTTACATTGTTAGTTGTTGATTCGTTGATTTTATTATTAATAATATTAAAATCATATTATGATTTTTCAAATATTATTTTATAATAAATAAATCATTTATTTATGTAAGTCACTAATTAATGACATTTTTGCACTAACCAGATCATGTGAGTATGGAAGTAGTATATTCCTTCGTGTTTGTGACTTGGGCACAGCGGCGACTTATACCAACTTGCCTGAATACTTTCTAATTATTATTTTCCCCTTTTTAACGATTTGCCATCATCAGTTTTGAGGTCGGTCCGGTTTTGTTGTAAAAAAGGTTATTATTTTTTTATAGCTAAGTACCTATTAATTTTGAACAGCTGATATGATTTTTGTTGAATTTTCCAACGCTAGAGTCGTAAGCTCTAAACGATCAGTTTAAAAGTTCTGTGTTATTACGGTGAAAGCTTGCAATCCTTGCGGTGCTAGGGATGCGATTTATAATTATGTATTTTTCATGTCTTTAAAGAATACCCTTACCGAAGTCCTGAGTTTTATTAACGCCGATGGATCTTTGTAGTGCTTACCTGTGAACATAAAACAGGGGAATTAGAAACTGAAAAGTACAATAAAGTAGAACGAATTGAATAATGGTGAGGTAACAACATTAATATTACAATACTTTTATTATGCTGATATAATTGAATTGCACATGGAACCCAAATATGTTTCAAATCAACTGTATAGTTTTTCCCGTGTAAAGGAATTGACCTCACAAGTTGAAAGAATGACAGACATACACGAGACCAAAATCGTTTAAAAACCTGTAAGCTGCAAGATACTAGGCTTTCCTACCTTCGGTAATGAGGAAGCAAAAAGCGCAAAATCGTAACCAAACAATAGGAGGTTGATTTTGGTTTCTCCGTAGTTTTAGGAACAATGGAAGGCAGAATGAGATGGAGATGAACTTTCGAATACCGTCGTTTCCCATAAAATCAAAAGCTATTCATTTCGTACCCTCGTCTCCATCATCAAACGCCCTTATGATATAGTACTGGCGACAGGTCAAGGGTGAGTTCGATCTCTCTCGGCTATAATATTTCTCAACGACTGTACCAAAGGCATTTAAAAGGGATTTATTGCTTCCATCATTCAGGTTGAGAGTTTTCAAACGGCAATAAACCTAATGACAAAGACTTAACGATAAAAGGTATTCCAAGTTTAATAGACGATTAACAATAATTTCTACAGTTATTATAATAAAAAATTATAATAAATTCGATTTATTATAGAAGACAAAAGTTTGGTAATGCTGAATGATTGAGTTATTATTTTTATTCCCCACATTAATGAAATTGTACTGCAAAACCAATTGAGGCATATTTTTCGAACAGTTAGAACCTATGAATCCATATTTTTTATAGGCGTTTGACAACTTTTTGACCGTTGTAAGAATCTCGTGCCTTCCATGTTGAATTACAAGTGACCATAATAAGCTACCATATATGGACACATTTCTTTAAATGAGCCGTCGTTAACTTCTCAATTCTGTTAAAACGTGTTCATATTACATACAATATAACTGACATAAAATATAAATTCATATTATTGACAAGGATTTGACTTTTTGGCCGGGCTTGGATAAAATCGGGTAACTTTTATGTTAAATTCCAAGAGGGCATAATGGGCTCCATACCACATTGAGATTATAAATCCATATTTTTGAAAGACTTTTCTCGATTTCCTGACATTTGAAAACCCTCTGGTCGGACTTCGATGAATCTTGTGCCTTCCATGTTAAATTACAAGTGACCATAATAGGCTACGTACCATATTGGGATACATTTCTTTAAATGAGCCATCGTTAACTTCTCAATTCTATTGAAACGTGTTCATATTACATACAATATAACTGACATAAAATATAAATCCATATTTTTGACAAAAATTTGACAACTTTTTGGCCGGGCTTGGATAAAATCGGGTAACTTTTAGGTTAAATTCCAAAAGGGCATAATAGGCTCCATACCACATTGAGATTATAAAGCCATATTTTTGAAAGACTTTTCTCGATTTCCTGACATTTGAAAACCCTCTGGTCGGACTTCGATGAATCGTGTGCCTTCCATGTTAAATTACAAGTGACCATAATAGGCTACGTACCATATTGGGATACATTTCTTTAAATGAGCCATCGTTAACTTCTCAATTCTATTGAAACGTGTTCATATTACATACAATATAAGTGACATAAAATATAAATCCATATTTTTGACAAGAATTTGACAACTTTTTGGCCGGGCTTGGATAAAATCGGGTAACTTTTAGGTTAAATTCCAAAAGGGCATAATAGGCTCCATACCACATTGAGATTATAAAGCCATATTTTTGAAAGACTTTTCTCGATTTCCTGACATTTGAAAACCCTCTGGTCGGATTTCGATAAATCTTGTGCCTTCCACGTTAAATTACAAGTGACCAAAATAGGCTCCATAGCATATCAGGGTACATATCAAAAATTAATTGGAAAGAATTCAGCGTAGTTTTATTTGATACCTGGCATTCAAATTGCATATACCTACTGAACTACATAATTAACGTCACATCTCACCACTGGAGGATAGGCGGTTCATGGCAGACATTTCTTTCCTTCATAAACTTATTAACAGGGGTCTAGATTGCCCTTCACTGCTTTCCAAAATTAACGTCAATGTCCCCCAATATTCGACCCACTCAAATAATTTATTTTTCGTACCCTTTTCTTCTGAAAATTTTAGTATAACCGCCCCTGTCGTTTGCCATGAAAGGCCAACATGTTCCTTGAAACTTGTCAGTTTGGTCTTTTCAATTCTTCGCTCTCCTCCTTGAAGCGATTTGTTAGGTTATTTTTCAATGTATAAAACAACATTTTGTAATTCAACGTTTTGTTAATTTTGTAATATTGTGGCCTGCGCCATATTATACCTATTATACACGTCTTTTCTGTACTTTCTTATATATATTATTGTTTTCTTCTCAACCAAAATTAATGTAATGTTATTGATATTATTTAACATATAATAAATAAATAAGAAACAAATTATACAAATACAAAGATATCAATTATCAGATACAAATAATAAATTTCCACAATTTCCTGCCATTTGTTTTTGGCAGGGTTTGAACGAATATTGTGCCTTTCATAATAAGAACCGACTGACCATAATAGGCTACCATATTGGGGCACTTCCCTCCTAAATGAGCCATTATTAATACTTCCCGATACTATAACATACAGCAAGACCTAAACAAATTTTGGCATATCTGTCGCTCAGTTTTGAAGGACTTTTCACATTTTCCTGACATGTGACTACCTTCTGGCAGGGCTTGGATGAATCTAATGCCATTAAGGATAAGATACAAGAGGCATAATAGGCTCCATCTCATATCAATGCACTTTCCCTCATTAATCAGCCAAAACTTCGTTCACACTGCAAGAGCCGCCCCAATTGTGACATATTTGGCGATCAGCTAGAAACACAGCCAATCGACATTCTTCTCGAACCGAGTCACCCACCGAGGGCGAAGGAGTGAACTGACATAATCTCCAGTAGTCCTTGACGATATAAAGAAAAAACCTGCCGACGATTAATCCCACCTTTAGCAGTTTGATTCCTGGAGTTGCGCAATTGCTTGTGTGTAGCAGGCAAGTATTATAGGAGGTAGGCCGAACCCCGCTTTGCATAACTACCTGGCCGGTGTTTGAAATACCCCAGGAGGTCCTTATGGGAACCAACTCGAGCTTCGACCTCTGAGGCCTCAGCCACGTCAGGGTAGTTAGAATCCGCTGCGAACAATGCGAGAAATCTCGTCGCACTATTGTGAAACACAAAACTAATGACGAAATAAGGAATTTATTCGTTTGGTGAGTCTTCACTCAGGTGTTGAGAAGTTTGTCTGTGAAAGAGCTTTCACTCTCGAATAACAACTGCTGAGGAACTCAATTTCGTCAAACAACTAAGTAAATCAGAGATGATCAGAGATGAAAAATAATGAGGTATGTAATTTATTTCGACAGGTGAGACATCGTCAGCAACAAACAAGAACTGAAGACACATTTCAGAAAGCGTAGTGAAATGTAACTTCATTCCCATAGATGAAGAAAGTGAAAGATATATCCACACAGCACGCATATAAAAGTGAAAGAGAAACTTTAAAAAATTTAACTTGAAAAAAGGATATCAGGATGAGAAAGGTGATTCTGCTCTGACAAGTCATCCTATCACTAGTGACTCCTATCATAACTTCAATATTGATCTGAATTATAGACACTTTGTTACACTCATCTTTGAAGAAAAGTTTGTAGGGTTTGCTGGAAAAAATTCTAATAGTACTGGTAAGGACCTGGTAAAAGGTAATTAATCAAAATGCCTGAAATAACTAGGTAACTTGGCTAGTCTAAATCATTTTGAGCAGTTATTCTCATGTTTGATTGGCTGATCATCCCATTCACTTAATTGAGCTAATGGATTCAGTCATTCAGGTAGATTCAATCGTTAGGGCGTGATTACATGTTGGGAATAGTTCTGCCCTCTTGACGTGGTTGGTTCAGCAGGCTGGCAAATAGTTGGTTCAGCAGGCTGGCAAGTAGTTGGTTCAGCAGGTTAGGCAGTGTTCGGATTCAGCCGTTTGGGCGTGATTACATGTTGGGAATAGTAAGTTCTGCCGTCTTGAAGTGGTTGGTTCAGCAGGCTGGCAAGTAGTTGGTTCAGCAGGTTAGGCAGTGTTCGGATTCAGCAGTTTGGGCGTGATTACATATTGGGAATAGTAAGTTCTGCCGTCTTGACGTAGTTGGTTCAGCAGGCTGGCAAATAGTTGGTTCAGCAGGCTGGCAAGTAGTTGGTTCAGCAGGTTAGGCAGTGTTTGGATTCAGCCGTTTGGGCGTGATTACATGTTGGGAATAGTAAGTTCTGCCGTCTTGACGTGGTTGGTTCAGCAGGCTGGCAAATAGTTGGTTCAGCAGGCTGGCAAGTAGTTGGTTTAGCAGGTTAGGCAGTGTTCGGATTCAGCAGTTTGGGCGTGATTACATGTTGGGAATAGTAAGTTCTGCCGTCTTGACGTCGTTGGTTCAGCAGGCTGGCAAATAGTTGGTTCAGCAGGCTGGCAAGTAGTTGGTTCAGCAGGTTAGGCAGTGTTCGGATTCAGCAGTTTGGTCGTGATTACATGTTGGGAATAGTAAGTTCTGCCGTCTTGACGTAGTTGGTTCAGCAGGCTGGCAAGTAGTTGTTTCAGCAGGTTAGGCAGTGTTCGGATTCAGCCGTTTGGGCGTGATTATAATATAATCATATCCCAACATATTATGTTGGGAAGAATTTCGACGTCTTGACGTGGTTGGTTCAGCAAGCTAGCAATTAGTTGGTTCAGCAGGTTAGGCAGTATTCAGCAGGTTAGGGGGTATTCAGCCGTTTGGACGGGATTACGTGTTGGGAAGGTTTCGCCGTCTTCACGAGGTTGGTTCAGCCATTTAAGCGTGGTTGGTACAGCCGTTCAGGTAGTTGGTTCAGCAGGTTAGGTAATGTTTAGATTCAGTGGTTTGGGCGTGATTACTTGTTGGGAATAGTTCTGCCGTCTTGACGTGGTTGGTTCAGCAGGCTGGCAAGTGTTCAGATTCAGCCGTTTGGACGGGGTTACATGTTGAGAAGAGTTTCGCCGTCTTGACGTGGTTGGTTTAGGTGATCGTTTCAACAGTTGACAAGCTTTTAGATCCATCCTTATGGGCGTGATTTAGATGTTGGGAGTCATAGCGTGGTTGGTTCAGCCACGTAGACCCCCCTTCCAGGACAAATAGTGACATTTTTGTCAAGGACAAAATTTTGGGAATGAGCCAATTCCATGAGACACACGTCAAATCGTATAGTGAAATAGTGATATAGTCATCTAGTGGCATAATGATAGTCTTTACACGATCCCAGGAATTCAAGAATAAATTACTTCTATCAGAACGCCCGTCTAAAGCTACAATTCGAACAAAAATTCCAAAACCTCGGAAATAAGAAAAACAAGTGACGGGCCGAGGAGTTAAACACGAAAATAAAATAATATCCCTAGTTATTCAGGCGAAACCCAACTACCTATCAGGGATCGAATTATCTGCGATCGAGCTAATGAGGAAAATGTGAATTTCTTCTCCGATGTTCTCCCGAAGAACCGAGCATTTGGTCGACCTTGAGACCACCAGGGCTGGCCAGTGTCGGACAGTCACCGAGTCAACCCACGGGAAAGCGAAGGTCGCTTATGACATCCTTCACGCGTATAAACACTTTCCAGCTGGCCACAGCTCCAGCTCTCAACACTTGGCTGTTGTCTCAGATTGGTTCACGTTATTTCTTCACCGTTTTCTTAAGGAGTTACCAATGTAGATATCAGTGAAATCATAAAAATCTGTATCGTTCTAGAGGATGAATTTCTTCAGATTTCCCCGAAATTTTTTTTTCTGATTTTCCAGGTTTTCCAGGGTCAATTTTCGTATTTTTCCAGGGTTATAAAATGAACTAAAATACAAATAAATGTGATCGTAATTTCTTGAAATTTAGTTTTTCAAGGTCGTTAATTTTGAAGTGAAAAAGCATTAGAAAACGTCTGGGAAGTGGGTGTGGCACATAGCCTCCTCGTATCAATGAATCGATTTTATAGATGATCCGATGAATTGTAGCTACCCTCTTAGGGGACCATCAAAACGGCAATCCGCATAATCCCAGAATATTTTAAAGATATCAGATGGTTAATGTAGAAGTTATGCCTGTTACAGGGAAGTGCACGTTTGCATATGCGCAGTAGAGTGGGTGATGATTTTCATAGGAAACGGTCTACACGCTAACCCGCAAAATCCATGAAATTTTCATCGAAATCGTACGGGCGGAGGAAAATTTGGCCCACCATCAGTTAGTACTTGAACGATAACATAAATATGATCATATAATTATGTAACGATAATACGACGTAGGTATTTCTTAACTTTCATTTCAGGGGCTATAAACAACATGCGACCGAAACGATTGTGTTCTTAGAAAACTTGGGTAAAAGTGACAGGAGCAACCAAAACTGCGCAAGTCAGTGTCTGAGCATCACATAACATGTCATTACCATATTATAAGTTACCTAGAGGCATCGAAATCCCATGATTTCTGAGTAAAAAGAGCATGAAAAGGATGATTTTTCTAAACGGTATGTGTTGCGCTGCTATAATGGCCGACAGTTAAGATGGAGACAGATTTACAATTAAATATGGTTGGTCAATTGGACAATAGGTTCTTAAGAGCTAGAAAGGAAAGGCAGTTAGATTGAGACACAGTCTGTTTTATTCCGGGCCATCCGGCCCTATTTATACCCCCTAGCTGGCTGGAGAAGGGGCACCTACTCCAGGGTCCGCTGAAAGGTTAGAGGCTCCGGGACGATATATTATGTCGGAAGTAAACTCAGAGATGAAGCGCAGATGACGAAGTCGGATGGGCGGCATGGTGTCTGTAAGCGAGGTCAACGCCGTAGTGAGGGGTTTGTGATCCGTGGAGATCGTAAGTGGGCGACCCTCGATGGTTTGGCGGAAATGGATGATCGCTAAGTATATTGCGAGAAGTTCTTTGTCGAACGTTGAATAGTTCCGCTGTGCGGGAGAGAGAGCTTTGCTGAAGAATCCGAGAGGGAACAGTGTTCCGTTGTGTTGGTAATGTAGGGCAGCTCCAACGGCAAAATTAGATGCATCGGTATGGAGGATGAGTTGAGCGGACGGATGAGGATGAGCTAGCTGGACGGATGATTCGAGGAGTTGCTTAGCTTTTTCGAAATGATGGAGAGCGTCCGGAGGCCATGATATTGGGCGCTTGTCGTTTTTTCTCGGGTTTGATGGCAGCAGCTTCGTGAGGTGCATTAACGAGTGCGCGGCGTGAGGTATAGCCCTGCGGTAGAAATTGATGAGCCCGAGGAACGTACGGAGATCGTTTACTGACTGAGGAAGAGGAAAGTTCCGGATGAGCGCAGTTTTCGATGGTAGAGGTTTGATGCCATCTTTGTCCACCAAATGTCCTAGGAACTTGACTTGGCTCCGGGCGAGTTGACACTTGGCCTTGTTGATTGAAAGCCCGAAGGAAGCGAGGACATGAAGTAAGCGAGATACGTGGTGGAAGTGCGTTTCGGCATCCGGCGATCCAATCAAAATGTCGTCTAAGTAGACGTATGCGAACGGGAGATCTCGGAGTATAAAATCCATGTAGCGTTGCCATGTCTGCGGGGCGTTTCGTAGGCCGTAGTTCATTCTTGTGAACTCGTAGAGTCCAAATGGTGTCAGGATAGCAGTTTTTTTAATGTCCTCGGGTGCTATACGGCAGTGAAAGAAGGCTCTCGATAAGTCGAATGTTGAGAAAATGGTGGAACCATGCAGTGCGAGTGTGAAATCATGCAGGTGGCCGATCGGGTAGCGGTCCGGAGTTGTAGCTCGGTTGAGGTCCCTGTAGTCTCCGACGGGTCGAATATCCCCATTTTGTTTGAGAACTACGTGGAGTGGGCTTGACCAAGGTGAATTGGAAGGGCGGACGATGCCGGAGCGCAGCATTTCGTTGAAATGGGCCTTTGTTTGGTTGTAGAGGTGCGGAGCCAATCTACGTTGTTTTGCATGGCAGGGAGGACCGGTGGTCACGATGTGATGATAGACGGGCGCCGATTTTGGATGCAATGAGGGTTCATAGGCGTCTAGTAGACGTTGGAAGCGAGGTGGAGCGCAGGCAGCGGAGCAGTAGGACTCCTGTGGTGAAGCGATGAGACAGTGGCCGGGAAGAAACGACTGGGAGGCTGAATCAATGAGCCGGAGGTTTTGAAGGTCTACGAGGAGGCCATAGTGGCTGAGGAAATCGGCTCCTAAGATGGCTGTGCTGACGTTGGCGACTGTGAATGTCCATTCGTACGGAGGTAACTTGGGAAGATGGACGGTCGCAGTTTGAGAGCCGTAGGTCGTAATCTTGGAGCCATTGGCGGCCAGTAGCGTGGAAGATGGAGTCTCTCGGCGGCGGTTCAGATGGTTGTTGGGTAAAATGGAGAGATCGCTTCCCGTGTCGACTAAGAAGTCGTAATTTGAGCGTTTGCATCTGATGAACAGGCGTTGGTGGTTGGGTCGGTTATGCACAGTCGTTACCACCTTGGCGACCGTGCGTTTGCGTTTCCCGTTGGCATGTGTTGTCTCCAGGAGCATGGTGATTGGCAGTATATCGCGGTAGGGCCCCATCTTTGATGGTAGTAGCAGTATGGTGAGCGCCGGTCTGGGGGGTACTGTTGTTCTCGCTGTTGCGGCATGATGCGACGGCGTGCGAAGTTTCGTGGTCGCGAGGAGGGCATCTGTGATGAACGTTGTCGCGAGGGAGGCATCTGTGAAGGTTTTTTGAAGGTGCGTGTTCTGTTAGCAGCGCTGGCTATGTGTGTAGCGTCGTCGGCTGAGTCTCCATTGTCGTCGGAGGAGTAGGTAGAAGTGGACTGCAGTGCAGTGGCGGCCGTGGAGGACGAGTTGTCCCGAAGGGGCAGTAGGCGGTCGGCGATGGCGGCCAGTTTGTCGATGTCCGTTTCAGTCGAGACGGCGACATTTAAGCGGATGTCAGGAGGAAGTGCCCGGAGGAATATGGAGCGAAGTATGGAGGCCGGTGTGTCAGTAGGTAGCTTTCTGCGAAGCAGGCGTGCGTGTGCGGCGGCCGAAGATCCGTCCAGCGAGTTGTTCTGAAGGATTGAAGAGAGGTCCGATCCGTCACGAGGTCCGTGAGCTTGTAGGAGTCGGTTGCAGAGAGAAGTGAAAGCGGTAGGTGAATTTGCGTCGATGTCCGCCACTAGTTCTGCTGTTTTGACGTCCAAGGCAAGGAAGGCTCTCCGAAATTGCTCGGGTTCCGTGTTGAGGTCCTCGTTGGCGCACGCGAGTCGAACCTGGGCGATCCATACTGATGGAAGCGAAGGGTCATATTGCGGAAGCTTGGTAGGTGCAGCCATGATGATTGTTTGCGGAGTTGGGGCCGGTGGCGGCCGCGGGTTCTGTCGGGAGCGGGTCGTAATGATGGCGCCTCTACCCCTCTATTAATTTTAAAAAATGTTCGAGGAGGTAGGGTAATCTACGAAGTTCGACAGACGAGGCTCGATGTTGGCCGTGAAAAATGGCGTAATGATGGCACCTCTATTCCTCTAATAAATTTTAGAAAAAATTTTTCGAGGAAAATAGAGTGTTCTTCGAAGGTCGGCAGCCGAGACTTGAAGTTGGCCGTGCAAGATGGCGGAATGATGGCGCCTCTATTCCTCTAATAATCTTAAAAAAATTTTCGAGGAATGAGAGGGTGATCTTCGATGCAGTGATAGCGGGAGAAGGGCAGCCGATGGTCGATCCTTCGATGGAGGAGAATGGCGGCTGATGGTCGATCCTTCGATGGCGGAGAAATGGCAGCTGAAGGTCGAGGTGAGCCGAAGTGGAGACCAGAAGAGAAGAGAAGTGATCCCGAAGCTGATGGGCAGTGGTCTGCAATTAATCAACGGCGAATTTCTCGTTAAATAGCTGAGATTCGTAGAAGGGGGCCGAGAGTTTCCCGGAAGAGAGGGGATTCCCTGTCGAGCGTAGACGGGCGCGGCGGGGGCTGACGTAATGTGAACAGCTGTGAGGCGCCAGGTAGAAGGAGAGCGGGCCTCGTGGGGGGTCGCCGCGAGGAGGGGGGTCCCGTTCACTCTCGTCCGGCGGTCAATCAAAGGATGAGTGACAGATTGATTCTGAGAGCCCCAATTGCGAGTTCCAAGAGCGGCGTCCTCAAGCAAATGGAGCTGAATGGCGGGTTAGAATGGAGTCCGGAGCGTCGCAAACACGGAATCTCGACGGACGATGATGGCTGCACAAGATGGGTGTATTAAAAATGTCGCTGTGCGACTGATGGCCGGTTCCGGAGCGTCTCTGTGAGGTATCTCGACGGAAGGCAAATGGAGGGCACGGAAAAATGTCGTCGTGCTGATGGTGGCCGGTCCGGAGCGTCGCAAGTGCGGTATCTCGACGGAGGCGAATGGCGTGCAAAGATGGCAGCGAACTTCGGCGAAGTATGATGGCTGCAAACGTCGGTGTTACCAGTGTGTTGCGCTGCTATAATGGCCGACAGTTAAGATGGAGACAGATTTACAATTAAATATGGTTGGTCAATTGGACAATAGGTTCTTAAGAGCTAGAAAGGAAAGGCAGTTAGATTGAGACACAGTCTGTTTTATTCCGGGCCATCCGGCCCTATTTATACCCCCTAGCTGGCTGGAGAAGGGGCACCTACTCCAGGCCAGTTGGGGGCGGTAGTGGGGACGCCCTGAGGCGTCCACCACACGGTACTTACTTTTCAACGCACTCCAGCGGCGGAACGCTTAATCGTAGAAACTCAAGTCAGTAATGAAAATTGTAGGGAATTTTTGTAGGTACTTTAATTTTAGTAATTGTGAACAATTCGCTAGATTTCTTACTTTTCGAATTATAGGCAGAAAACCGAAATAAAGTTGAAACCGCTGCAAATTATTACACAATGGTTTATTATTTTTCTATATAGGTAGATCACTAGTCTACAAAATCACCAACCATCCAATATAAAAAAAAAGAAAAAAAAATCAAAATCACCAACCATTGATAGCATTTCGGTCAGCTCTAATTTGAACGGAGATTAGGCCTCTTGCGATTCACACTCGTGTTTTGATTTATATTTCAATATAAACCCTTAAATTTTCGTAGGGAGCGAACGGTTTGTCCTACAGAGCTCCGCGTGGTCTCAAAAAATTCTATAGAATCTTAAATTGAAAGAAAAACAATACCTTTATATCTAAATTTTTTGAGTTAGGGCGTTTTCAAAATTTCAAAATTGATTTTGGAACCCTTAGAAGAGACCTACATCAACCAAAATCTTCGGGGCACAACTAGACCCCAAATGGAGCCTACATACCAAATTTCATCAAAATCGGTCTATGCTAAGTGGCAAAAGTGCCGCGTAAGGCGGACGGACGGCCACATTTTTATTCGATTTCTGGATTCTACGTACCTTGAAACGTAAACCATCAAATTTTGAGGGGGTGTTAAAATTTTTTTTCTTGGTCGATTCCAAAGGTTCATTATTGAAAATAATAAACCAAAAGAGCATGAAAAGGCCTTTTTGATGATTTTTTCAAACGGTACTTACTTTTCAACGCACTCTAGCGGCGGAACGCTTAATCGTAGAAACTCAAGTCAGTAATGAAAATTGTAGGGAATTTTATGTAGATACTTTAATTTTAGTAATTGTGAACAATTCGCTAGAACTCTTACTTTACGAATTATAGGCAGAAAACCGAAATAAAGTTGAAAAATAGGAGAAAATCCTGCCCCCTCCTCGAGCACACCACCCACCCTAGGGGACTTTTCAGGTATGATTAACCACGTGTGAAGGAAGAGCCTGGTGAAGGAATTTCTTTACTAAAAATTATTTCTCCTACTTGCCCATTTTTGGTCTAATTCGTCTGAGCTATATAACATACTCGTGCAACCCTACTGGTGACTGTTTATTTCTTTGGTAGATTCCGAATTATATTTCGTTTAATAGGAATTTCGTAATTCTTGTGTTAAAGTCGATGCAGATGACCCATAATTGGTTCGAAATTCCAATTTATCAACTGTGGTGTCGTTGCCCCTCCTGGTTACCTGTATGGCATAATGCCGTCACCTCAGGAGGTCCCCGTCGACAGGGAGTCGGGACTGAGCGCTCTCGTCCTGCCAGACTCAACAAACCGTGTAGCGGTTAATGTGTTTTCCGTCCAATTACGTCATTTTCCACACGTTGGGCGCTACCGACCTCCCGAATTACCTCACGTAGGACAGACTTCCAAGTCGACACCTCAGCTCCCTCACCTTCCTGGTAGAAAACGGAACATTCCGAGGGAGCCCATTCCGTTTGTGACCAATTTGTCGTATTATCGTCGAAGAGGGCGAGTAATGCGTTTTTGTCGGACGTCTGATGTGACAATGCATTACGCAGTGGGCGTTCCCGTGTGTGGAAGGAGTTGTCACGTTGTCGTTGTATAGTTCGGTTATCGATCTTGTTATGAACTTCCAGTTCCAACTTCCACAACCCCACACTCGACTTGGAGAATTCTCGAGGCTCTAAAGGAAAAAAAAAAAAAAAAATCACCAGCCAAGTGAGTGAGCAGTAAAGCATACCATGTGCTCACATGAGGCATCGTAGAATTCGTTGGTTCGAAAATAATTTTTTGTTGATCACAGCAGTAATAGGTATCTAAATTCTTTGCCATGAAACACGAACTTTAAAATCTAGCTGGTGGTTTCCGGCGTTTAAAATTCTTTCCGATTAATATTGATTCTTCATAAAATTTTGCAAACCTCGCAGCATTTATTTGCAGATTGGATTGCTGTGAAATTTATCAATTACTATTCAGGGACCGATTTCTGACTACCCTCTAAATTGTAACAAAATAGAGCAATTACATCATAAGAAATTAATGTTTCAGGCAAATCAAGTTTACGTTGTAAGCGGGAACATGGAACATTTAGTGGCAGGGGAATGAAATTCATATGGGACAGTCTACGGAATGATAAAAGGAGTGCACTGCCTAGATTGTCGCGGACTAGCACTTTTAATTTCAACTTCAAAGTTATGTATGTAACATGTGTACGTTTTATAGTTCTTTCGATAGTGAACTAGGGTAGTACTAATCAAGATGGATGATCCGTAGTACTAACAATTGATTGTCACCAATAGTGATGAAACCTAAATAATAATATGTTGGAAACATTAAAAAAATCTCCGGGGACAACATATTCCATTATGGTACCTACCTATTCACCAAAGATAGGGTGTTTCTAGTCCATTTTTGGCCACAACTACCTGCTTTTAAAATGAATTAAAACACCCCGTGGAGAAGAAGAATGTAACGAGTCCCAACAATATACTCAGTTCTTTACTCCAAAAATTAGGAGAGCGGTTTTTGTAAAATACAGTCGAAAACACGAGCAAAAAGAAGAGTAAAAATGTCGTGAAGAGTAGAAATCAGTCAATAAAAATTCACGAAAATTCTAGAGACTTAATGGAGGGAATTGGGTTTCGATACACAAGTTGCCGCCAGATGCTCTAGGTCTGATAACCCGTGCGTTGCATTGAGACTCTCCCACCACAGATAAACATATTGCTGAGAATGAATGGCGAACTGAACAGCTGGGTGGGCTAAATTCGCTGCTAGTGATCCCATGGAACTGAATTGCAAATCGACAAACTGAGCTCTTCTCTGATCAGTTGGCGGAGATAATTCATCTTGATAACATCATTAAGCTGAAATATCCGATATCAGGTGGAGTCTGCCTGAGACTGGAGTTTGAAAGATGAACTTTGTTCTTCTTCTATCAGCAGAGAGAGTTAAGTTATTCAAGTTATTTGTCTCCGGTGGCCCCAAGAAGTAGATTTTGAGATAGGTACCCTGCCTAAGACAGCGAAGTTCGAAAGACAAACTGAGCTCATCTCCGACCCGCTGGGTGAGCTAAAATCTCTCCCGGTGGCCTAAAGAGTTCAAAAGACAAAATGTGTTCTTCACCTATCAGCAAAGAAGTATAATTTCAAAAGCCTATTTGAGACAGCAGAGTTCAAAAGCAAACAGAACTCTTCACTTATCAGCTGGGTGAGCAAAATTCGATCCTGGTGGCCTCATGAAGCTGAAATTTCGAGCCAGCCTGAGAGTGCAGGGTTCGTGAGACAAAGTGAGCTCTTCACTGATCATTTAGCCTGTAAGTCACATCCATTCCATATCCAGTAGTTTGGAAATTTGCTTCCGAGTCTACCAAGGTAGTGGAAGCTGTGTTTTCACTTTTCAAGCATTAGAAGAAAAGTTCTCCAAAATCGAAATTTCCACTCGCGTTTTACGTTTCAGACCTTTCTGAACAATTTTGGTTCCGTGTCTGTCTGTCCGTGTGTCTGTCATGAAATCCTTGTAACCGGCCTAACTATACGAATTAATTGTCCAATTTCGATGGAATTATCAGGGATTGTGAGGATTGGCGTGTAGACGGTCCCCTATGAAAATCAATACCCCCGGACTGATAGCCGCTGCGTATGCGCGAACGTGAATTCCTTGTAACAGCCATAATTACCACATTTTCTATCCGATTTCGATGAAATTTTCAGGAATTATGCGGATTAGCTTTTAGGTGGTCCCCAATGAAAATCGAGGCCTTAAAATTTACAGTAGCCTCTACGCACGCGCAAACGTAAAATCCTTGTAACAGCCATAACACACATTTTTCATCCGAATTTGATGATTTTTTCTAGGATTGTTCAGATTGGCGTGTAGATGGTCCCCTATGAAAAACATTTCCCGCAGACTAATAGTATTTGCTGCACACGCGCAAACGTGAATTCTACATTTACCACCCGATTTCGACGAAATGTCTCAGGATTGTTCAGATTAGCGAGTAGATGGTACCCTTTGAGTGTAGTGGAAGGTATTGAGAGATTGATGTTTCGAGATTAACTACTATACATCGGACCATCTACACAATGGGGTTATGGATACGAGGAAGCTGTGCCACACCCACTTGGCAGACGTTTTATATTTTAGATCTGGCAGCCATTACAATTTCCTTCCCATTCGTACTCACAAAGTATGATGGTTATTTCGACCTGTAAACGAATACAAAGCCTCCTTCCTATGGTAGTTAAGAACTAAAATCACTCAGAAAACACATTGTCGATAAAAACGATCTTTTTCGCGTGGCTAATGGTGATTAGTGAGTAACAAACCAGGACGATGTGTTTTGAAATTAGTAGGTACGAGATGATCCGAAGAAAAGCGGCGGGTTTGTCTGGGAAGAAATGGGATGCGGCGGACTCCCATTGAAGAAGGTCCCTCAGGTGGGGAGGGAAGGACGGGCTCTCGAGAAGACGGAAGAGATTGTGGGGCAGTGGGCCACGCGGATAGAAGCCCCCCCAGCGGCCAGCAGGGATTGAAGCCTCCCCAGAGTCCCTTTTCTCTCCATCGCTGCCTCCTAAAAACTCACCTGTTCCCGAAATTCTTTCTCCTCCGTTTTCACTTTTCAAGACCGCTTCGCCAAAGAGCGTCCATCGAAATCTTCCATTTTCTACGTTTGAATAACAAAACTGAACCGGAATTTGACTTCAAACAAAAACGATGAACTTTCGAACAAATAAAGTTCTGAAAACTAAGTTCTGATATTTTGGAACAAACAACAATAACAACAATAACAACTCAACCACGCAAACGAACAAAATAAGTTAGTCACTTCAGTTTGGTAAAAAACACGAATGCATCATTTATTTGCGACAAACTTCACCTCTCTACTCATTACCGTATACAGGGTGTCTACCATTTGGATAAACCAAACTTCAAGGATCGATTCTACAACTAATTTGCACCACAAAATGTCTCAGCAATTTTTTCTTAACCCACTCAAAATGCCTTTTTTTCACTTCAAGTTTTTGAACGCGTTTTCGACCTTAAGCCATGAAAACCATTATAACTCCTGTTATTTACCAAGTAAATTTAAATTTAAGGATATCGTTGGAAAGAACGTTAAATTTCCAAGCTATCCGTTGTAAATCCAAAATCTTTTAGCAATAAACCATTTCTAAAAAATCAAGTCAAAAAGGACACTTTAATTTTTTTTCGAAATTTGATTTTTGGTTTATTATTTTCAATAAAGAACCTTTGGAATCGACCAAGAAAAATTTTTTTAACACCTCCTCAAAATTTGATGGTTTATGTTTCAAGGTACGTAGAATCCGAAAATCGAATAAAAATTTGGCCGTCCGTCCGCCGTTTGCGTCACTTTCCCCACTTAGCATTGACCGATTTTGATGAAATTTGGTATGTAGGCTCCATTCGGGGTCTAGTTGTGCCCCGAAGCTCTTGGTTGATGTAGGTCACTTCTAAGGGTTGAAAAATAAGATTTGAAATTTTGAAAACGCCCTAACTCAAAACATTTTGATATAAAGGCATTGTTTTTCCATCAATTTAAGAAAGTATAGAATTTTTAGAATTTTTTTGAGACCACGCGAAACCCTGTAGGACAAACAGTTCGCTCCCTAAGAGAATTTGAGGGTTGGACGTACGATAAATCAGAAACACGAGTGTGAATCGCAAAAGAGGCCTAATCTCCGTTCAAATCTTAGCTTAGCGAAATGCGATCGTTGTTTTTCTTCATGTTGGATGGTTGGTGGCTTTGGAGACGAGTGATCTATATAGAAAGATAACAAACCATTATGTAATAATTTGAAGCATTTTTTTCCCAAGTTTTCACTTTAAACGCCTGCCCATTTTAACACAAAAAAACATGCTTATATTGCCAGCTTTCCAGCGGTATATCAATTTTTGTTTATTAAATTCAAATTGGAAGAGTAAATCAAGTTTGAGATTTTCAGGGATTATGCGGATTAGGTTGTAGATGGTCCTCAATGAAAATCAAGGCCTTACGATTGACAGCAGCGCATACGCAAACGTAAAATCCTTGTAACAGCCATAATTTTTACATTTTCCATCCGATTTTGACGAATTTCTCAGGATTGTTCAGATTAGCGTGTAGATGGTCCCTTATGAGGGTAGTGAAAGGTTTTTAGAGATGTTTTGAGATTAACTACTATGCATCGGATCATCTATACAATCGGGCTATGGATACGAGGAAGCTATGTGCCACACCCACTAAGCAGACTTTTTTTTATTGTTTCGATTCTCTTCTCCGGGTTTCCAATTTTACTAGAGTAATGTCTAGTGGAGCCTCGTCCACAACTCGTCGCTTCGTATTGGTGGTTTATTCCTATTCCTCTTCTCCCATTGCATAGAATTTTTGGCTTCAAATTATTCCTGCTAGATGAAGGAGTCAAGGAAACTCGAAGATGATAACAACTCCTATCAACATCGTTAATGGCAACCAGTTTTTTTGCTTCTCCTGAATAGTTGAGAAATGGTCGGTAGGAATTTCTCCTTCTTCGTGATCATCAGTCACGGGATTTACCGAAGGAATAAAAACCCTCATTCTTTGTGGTCTCTCCTCTTCAACCTTTTCTTACCATAACCCTTGCTCTCACAGCACTTCATCACAGTCTATCACTTTATGTCGATCGTCATTTTCAGGTAGATTGCATTTCAACCACCAAAAGAAGATTCTATTTATTTTATGATAAATTCCATATTGACTTTTATTGGCTTCACGCGTATTATCTAACAATAGATTGAAAAATAAAAATACTTTAACAATTCAAATTACTTCAAATCATAAGTGTAGTGGCTCTAAAAAAATTTAAAATAAATACTAGCAAAATTTAATATAAATACTAGCAAAATTTACTCGTATTATAGTAAGTAACATTAAAATTCTGAATTCTTCAAAATCAACAAAACATCAAAATTAAAGGGATTGCTCACAAAATCAATTTATTATAGAATTAGACACGTTTCTTCTTTGAGTCAATTAGTATTCTGGACAAGCGAACATGATTAAGTCCTAAACCCTCACCACAATATTCGCAGTCACCACCTTCGAAGAGTTCGATCTATTTAAGGTAAGACTGGCATAGTTCGTCTTGACACGATTGAGAATTTGGATTGTTGTTGGTCCGGGTTTATGAATACATAATAGATTATTAGCTACGTATTACTAATGCGGACGGTTTGGGAACTAGAAACGGTCGAGTGTTGAGTGATTTGTGTCTATGCACTAGGCTTCAGTGTAGACCCAAAACATATAGGTACTAAGCACTCATTCTGAAGGAACATTAGTTAGTAAAAAAATACAACAGTAAACGACTACATTATACGATGTGGTCTACTGAAAATGTACGTTAGCAAGGGGTCAATTCCCGCTCTATCAATGAATTAGTGAATAGTTGAAGCTGAAAATGAAAAAATCCTGGGATATCGACCGAAAATTATGGGCGAGGCTGGAAAAAGACGAAAGTGTGTTACCGAACGCCTTTCAAGTTCCGGAATCCTGTTCGAATCGAAAAACCACTTTGAGCGACTAATTATAACGCGGTCCGAGAACCGGTAGCGCTGAAATTCTGGCGAAACTCGAGACCGATATTATAGGAATATCATCATTACCTACGAGCGGGAGTCTCACTGCGCGTGCGCGTCAAGCGAAATCGAGAGAGTATCAGATCACTTACGATGATTAATTTGTAATCATCAAATATTTTGTTCGTGACGATAATTATTGTATTCAATTGGCTATCAATTCTAGGGTACCTTTTTTATAATCACTAACTTACCTGTGATTGGTAGATGTTTAATAATATTACCCTACAACGGAGCAATCTATAGCAACTTTTAAATTTTGTAACCACGAAAATTCATTGGAACAAGGAGGCTTCCCTTGTCCTGCAAGGGAAACAGGGGGAGGTCACCAAGGGAAGTGGGGTACTAGCTCAAATCAGCTTAAGCCGAAAGAATAAGAGTAAAAAGGAACCAATGAAGACCCTAAAATAATGAACCAAACTGGAAATGGTAACCAAGAACCACTTATTGTATCCAAGATACAATAATTGAGGAGTGTTTTTTAAAAAAAGTAACAAATCCACTTTTTTTTAAAAACTTTTTTTTTTAATTTTCCACATCTTTTGGATAAACCTCATCGAATCCTGAAGGCTGTAGCATCCCAAACAGAACACCATTTAATAGGCAAAGATAGGGGTTTCAACAAAAAGGTAACAAATCCATTCCCTTTAATTTTTTTTCCGATCATAACCATCAAAAAGGAACATACTAAGCCTCACACATTGAAACTCAGTTTTTGACATTTTATGTCTTTACTATGGCACATAAATGAAAAATCTTCACGCGGGGAGCGTTACGAGGGGAGCGTTACGCGGAAATTTCTGATGATTTTCACGTACAACCAATCGTTCCTAGGGAAAACTAACTTCCTCATTTTCCACCCCACAAAAATCGTTCACCACTCATTGGAAAGCTCTCAATTTATTAAACATACGAGATTTTATACAAATTTTATACAAATTTAGTAAACATAAAATGTCTCTCGTGGTTGCGTACTTGTACGAAAGCTGTATCCACCGTTTGTTTTCAAAAGGGGTCAAAATCGACAGCACAGAGTGCAATCTTCTGGTAGTCCTAGTAATTGATTGATTGAAACTTCATCCTGTAGATAACGGTTGAGGTAACCTTACGTTTCGGAGACAAGGTTAGTATAACTTTCATCGGAGAGAGCGCACTCAAAAGGGCACATAATCACATTTTTCGTTCAAAAGGGCATATATCCAAAATTAAAATGGCGATTTCTCCTCCATTTTCGAATGTAAGCCGTTAATATTTTGGGTTAATATTCTCTATACTTGTTTGTATAATAGGTACTACGCCCAAAACCCCTGAAAAAAATATGAAACTAGCCGTGATTTTTTTTCTTCTTGCCGTTTTTTGAAAATGAATATGTTCTTTTTCGATAAAACACTCCTCAATTGTAGTTCTAGAGTTCACTTGCTCGTTGGTAGTTTGGTATCTAATTACTAGAGCTCGGAAAATATGCACGAAAATTTCCCGAAAATATGCACCGGAAACAGGAAAAATATCCAAACATGCATTCGCCCTTAAAACTGCATACGACTTTGGAATTTCAGTATCTTAAGAAAGGAAGGTCCATATTATTACATTTTTTTAGCCCTTTTTTCTCCTAGAAAAAAGTTATAAAGCATCAGGTAAAGTAAACAAGCAATTCAAAAAATCAGTTATACATTTTTTATTTACTTTTATACATTTATACGAACTAGGTACAAAATGTAAAGATGAACCACATATTATATTGGACAATTACACGCTCCAAATTATCAGGTGTAAAACAGTGTCTCCAGTCACTCAACATTTCTTTCAATGCAGAAAACGATCTCTCTACCTCGCAAGATACAATAGGCAAAAATTTTAAAGTGGAAATCTCTTTTGGAGAGTAGGGTGAGTCCCATGAGCTGTCTTCTCCTTTGAGAATTTTCGCGATTTTGTTCGCTTGCATTGTCACTCATCTATTCATTAGAGCAGGTAATGGCCCATTACCTGCTGGGGTGATGTGAGTGAGGGGGCAAAACATTCCAACATTCGATTTCGAATATTGTCAACTTCCAGCACTGACTTTTGAAAAAAATCCAGAATACGCAAAAAACTGGTAAAATATGCAAAAATCCCCAAAATGACCAAAAAATGCAAAAATCCCCAAAATGACCGAAATATGCAAAAATATGCAATTTTAATTTCAATTTAAACCACCGCATACTCTTCAGAAACCTTCAAAACGTTCAAATACAAAGATATACCGCATGATAAAAGATATGCAAAATATGCAAATTCCGAGCTCTACTAATTAAACTCAAAGGTGTACAAATTTTAAACCCTTAATTTCTCCCTTGTTCAAAAAATTGTTTTTTTTTTGATATTTTTCAAGATTTTGGTGTATTTTGACTAACTAAATGGCTTAGAATTGCTAGTTTTTGTCGAGATGTATGTGAATTTTCTTGATTTGTGAACTGGATAGCATATTTGGGGGGGGGGGAGGGATGACTATTGTTACTTTATGAATAGATACTTAGAATACGTTCTACCCAATTTTGATTGGGCTGAACCAGCAGCTTCTTACTATAAAACAAAAAAATTAGGTAACGAAATTATACAACTAACTTTTTTTTTATTAAAGAGATAAAGGAAAAACACTTTATTGAACATTGTGGAAGGAACAAAGGTGGACAAGGACTCCAGTAGTTGTCGAAACGTAATGGATTTGCCGAAATATCAAATTGAGAGGCCAAAAGTTCAAATTGGTTTGCCAAATACAACTAAAATTGGTATCCCAATAGGACCTCCTACTTCAGAAGTATCTCAATGGAATATTGATGCAGTGGCCTCCACATCCTGAGGTTTCCAGTAATACACCATCCGAACTCTCTGCTCCTAAGGTATCCAAAAAGACACCATCAAAAAATCGAAAATTTCTGCTACTCTTGGATACTTCCAGCCATCATTTTTATTTCCTCAACAACTTGAGTTTTTTTTCTGTAAGATTTAAAATTAAATCTGGCAGAATAGTTGTTGTAGGTGATAAGGTATCTGAACAATTCATGAAATCGACATTTACTGTCTCCCAGTTCATGGTAGAAATAAGTCTAATCTTATTACGATATGGTCCCAGGGATGTTTTACACAATAGTTGAAGTATTAAGGTAACCAAACGAATATCGGTTTTTGCTTAAAATTGGCTGAGCAGACCAATCAAAACGAACGTTACAGGTCATTACATCATGTCATTGGAAAGTGGTATATGAATGGAATTTTCTCCAATCATTTCATTCTCATTTTTTCGGTGGGTTGAAGAAAGTGAGAAGAGGTGAGCTGAAATGAAATGGTTTTGATAGTATGAGTGTTGAATATTCCACATTCAGCCCATCTTGGAGTGGAGAAAAAACCACATGCACACATGCCCCTCGCCTACGAAACAAGCTTCAAGTCGTTGTGAAACTAGCGTGAGAGAGAAGAGAATCAAACCAGGAATTTTATTGGTCTGGTTCATCCATAAAGGATCATGCGTTTCTCGTTACCACCAAACAGAGTCTGCCTGTAGGTCTTCCTGCTTCGAAGTCTGATTTGAGACCTTGCGGTCTGAGTCGGACCTTATTAGTTTTCACTCGGAAAGTCGGTGTTACGCGCGTTGATAGATCGAGAGAAACCTGGAAGACAGCCGATAGGTGGACTTCAGGTTCATACAGGTCTCAACATGTTTGTCCTGTTCTACGAGAACAAGGCAGACCCATCCATACATTGGAGGTTAAGTGGTTCTTAATCTTGATAGAATATGTCTACTTCACTACGTGAACAGAAATAGGACGTGATACATCTTTTCAACGTGTTCCACAGGATACAGATACCTACTTGATACAAATTTAAACCAACATTCAAAGGTAAACACAATAATTTTAGGGCACACTTCAACAAAAAGTTGGTCAGTATGATCATGATGTGAAGCCACTCCATAAAGGAGAGATCAGGGGTAAGAACACTCACTAAACCCTACCCTACATTGAGAAGAGATAGACTAGTAGTGAAGGAACACAGCCGTGCGACTAGCGAGTTTTGCAAATGACGTAGATTTATAGATACCTCACGATTCTAGGATTATAGTGGACGAGAAAAATATAATGAGTTCAAAATTTTCCTACTGTCATTATTTATACACTCCATCACTAAGGAATCCGACTCCATCAACAAGAAATTACTCGACTTCGGAGAGATTGAACTGGCAGAGGTGGGAGAAGATTGTGAGATCATAGTTCGTAGATTTATAGCCATTTCACGACTATAGTGAAAAATAGGGATGGCAAAAAAGATCGATTTAAAAAAAATCGATTCTTTTGAAAAAAACTATCGATATTTATAGATTTTTTTTCTTGAATAGATGTTGAATGAATAGAATTTAAGTAAACTTTGTACACATTGGGATCCAAAGTTAGCTCCAGCATTTGGTGATTTTACTTGGGTATGAATTTTGCTTGAAAATTATCGATTCTTGAAAAAATCGATACTTTTAGAAAAAATTGTATCGATTTTTTCCGATTTTTATCTGAAGGATTGATTCGATTTAAATCGATTCATTTTGAAGAATCTGAAATCCCTAGAGAAAAGTTGCAAAGGAAAAAAATCACGCCGAGGCAGAGAGGAGGATTACGGAGATAGTATCGAAGGTTTCGAGAATCCCGCGGAGACATACACTTTTAGACATTTAAACGAAAAACCACAATTATGAGATCTTAAGATTCTTTTTTTCGGAAATGAAGTGTATACGAGTATATAGTGTATATATTGGATTGTTCCAAATTTTTGACAAAATCATATATTTTTATTTTTGGTTTTTTGATCATTTTAAGGAAACTAGGTAAAATGAGGCTCAAAAACACACAGATTTCACATTTTGGAAATAATTACCTATTATTGTAACTCCGTGATTATTCAATCTACAGAAAACAAATTAGTCTCCAACTGCAGAAAATTTAACTTAATTTAAAAAGTTATTGGGCATAAATTATTGAAATAGTCATAGTATGGAAGTTATAAGTAGTTGAGAAACTGAAAAAAGTGCACACATGGCAAAAAGTATTAGAGGATGCAAATTTGGAAATAAAATTCCCTTACGGGTCCCAACGACATATAAAAAAAGTCTGCCAAGTTGGATGGGCAGTATAGCTTCCTCACTCATTGTAACATGGACGTATAGAATCAGTTGGCGAAAAACAGGAGAGGAAATGGCCTTGGAGCTCACTCAGCTGATCAGTGACCACTCAGGCACCTTCAGCATTCTCCATTGACCCTGCCTCTCAAATTTCAGCTTCCTGCGTTCAACAGGAGAGAAAATGGCCTTGGAGCTCACTCAGCTGATCCGAAGGTGCTGAAATTTATAGGGGACCGTCTAGGACCTAACCCGCACAATCCCTGAAAATTTCATCAAAATCGGACCACAGGTTAGTATAGTTTTGCCCGGGACAAGGATTGACCACAGACAGACCGACAGACCGACAGACCGACAGACAGACAGACAGACAGACAGACAGACACGGAACCAAAATTGTTCGGGAAGCTCTAAAACGCAAAAAGCAAGTGGAAATTTTGATTTTGGAGGACATTTTTTTTTTCACTTCTTTCACGAATACAAAGCTTCCCTACCTTCGGTAGTGAGGAAGCAAAAAATCGAATAAAACATAAATCGGAGAGGCATACTTGCGTACGAGTCTGCAAGACATTCAGACGGCCCGGGTCTTCCCAGAGTAATGATTCTTGCAGTCTAGTAACCGGATTTGTTGATCTGTCTCTCATAACGCTTTTCGATTCTCTGTGCCAAAGTAAAGACATAAAATGTCAAAATCGTAGGTTCCCTCGCGTTAGAAATGTTCGATTTATAAATTGACTGGGCTAATTACACGGTTGTAGTGAACGATCCTTTCCACTCTCGTGAAGATATCAAGAAGATTCTCATTTTTATACACCAAAACTCATTATTTAAGTTTTTCGAGTAATTCTTTTGACTTACTTCTCATTGATGTCTGAGTTAACCACTATTATACATGATAAACGAGGAAAAGTTGGTCGACATGACGAATACACGGTATCTTGAAGAAATAGAGGTAACTATATACGAGTCACACCGAGAAGAGATACATTTTCTTAATTTTCAATACGACGTTGAAAAGAGATTCACAAGAATACCGCGAGACATACATGGATAGAGTGGGAAAACCTTCAGTTTGAAAGACATTTCAAGATTATTAATGATTATCGCGTTGAAACTGTTGTCATTATTCATGATTACTTTACCTCTAAAACAAGGAATAACTTATTCAAGTTGTTCGTATAATCCCCTAGACTTACAGGATGTCAATGCAGTCTGAGCAAAACACGATTATAGATAATACACGGAGGTACTTTGGAAGTCGAGGAAAAGTTAGTGGTCATCGTCACGAAGCCTCTCCATCTTGAAGAGATTAAGGGAATACGAGTACCCACACCGAGAAGAGATCAATGTTTACATTTAAGTAGTGGCACACGACATTGAAAAACACAAGAAAGCAGTACATAAGACATATCGCACATCCGGAGTAAGACTGGTATAAGTCCGAAATTGGCGGTTTTGAGTTATATATTCCACCAGATAGCTCTCGTCGAGCTCTACACGGGGGTAGAACGGGTTTAACGATAACTTAGTTATTGGCTGCTAGAGAGCAGATAAACCAGTATGGTTCTGAGCCATTCTTCTACCATGGCGTCGGAGCAAGACTGGATCACTTCAGTTATGCGCCAGACGCCGAAGTGTGATGAACTCAAGGTATGTGTAATACTGGTATATATCAGATGTACCGCTTTTGATCCAACAATAATTAGAGTGGTTGATCTAGTTTTAAATTACAATTACATTGCAATACTGGTTTATTTTGAGATGCACCAGTATTTCTCCAAAACAAAATGGAATTTCTCTTTGGTCTGCATGTTGTAACGTTGGTATAATATGAGATGTACCACTTTTGATCCGAAAGGTCATGTATTGGTTCCACTTTTAGAATTACAACTCTGGTTTATTTTGAGATGTTCCACCATTTCTTGGGGTAATAGTGGTACATCATAGGAATTTGATCAATTTAAGCATGCTGGTCGCAAATGAAGAGGTAACGAAGCAATTTTGGTATAGCACATGATAGTTAAATAGTATATGAGTGCCGTAGACCCTTGAGATATTAAAAAAATTCGTTCAGATGACTGTTATAGAACAACAAAGAAGTCGAAAATCTTTAAATGCGATTTCCCATCAGTTGGGTTTTTTGACTTATACCAGTCTTACTCCGGATGTGCGATATGTTTAGATTGGGCAATCCTTTAGTATGAAAGAAATGATCTTTTGATAGACATAATGAACCTAAATTTCAATATTATTATTTTATGTTTTTTTATTTTATTTTTATCGCGTTAAAACTATCGGCATTATCGTTTTTCATCACAATGGCATCTAAAACAAAGATTATCTATTCAATCGAACAATTCTTCGTGTTGTACTTTTTAACTTTGAACATACCTAGATAAAAAGAGGTAATTAGGAATTTGGGAAAAGTTGGTCAACGCTGTCACGTAGGAATTCATCGTGAAGAGATTAGGGGTATACGAGAACTTACACCAAGAAGAGATAGACTCTTACTTTTAATGGAAGAACAGAGCGACTAGATCTTGAGTTTTTTTTTTCAAAATTGAAGGTGCGTTATTTATTGCTGTCTCACCGGCCGATCCCGCCCTCACGAGGTGATATCATTCTTTCTTTTTGTTTTCTATTTACTGGTTCTTTTGTTGCGCGGGACACTCGAGTCGGTTTCAGGATCTTCGAACCTGTTCCAAATCTGGGACAACTTTCAATTGAACACTTTCAAATCATATTTCACCAAACACTCCTGAGACTACTCAAGCCCTTTCGCCTCGAAACGCTATCCTATCTCGGGAGGTACGAGATGATTCAAGTGGACAGAAAGAGAAAGGCGACGAGAAAGAAAGTAACCGAAGGATCCATCTCGGTAGATACTTATATACAGGGATATGTATATCCCACGTCCTATTCATAAACACGCCTTGTTTTCATCTATCATGTTTCCATTCAGAATGAACACGCGGGCTTCAACCAGTGTTGCAAGGTGTGACCAAATGAGATCCCAGTAAGGAGAAAACGTATAGACAGAGGAGGGTTCGGTTGGCATCACATGGATACCACGCCTGTTTTTCGACGAATACCTAACGTAAGTTGCATTTTTTGTGGCAAATTGACTCTCGAAAGTATACGAAGAAATTTCTCCCTTACAGGGAAAAACAATAGATCATAATAAAAAAACAATAGACATATCATGGATATGTCCATTGTTGTAGGTGTAATTTGAAAATTAAAATAGTGAAATAAAATATACACAAGATACGTACCTACCTATTACTTTTTCAATGAATAAACAGAATTTTTTTTTCTAAAAAAAAAAAAACACTTTCCGATCGCACATAATATAGGTATCGCAGTATTCTAGAGAACCTTGCTTCATAGCTGCCAATATGTAGCTTGTTTTTGTACCAAAAAAAGTGTCGCAAAAAATTCCTTGACCCCCAGCCAAAAGACATATCTACGTTAAAACCAGTATTAATCTCTTATTTCGAGCTTACTTCATAGTTGTCGTAGGGGCCTATTTCTTTCAAGTTTTTTGAATAGGTAGCATTACTATAGTAGACACTAACAGAGTAAATTTCATCGTTACAATGAGATGAGAACCATCAGTGCTGTTTGAGCTTGACTCAACTGAGCATTTCATCGGGTTTTGTGAAATATTCAGGGACTATGGGAGGTAACCCTTTGTCTCTATTGACGTTCACACTAAAAAAAAAGGGATCGGATTTTTATGTATTTGAAAATGCGAAATATTTTACATTTATATTCATTTATTTTCATCCAATATCCAGTAAATATGTGAAAAAATTTGATACATTTTACAAGATGTTTTGAAAAATTGTTCCATTAAAAATAAGGGTGAGTAGTGGAAATTCACTAATGAAGAAAATGTTTTATACGTGAAAAAAAGCCAATGAACTGGTGATGGTCGGAGAAAGAAATACGAAGAGTTTGAAATAAATAAAATTTTATTCTTCAAAGTGGGTTTCCCAAATGAAGACGCTAAATTAGATGCCTCTGACTAGTCTTAAAGTTGTGAGATATCATTTTAGATTCTATCATGATTTTCGGATTAGTACTGACCAGCATCCAGCCAAGTACCCTTGTCAATACTGGTTGTGGTGGTAGGCGCAAATCGGGATCATTGTCTTTCAAATTTGAACCCGACTAGGAGCTTCCAACGCCACCTTCTTACACAGATTGTACAGATTCTACTACTCGATGTAAAAGGTGAGGAAGGCAGGTCATCCAGTGATGTGATGGCTGTGTGCCAGTACCACGATTTATATAGAGAGCTACGCCACGACATTAACATGCTGTAAAATGGATAATTAAGTGTCGATGCGAGCTACTATACCTAAACTACATCGCTTGGATACCAAACAGAAACTACCTATGCGCTTTGTGCAACATGAAGATGATTGAAAATACGGAGCATTTAATGGCAAGATGCCCAATATTAGGTCATAATAGAAGGATTTACTTTGGCAAGACCTCCCCAAGTCGTAAGGGATTAATCTTAATACTAAATGGAAAAGACTGGGAGAACGTATACAAATTTGCTAAACCTGCGTGGACATACAGAAGATCGCTGATTCAGGAATTCAACTATAACTGATTGAGGATACCAAACGAGTGAACCATGCTTAAAATAAAATCGAGAACAATATTTTGTAATATAATATAAAATATTATACAATTAATAGTTTCAATGCTTAACTAAAATTGATAGATAATAATAATACTATTAACAAGCATACAAGTAATAACAAAAATGATAATCAACAAGAAGCAAAATAATTAACAAGTATAATTAATAACAATTTAAGGTACGCTATCAGTTAAATCCATTAATCAAGTAGTGAACTCCGGGAGACGGTAAACTATATACCAAAGCCCATATTGTTGATTTGTAAAAATGCTGTGATTGTTGCTAATATAAATATGTTTTCATCCATTCATTCATATAAAGGGTGAGCAAGGCAAGTAAAAAAAATCATCTTTGGATTTAAAACAACTACGGAAGGTAGACCTACTGTTATACAGTCAGATAATTTAATAATAATTAATTTTACGCTATTTTTGTTTCACCAAAAAATTTTGAAAAAATTCATTATTAAATGATAAAATTCAGCATAGTTTCTCCAACCTTAACCATGTAAGGGGCGGCATCAGATACGGCAGAACTTTTTCCTTCACACCGTTTGGCCATAGGGGATGCGGATTCATCGAAAAATCGTGAGATTGTGGATTGATTGAATCTTTCAAGGAGTTCACAGTTTAAAAAATACGGTTTGGACATGTAAACAGGAGTTGAGACCAGATATAGAACCACAATTGTTCAGAAAGCTCCAAAAAAAGTTTGGTGAAAATTTTGATTTCGGACCTCCCAAATGCACGAATACAAAGCTTCCATAAATCTGCATACCTACAAGGCCTTTCTTGTGATCACAATATTTATGCGCACTCGTGTAAATGCGGCAATGATCTTTGCTCCTCGTTTGAAAAATATTTAACCTCGTTGATTATTATTCATTATTATCGTACTTCCATTCATGCCGCACAATCGTGCATTGAAGTCACCATTTCCAACGATGTAATTCAATTGATGTACTTTTGATAGCCACGGTAAACGCATTAAAAACACCTTTCAGCACTCGAGTTTTGCAACAACCAGCCTTTACATCGAAGATCGTTAATCATCTAGAAGGTTGATTGAATAGTCCAGGGAAGCCCTCTTTCCTCGCTTTGTGGCGCTGAGCTAACCGAAAAGGCGTGTTCCAATGGAGATTTGATGATGGTGAATCGGGTGACCGAAACGTCGTTATTGTAACGACCATCGTTAACTTGGCAACTATATAGAAAAAGTGTGACTAATGGGTGATTGGTGGCGTTCTCGTCTGTCTCCCCGTTGCTATTTGGCACGCGCGTTGAGAGACAAAAGACGGAGTGACAGATGCTCGGAGATGATCACGGAGAAAGAAGAAGACGGACTCGAAAAGCTACTTTCATGCTGGTTTCCCCTTATTTTGGAGGAAAACCCACAAAATTTGGTTTTGAGGTGAGTGATAATTTGCAGAGTACTGACGAAGTGGCTCGTTTGATTTTCTGCATCTACAGGATGAATAGTGGAACACAATGTCTTTCAATCTGGCTCCAAGTGGGGACAGAATCTCTGTTGACTTCCTTGGCCTCAATACACCTTGATATACAGCCTGCCGTGTGCCGAATGCCGTCGTATCCATAAGGTCTCACCAGACGTCCTCCATCCTCGTAGCTGTTTTACGACCACAACCATCCTCATGAGGAACTCATTTTACAAACATGGAAGACGATTTGCCTCTTGAGAAACTCATTATTGGAGGGAATAAACAAGATCCAAAGAAGAAGCGGAAGACCCAGACCTTTTTCGTGTTCGAGAGTGAATCTGCATTGATACTATTATATGATTGTAACGGAATTCATAGGGAATTGCTCAGACGAAAATGTAAAGTATTGTTATGTTTAGTAGGTATAAATTTATTTACCAAGATGGAGCGATTTTGCAAAGATCCTACCCTACAACACGGTCCAAGCCTAACGTCGGGTAGAAAATCTGAGCAAATCGCATCCCTTCATGAATTCATTTTATTATAAAAGTGTACAAAATGGCGCCGAATTAATAAATATCTATCTAAGCCAGCTCCCAACCGCCTTGAAATTTTGAGAAGAATGGGGCCATTTCCAACTAGTATGAAATTCATATGAGATTACTGACAGGGACAAGGAAAATAATTTGTTCAGGGAGATCCTCCAGGTCTATATTCATAAATAAAAGTCCCCAAACATTTTGAATAGCTTAGCTTCTAGTGGTGTTTTCTTGATCCAATACTCTACAGATTAACCTGCTTCAGACCGCATGATGGTATCTACAGTATTTTCTTATTTATATCTGTTCTTGTGAAGCCATGTTTTGTGTCTCGGATGAAAACGAGAGTTCGGGAAAATGTATTAAGAATAGAGATCAGAGAGAAACAGCGTTGTGCAGTGAAATTCGTGAAACTAGGGAATGGTTTTACGGAAACGTTTCTCATGGTTACAGAGGCTTATAGTGAAGGAGGTATGTTATGTACCACAGTTATGGATGGTACAAACGGTTTAAAAACAGAAGAAAATTGGTCGAAGATGACGGAAGATCTGGTCGACCATCAACACCAACAATCGACGTCGCTCCATTGTGAAGGTCATGTTAACTGTTTTTTTCGACGCCAAGGGGTTTGTTCACCGCGAATTAATACCAAAAGGTAAAACAATACCGACTAATACCTGGGGCAGATCTGAAACGCCTGAGGGGAAGACGGACTCAATTGTGGTGGGGTGGCGAGAGGTTTTTTCAACACGACAACGCGCCAGCTCAATGGCTATCAGAACGCCAGTTTTGGCTAAAAACGCGACAACGGTGCTCCCCCCCCCCCCCCCCGCCAACACATCTGACCTGAAGACATCTTCCTGTCCCCCTTACTCAAAAGGCTGCTGATAGGAAAGAGATTTCCCACCATCGAAGAGATCACGAAGAATTCAGCCAGGGAGCTTATGGCCATCCCAGGAAAGGATTCCAGGACTGTTGGAAAACTTGGGACAAACGCATTATGCGAAGGAGGAAAGTACTTTGAAGGGAATCCAAGCGAATAATTTGTAAATGAACCTTTTGAACAGACCTCGTAAAATCTAACATAAAAGCTGTTATTCTCATAGTCATTCCGAGATGGAAAATATTTTACAGCAAAAATATCTTCTTTCCTAGATTTGGAGAGAACATGTCACGGACGTAACCGTATTTGTAACCTACAAGGTCCATTCGTTTGTCATATTCTCCAAGTCATACCCTAATATTCTTCGAATATTCCCCAGATTCCAATTGAACTACGATTCTGGGATTCACATTGCCTTATACTTTACTGCCTAGTAATTAGATTTTGCTCAAATTTTGAGAGTAGAAGAAAATGTATCGACCACACCCTAGGAATTTCATTTCAGTGACTAATCAAATCATTCGTTGTCACTGCGCATGCGCAAACGCCTCACCTCAAAAATCAAAACATTAGAAATCAGCTTAAACGTTATTCATTGAGACCCTTGCTACAGCCCTCCTCCAATTCGTAACTCGATGAAACATAAATTCACTAAACTAACGAAAAATGTATTTTTCAATAGATAATTCCCAGATAAAGTCGAGGAATAAAATCGAATAATTCTTGTGACTTGCTTTTGAAGGTGCCTTATCTAGCCTGTGAGGCGCTTTACATTGATGGTTGATGTAGAAAGTAAAAGTAAAGTAATGTAAACAACCATTTCAGGTTGGATTTTCGTCTGACTGCCATTCCTGGCGTCGCGGACGTCATAAGTTGTCTTCCAGAGGGAAGATCAAAATTTGTTTTGATGATTTCGCTCATGGCTTCCCATTGCCTCACCGCCTTGGGTTGGGACGATGAGAGCCGAAAAACGCACGCTGCCGGCGATGACCCTTGAACCCACGACCCCCGCGGAAGTCGGTCCAAAGTCCTCAGCCAAACAACGACGTCCCAACGACTGGACCCCTGATAGTTGATGTTTTTGGTGGTAGAACATTTCAAGTAAGTAGGTAGAAAAACCTTTATTGTCGATCAGTAATTGAAAACATTTCACTCCCCATTTACCAGAGTGAATATTTGAAGGAGAAACTCCTCACGATTTCCTTGCCTCATAACAAATCCGAAGTCAAAAATCAGCAACGATTTGAAGGTAAAACGCCTTATCTCAATTTTCACCTTTTCTATTTAAAAAAAAATATGAAAGTAAAGGTGAAAACTAACCTCACTTCAAAATTGAATTTTGAAATTTTTGACCACCATCAAAAATAATGCCAAAATTAGGGGTGTGTGTGTGTGTGTGTGTGAAAATCGTATATTCGTAAGCCCTGAAATTGAGGCTTTTTTCTTCAAGCGGCAGAATAGACAGAGGAAGTTACTGTTGTTACAAGAATACATGCTACAGTTTTCAGCCAGTTTCTATGGAATTTCCATCGCTCGAACTTGAATTCCTATAAACGCCATTTCCTCACTACCTAATTGTTTGCCTCAACCTTGTAGAGAAGTTAGAAAGGGACGTTTGGACCATCCTCTACGTGTAGGTATTGTCGTGATCGGATCATTAGCATCCACTCCGCATGCGCTGAAAGTAAAACCCTTGCCGCGGGCCTTACTTCCACAATTTTTTATCCGATTACGATGAACTTTCTAGAGATAACGAGGGTTGGATGGTCCACACCGAATTTCAAGGAAGGTCATCACATCAATAACCTCAATATTCCACCACTTCTCTCAAACTTGAGGCGTGATCCTATCATCAACACACTGACGTTACATGCAAGGAAGTAAGCGTCACGTCTACTTGCTCATTATTTAAGAGAATTCTCCTCATTTTTCGGATCTCATCTGGTGAGTAAGGAATGCAAAATCATGACCCACTTCTGAGACGAGTAGTTTTTTTTCGCAATAATTCAATTGAACAATCGAACCTTCACAATTAACTGGAGTTTGCAATTATGATCAAAACTTGAACGATTTGCTGGCTCTTCAGGGTGAAGACAGAGGATGTCGTGATTTGGCTTCAATCGAAAAAACTCTTGGAATTGTTTAGGAATAAGGTTAGTGAATGACTTGGCAGCGTGACTTAACGACTTGAGTAAGGTGAGAGGTGCCTTTTCCCAGGGTCTCCGATGAGTTAAGAGCCCCACCGGGGAGTCTGCAGTCAATGATTAGAGGTTGGAAGATGGAGACTACGAGACTCCTGAGAGGACTACGAGTGCGACAAGGGCATAAAACAGGTTGTAGTGAAAATTTCTCTTCCTCAAGAGGTCAGGAGGGTCAGCTTTTGCCTGGTGGGGGACGCTGCAGGAAGTGAAAAGAAAGAGTGGATTATGGAGGAATGTGCTGAGGTTGGGTGCTGCGCCCCGCGGCGCTCTTCCGAAAGGCTCCATGAAACATAATTTTCATCTTTAAAAAGATAGTTTCTATGACCTGCGTATGTTGTTTCCGCCTAACTAATTTTGACACCGCAGATTTATGTGAAACTGAACGTGAACTGGTCGGGCAAGACAGAATTATTCCACAATTCACCTTCCCTTTCTTTAGGTTCTAAGTTTTTCTTTTTGACTTCATAATTGATTGTACTCTTGGCTCTTGGATGGAGATAAAACTCACGTTTTTATCGAAGCAGTGTGCCCACAATGGCGTTTCAAGGCACGATAGCCAAGTGATTTTTTGGATGGTTCTTGATTTGTGGTTGTCTCAAAGGTTGTATCTCTTCATTTGAAAGTGATTGAATCCCATATTTTCTATTCTAGAGTGCTGAAATGTGGTATTCAACATCTCGTGGACCACTCGTGATAGAGATGAAGTCCAATCAGCTACTTGAACTTGTTCTACGGTTAATCGTGCAACACTGAAACTTGGTACCTACATAGGATTGAAAAGTACCTACACAGTGTTCGAATAACTAAGGTAAGCAGTAAAAAGTAAGTAAAGTAAACCACCATTTTAGGTTGAATTTTGCCGATTGCCGTTCCTGGCGTTGCGGACTGTTTGATAACTGAGATAAGTCAGATTAGTAGTTTGAGCAGAAAAGCCGACTTCTCGCTCGTATATCCAAGAGCAGTAAACTATGATTCTTAGACCCTTTGGTACCACTGGTAATGACAAGGAGGAGGTCAGATCAATTGGGTAGTTGTAGGAGGTATAGTTCAGGAGGAGTTTTCTATGACGAGGGTTGGTGCAGGAAGAGATACGAATAAAGGAGTCTATAGCTGGACTGAAGGGTTTAGTAAAGGAAGAGTTCTGAATACAAGAGAGTCTTAGCTCAGTGACTAGAAAGCCCGGTACAAGTTGAGGTCTCAATACATGAGAGTCTATAGCTCAATTACTAGAAGGCCCAGTACTGGAGGAGGTCATATCAGTAGGGTAGTTGTAGGAGGAACAGTTCAGGAGGAGGTTTCTATGACGAGGGTTAGTGCAGGAAGAGATACGGATAAAGGAGTCTATAGCCGGACTGAAGGGTTTAGTAAAGGAAGAGTTCTGAATAAGAGAGTCTTTAGCTCAGTGACTAGAAAGCCCTGTACAAGTGGAGGTCTCAATACAGGAGAGTCCAGCTGAGGGTCCGGTAGAGGAGTCTATAGCTGGACTGGAGGGTTCAGTACAGGAAGAGTTCTGAATACAAGGGAGTCTTTAGCTCAGTGAATAGAAAGCCCAGTACAAGTTGAGGTCTCAATACAGGAGGGTCTACAGCTCAATTACTAGAAGGTCCAGTGCAGGAGGAGGTCATATCAGTTGGGTAGTTGTTGGAGGAACAGTTCAGGAGGAGGTTTCTATGACGAGGGTTAGTGCAGGAAGAGGTACAAATAAAGGAGTCTGTAGCTGGACTGGAGGGTTCAGTATAGGAAGAGTTCTGAATACAAGAGAGTCTTTAGCTCAGTGACTAGAAAGCCCAGTACAAGTGAAGATCTCAATACAGGAGAGTCCAGCAGTGTCCAGTAGAGGAGAGTCCAGCAGTGCCCAGTAGAGGAGACTCTATAGCTCAATCACTAGAAGGTCCAGTACAGGAGGAGGTCTCGATACAGGAGAGTCTATAGCATATTGACTAGAAGGACCAGAACAAGTGGAGGTCTCAATACAGGAGAATATAGAGCACAGGAGGAATTACAGAAAGAAGTCTCAATGACTAGAGAACCAGATCATTGGCTAAGAGGAGGTTAGATCAGTTGGGTAATTGATGAGTACAAGGATTACAATACAGTTTTAATATTGGTTATAACAGCCTTTGGTTATAACCCTTTGCGTGAATACAGGTTAACTACCGTCAAAAATGTATTTTCTTGATTTGAAAAAAGTCAATGAACTTCCTTTAAAACTTCGAGAAAATGTCGGGGTTGAGAGTGAAATGTAGTGCCCCCTTGTTATAGCAGAACTACCAATTACTCGGAGGTCACCGGTATCCTATCTATAATTTTTACCATAGTAAAATATGATTTTACCATGTATCAGCTTATAAATTAAGAGTTACCTCTACATAGGTAAGTAATAGGTAGGAGATAGTGGTTGTAAATTCAATAATCATTTCCCGCTGCAATTAATCAGGACAGGGTCATAACGCGGCTAGTAATTGTGGCGCTCCCGAATTAATAAGTGAAATGGATTGATATGCCGTGTCTCTCGAGAAAATCGTAGCTGTGACACATAAAGGGGTCGGCAAATAATGTTAAGGCGTGGACGGGCGTTCCGACCTTGAATTTCCGAGCGTGGCGGGTGCCCCCAAGGATAATGATTCACATCGATACTGAGATATGATTACCTACAATGGGCCGCAAGCTTGCCTTTTCATTTGCGGCCAAAGGCTTCGGATCGGGCTTTTCAGAGCGGTTTGACCCAGATCGGCGACCGCGGATCTACGTGATGGGCATTGTGATAGTTTTTTCGGCCTCATCGAGCAGGAGGAAGGGCAGGAGACAGATTTTCTCGAATCTATCGCTATTAGAGGAAGCAGAAAGTAAATCTCAGTGCCTACAAAGGCTAACTTGTGAGTAGGTCTCAAACCCACTAACTTCTAACTTACTTAAGTTTGCTTCTAGCTTATGAGTAGGCGTAGGTTTTCTGAATGTAGGTCTTAATCAATGGGAATAGTGGCGGATTTGTGGCCTCGTCAGACGAGAAGATATTCTGGAGATTGAAAGTATCACTGTTGTATCGGAGGCAACAGGAAGTGCATAAGTATATAATAAGATACCAATTAATTATTAAGAGATATTATCTCTGCATACAGTTGGTTTGGGATGGAGCAGTCCTCTGCTTCATACATACGATACTCCGGCCACCAGTTAGGTAAGTTTTTTTAACTATGCACGTATTTACTTCCATAATACTCGTACTAATCACCCAGAATCGAACAGATAAATGACGGCGCAGTTTGATAACTGTAGGTAAGTTGCCGGGAGTATTGAGGAATACTGGTTGCTTCAGGCAGGAAGAAACTCAGGAGACCGATTTTCCCATTGGAAGCATCAGCTCGAATCGAGTGGGTGTTTTGAGCTCAAATACAGCTTTTAGGACATTTGCCAAAACCATGTAGACTTGGATCAGATAACTAGGTTCACAATTTATCCACCTGTCAGGATCATACGGTATAATGATGGAGGACAGCTGATACCTGAAGAACATGATGGACTTTTGTGGTGGTCTTCAAGACTCGTCGGTCGAAGGAAAGGACAGGGGCATATTTATCTGTTGAATTCATCAGATGTCAGAGGCAATTGAAAGTACCTATCTGTGCGAGCTTTTGACGGGCATGTGGACTATGGACCTGACAGATAACTCCAAACTGACTTTTCGGAACATGTAACAGGCAAATGGATTAGAAAAAGGTACCTATTATCATCACCATCCACTCGTCAGGATCATACAAACGAATGAAGGTCTACGTCGACTGATCTGGGACAATGAGGATCCGAATCGAATGATAATAGGACAATCCGTGGACTCACCTGGCTGATTTTTCTCTTGTATACGTTTCTGAACGATGGCGAAGAACATCAATGACAGCTTATACGGTTTGATGACTGGGGACAGAGTTCACTCTTGAATCGTTAGTAGGTAATACATCTCAAACTCAAAAGATTAAGTACTTCTATATGTGTCCAGAATAGATTGCTTAATAACTTTTCTGATGACGTTTTTGCATCAGCTTGTTACTGAATCAATATTTGGATAGATTCGGTAATTTACAGTAGCCCTTCTGTCAGACTTTCCTGAGACACACATTGGTAGGAGACATCTAATGTACGAGTTTGATAAGCAAATAGCTTTCATTGAGAGTATCTAGCTTGAGCTTCCTAGGTATCATTACTTAGAATGAAATTGTGCTTATATTGCAAGTTATCGATGAAGTACGTTAGGGATGATTATGTAACTGGTACGTGTCTCAACACCACACTAGCAATTCTGACCTGCCAACCCTTCAGCTGACCCCGTCGAAGATCAATTTTACGTAACGTTTGATTTCCTGAATCCACGTTATCTCGTATCGAGCGTTCATTCAAAACTTCGTGATGATAAAGCAGGTTCAGGTGGGTACAGGTTCAGGTAAGGTACCTGCACGTACGTACAAGGTGTTCCTCGCACTTAACAACCAGTTTCTCAAGTTGGTTTTTTCGACTCTCTTCGACCTTTTCGCCTGCGACCTCGTCTTCAAACCCCATTTTGTTTACTCATCGCCAAGCCCTCTCGTTTTGAGGTCGAAGACTGCCATGTGGCGGTTTTTGTTCACAATTTCTCATCACTATGCCCAACTCAAACTGAACGGTTTTTGGAACCCTAAAAAGTCCAAAATGGGAATTCATAAATAACATAAAAATGAGTTTCAAATATTGCGATTTTAACGGAGTTTGGAGAAATAAGTTAGTTTTGTGAGTTTACATTGTTTTGTACTCTATTATTAAAGCATTGAAAACAAGCATTCCTAGTAACAAAATTAACAACAACAAAAATACACACCTACCGATTACTTTATAATAGGGATGGGATATCGATAATAGCGGAACATCGTTATTTCCCTTCAGATATCTGATATTTCTATATCAATATTTTGATTTCGGTAATATTGGAATATCTATAGTTTCCTTGCGATATTATCGGTTTAAAAAAAATCGTAACAAATACTGAAAAATACAATAATTGAGTAGCTAGGTCAGAAAGTATAAAAAATGTGAATAGGTGAGTTAAAAAATCGATGAATGTGTGTTTGATTTAATAGACTTTATTTAGGAATGGGCACTTGATGTGAATGAAAACGTTAATATGTTTTTATGAAACAAAGATTTTGTTTGATATTTGACCATTGTCACACAAAAAAGCAATCGTTTCATCTTATTCTTCTTCTTCTTTGAACAGCAAGGTACTCTCTTTCTATTCACCTTATATTAGCACTAAGTGCAACATGAAAATGGCCACCTATTCACCTTGTTCCCAGTAGATGATTTAACTGATCAGTGAGCCAATATACTTTGATACTAATATACTTTATACTTTGATGCCAATATCGATATTTTCTTTTCAATATCCCATCCCTACTTTATAACTACATTGTCGGCAGGAGTAGTATAGGGAACACTTGCGTTAACCATACTGCCAACACAAAAATGTCAACGAAAAATCATTCCAATTGGTAGCACTGCTTCTCATTCAAAATTTGTTTTTACGGTAAAATTATCGGGCTACTTTTCTGATGACGTCACGGACTATTTTTTCCGTAAGGTTGTGATGTTGGTAGCATCGTTTCACATTCAAAATCGGTTCACTTACTAAGTTATCTGACGTCATAGCCAATTTTATAAATATTTGGATGATAGACATATTTATAATTTTTAGAAAAACTGTGTTCGTTCCACTGAGAATTCCCATTAGCAAGTACTACCCGCATGAAGCCTTTCTCACATTTGTCGTAGGTCGAACATTTATAAATTGATCCGTGACGTCATCAGAAAAGAAGCCAGATAACTTCAATGAGTGAAACAAGTTTGAATGAGAAGCAGTGTTCTCAACATTGAAGTAATTTTTCCTACGATTGAATCAAGTTTCTCATGTACCGAAGACAAGAATTTCTCGTGATTTTTAAGGTAGGTGCCAACATGGTCTGATAGTATGTTTTTGAGATTATTTAGACATTTACAATCCTAGAGAACTGAGGTATACATCAAAGTAAAATATTTTCAACAGGAAGCATTAGGACCTTCAAGTTCCTGAAGTTAGTTCCTTTTAATTTGAGTCATTATTTGAACGTATCTTTCTGAGCTTCTTCTTTCTGGCTACGAACAAGCTTTATACTTTAATTGTTACCTACGCTTCATGGGTGGGACATTCCAAATATCTCCGATGGCGCTGAATCTTTGACAAAACTACTTGAACGTCAAACTGTTACCTACCATAATAAACGTTTTATACTTATCCAGAAAATTAAAATTACATATCTTCACTTGGCTATCTTAACCAGTCCCAAGCGTTGTTTTGACAAGTTAACTCACCAGTTAGGGCACTTGGAAGTGGAGCCAATGGAAGTACTTTACCTGCAACAATCAAATAATAACAAACGATTATTGAAGATGTTAAAGAAACGAATAAAATCACAAGCTATGAGATTGTGAAAAACTATTTTCATAAAAAATGGAGTTGAAAAGAACGTTGTCTATTTCCACGAAAATAATGAGTTACAAGTTAAATCGATTTCGACGGATAGATCATCGTCAGTAACAAACAAAAACTGAAAGTACATCACAGAGAGTATAGCTTATAAAGTCAAAAGTGAAAGGGAGCTTGAATCCCATTGGTCAAGAAAGTGAAAGTCACACATAATCAGATTGAGGCAGATATAAGTGAAAGGCGAATCCTATTGGCTCAGAGAAATTGATCCCAGATCCCTTCGATTTCTCTGAGCCAATAGGATTCTCCTTTCACTTATATCTGCCTCAATCTGATTATGTGTGACTTTCACTTTCTCGACCAATGGGATTCAAGCTCCCTTTCACCTGTGACTATATATTGGTTACTGATGGTGACCTAACCGTCGAAATCGATTCAACTTGTATCTCATTATTTTCGTGGAAATAGACAACGTTCTTCTCAACACCGTTTTTATGTTAAAGAAAATTATATACAATATGATATCCAAAAACGTTTCTTAAACATAAATCTAACTTTATATAAATAATTTTTTAACTTTATCTAAATATAACTTTAATTATACTAGCTAATCTGGTGAGTGGGTTGTGGACAGGAAACGAGAGTGAAAATTTGAATTCTGAGTTTCCGTTAAAATTGACTTAGCACCTGGAAAGTTTCAATTGTGTTCATCTTTCCCGACGGTAAACGTTACTCTTTCAGCATATCCAACAGTTGACGGTAAATTAACGTTACGTCAGTGGATTTTTGAATAAATGTTCTCAATAATGAACCTTTGAATTGAACAAGAAAACATGACAACCCCCTGAAATTGATGGTTTACGTATCAAAAAATGTAGAATGCGAAAAAAAATTGAAAAATTTCGTCCAGTTTTGCCGTTTTTGAAATTTTATTCTGGTGGACCGATTTTGATGATATTTGAGTGTCCCGGTATTTTGATTTTGGAGGACTCAAATTATTCGACCTGCTTCACGAATTCAAATCAATAATTTTCATCTTCTATAACAAGGAAGCAATAATTCATTATCGGTGACACAAGGACCGGAATTTTCCACAAATTGACCAGAAGCGTGGAGTTTGTGAGAAACGTCCTCGAGGAGACATGAATAATCGAGGTAGCTCGAGGTGAATATCACCTGCTACACTTGCTTATTACCTGCACTGATCAAGGTAGGCGCCTACCAATCAGATTACAGGTGTGCGGATACTCGAATAACAAGACCTCCACTAATCAAACACTCACTTCCGCGGGAGTCGAGGAAATCGTTGGGGGGTTGTTTCGCACTTTCAGGGTTGTCGTCATCATTAGGGATATTAATTGGGTCGAAAATAAAGAGATCGAATCAGCGATCACGGTATTTTAATAAGGACAGAGATCGATTCGAAACATCCTAGGGTGATTGATTATCATTATTAGTTAACTCACCAACCCACTACAATTTTTACATCATGATATATATTATTCCGGTTCACAATTTCGTTATCTTTATGGTATCGAGACCGATAATAAGGTCTAACTTGTGTCAAATCGAGCAAACCCAGCAATATCCAAAACCGTAGGTGCTGTTCAATAATACATACTTCTATCAATTAGTAATCAGTAATTTAAGCTAATCGTAATTTGTAATCAGAATAGTAATTGAAAAAGGTAATGGGACATGAACCTGGGCATTTAAAAATGTATATAAAAAAATTGTACAACTAAAAAAACAGCTTAAAAGTTCCAGTCATGTAGCATGATTGAATAAGAGAATTTTCGTAGTTTTTAGTAGGAGGATCACCCAGAGTTCTGTGGGACCAACTTTTCGCTCAATCAGGATAATTTTAAGATAAGTAAAGTAAACGTCATCTCAGGTTAATTTTCCTGAGAAGGTCCTGGAAGGTAGGAATCGGTACTGATAATTTCGCTCATGGCTACTTATTGCCTCAACCGCTTAAATAGAGCGGGGTTCATAAAAAAAATAAAAAAAAAAAAAATCAAGACATGCGATGCCGTCCTCGAGCGGTCATCAATCCTATTATATTATGTAGGTTTCTTTTAGTAATTTCTTATGGTCAATTACTGAACATGATAGACCAAATCATCAACACGGTTTCTTATTGTTTATTTTGCTTTATTTGTACGATGTTCTTGACTAAGATTGAATTTCACAATAAGCCCAATATTTTATATGATATTTCATTGAACCTCATTTTTGTTTTCACCCTGTTTTGTGTCAAAATCAGTTGCCTGAGTGGAGCACCGACCTCACAAATCAGACGCCTGAGGGGAGCAGCGGCCTCACAAATCAGACGCCTGAGGGGAGCAGCGGCCACGCAGATCAGTTTACCGCCTAAATGGCTCGCAGGGGGGCTCCGCCTTGATGATGGAAGCTAATCCGAGCGATGAGCCACCTGCGGCTCCGGGGTCGCGCCTGTCCTCGGGCGGGGAAAGTGAAGTGGCTGAGAAGCCCCGCAGAGCCTCCCTGCCCAACAGATCGATGCTCGTCTTCTGTTTCATTTGGTCCTTCTAATACGATATTATAATATAAATGTGTCCCAGCAGTCATTTGGTTCATTTATAGGGTGTTCAATCAGTCAGTTGGTCCATCTATAGGGTGTTCAAGCAGCCATTTTGTGCATTTGAAGTATGTCCCAGCAATCATGTGGTTCATCTATAGGGTGTTCAAGCAGTCATTTTGTGCATTTGATGGTTGTCCCGGCAATGATTTGGTTAATCTATAGGGTGTTCAAGCAGTCACTTTGTGCATTTGCAGGATGTCCCAGCAATCATTTGGTCCATGTATAGGGCGTTCAAGCAGTCACTTTGTACATTTGTATATCCCTGCAGTCATTTGGTCTATGTATAGGGTGTTCAAGCAGTCATTTTTTGCATTTGAAGGATGTACCAGCAATGATTTGGTTCATCTATAGGGTGTTCAAGCAGTCACTTTGCGCATTTAAAGGATGTCCCAGAAGTCATTTGCCATCGATAGGGTGTTCAAGCAGTCATAATATGCTGCAGTCATAATGGACTATATTATAGTACATTTAAAGGACATCCTAGCAGTCATTTGGTTCATCTACAGGGTCTTCAAGCAGTCATCCAGTGCATTTGAAGGATGTCCCAGCAATCATTTGGTTCATCTATAGAGTGTTCAAGCAGTCACTTTGCTCATTTAAAGGATGAGCCAGAAGTCGATATCATAGAAGACTAAATTATAGTACATTTGAAGGATGTCCCTGCAGTTATTTGGCCAATTTGAAGGGTGTCCCAGCAGTCTTTTGGTTCATCTACAGGGTGCCGCAGCTGTAAATTGGTCCATCTTGAGCTGGTACTAGCAGCAGTCGTTTTGTGAAGGACTAGTCGAACGGGACAGGGGATAAGTTGGTCCCAGAGAGCATTAATGAAACAAACAAACAAAAATTAAAAAAAAATTATTGAAAAAACAATACCTGCCTGTTTTTTGAACGTTTTCTTGCTACCTAGTGTGTTTTAAAAAAGGTTTTCCTCCACTTATGGTGTACTATTTTCGATATGAACCTTTGGAATCGAACAAGAAATTTTTTTTTTTTTTTTTTAACCCCCTCAAAATATTTTGGTTTAAGTTTCCAAATCCAAATTCCGTTTCCAATAGAATCCAAAAATCGAATAAAAAATTGGCCGTCCGTCCGCCGTACGCGGCAGTTTCCTCACTTAGCATTGACCGATTTTGATGGGCTCCATTTGGGGTCTAGCTGTGCCCCGAAGATTTTGGTTGATGTAGGTCACTTCTATTGGTCGAAAAATGAGGTTTGAAATTTTGGAAACGCTCTAACTAAAAAAAATTAGATATAATGGTATTGTTTTCCATCAATTTAAGTTAGTATAGAATTTTTAGAATTTTTTGAGACCAAACGGTTTGAGGACAAACCGTTGGCTCCCTACGAGAATTTAAGTGTGAATCGCAAAAGGCCGAATCTCCGTTCAAATTTTAGCTGACCGAAATGCGATCTATGTTTTTCTCCAGGTTGGTTGGTGGTAGGAATGGCAAAGCCGTGTTCTTTGCAAACGAATGATCTATATAGAAAAATATTAAACCTTTGTGTAATAATTTGCAGCGTTTTTGCCCCTTAGAAGTGGCAGAAAATAATCAAAACCTTTGGGGCACAACTGGACCCCAAATGAAGGCGATAGCAAATTTTATCAAAATTGATCCCTGGAGAATTTGGAGTTGAAATTTTCAAAACGCCCTAACTAAAAAACGTCTGCCAAGTGGGTGTGGCACATAGCTTCCTTGTATCCATAACCCGATTGTATAGATGATCCGATGCATAGTAGTTAATCTCAAAACATCAAAACAAGTTAATCTGTAACATCCCTGAAAATTCCATTGAAATCGGATGGAAAATGTAGAAGTTATGGCCGTTACAAGGAATTCACGTTTGCGCATGCGCAGTGGCTACTATCAGTCCGAAGGTGGTGATTTTCATAGGGGACCATCTAAATACTAATCTGTAACATCCCTGAAAATTTCATTGAAATCGGATAGAAGATGTAGAAATTATGGACGTTACAAGGAAATTCACGTTTGCGCATGCGCAGTGGCTACTATCAGTCCGAAGGTGGTGATCTTCATTGGGGACCATCTACAGCCTAATCCGCATAATCCCTGAAAATTTCATCGAAATCGGGTAGAAAAAGTAAAAGTTATGGCCGTCACAAAGAAATTCACGTTTGCGCATGCGCAGTAGCTACTATCAGTCCGGGGATGATGATTTTCAAGGGGACCATCTAAATACTAATCTGTAACATCCCTGAGAATTTCATTGAAATCGGATGGAAAATGTAGAAGTTATGGCCGTTACAAGGAAATCACGTTTGCGCATGCGCAGTCGCTTCTATCAGTCCGGGGATGATGATTTTCATAGGGGACCGTCTACACACCAACTCGCACAATCCCTGAAAATTTCATTGAAATCGGACAATAACTTCGTATAGTTATGCGCGTTACAAGGAAATCATGACAGACAGACACACAGACACACAGACACTGAACCAAAATTGTTCAGAAAGGTCTAAAACGCAAAACGCGAGTGAAAATTTTAATTTTGGAGAACTTTTTTTTTCGTCCTTGAAAAGTGAAAACAAAGCTTCCGCTACCTTGGTAGACTCGGAAGCAAAAATGATGTAGGGGTATTGGTTTTTCATCAGTTTAAAATTTAATTGAATTTTCAGAATCCACTCAGAGATCTGTAGGACCAACCGTTCACTCCCCATGAAGTCTTAAACAGAAACACGAGTGAGAATCTTATGATTTCACCGTTTACAAATTTAAACATTATAGTAGGTTCAATGTGTTTCATGTTACATTGGTAAGAAAAAAATTAAATTTCACAATAGAATGACAATTGTTTCAATATTTGGAAAAGTTTTTAGAAATATGTAGACCGCCGAAATTAAGTGTTCAGTTATTCAGTACATCCTGTTCAATCGAGGTTACCTGGAGGGTCTCTCGGCAATTGGCCTACCCCAAAACTCGGATTGCAAATTATTTAAAACCCCTGGTATGGAACCTCTGATTATTTAGGCGGCATTCCACCGATGGAGGACGCCGATTCCATTCATATTTTTCTCAGGCCGCGGAAACGAACGTCGCATTCCGAACAAATTGGCGGTTTTTTCTTTTCTTCGAGTGAAAGCGGCTCATCACGTGAGGTCTACGAATGTCGTGAGTTCGCAACGACCTATCGGAGACGTCGCGACTCGAATTAGGCGTGTTTACTCAGACAAACCGGCTCGGCGAGACGAAAAGCCTTTGTACGAATAAAAAGTTACAAAATCGCAGCATGAGTAGATGAACAGTCTGCTAAGTGGGTGTAGTAAGTAGTTTCCTCGTATCCTTAACGGGATACAATGAAATTTATACCATCTTCAGCCTTACCACACAATCCCTGAAAATTTCATCAAATTTTATTAGCAACTGTTTTGACGTACCAAAAATGCAAAACCTCTTTTCAATGCGGTTAAAAAAATTGTACTTATTGTCCTAAATATTGATTTCGAGCGAGGATTTCGCTGCAAATTATTATGATTTATTCTTTCTGTGTACAGATCTCCAGTCAGCGAAGAACACGGCTTTTCCATTGGAAGTACCTACCAGCCATATTATCACGAAAGGTTTACAATCAAGTTTATGTCTATAGGGACTTCCCCTCCCCAAAGTTGAGGGTGTCTTCAATACGATGATTCTTGGTTGTTGAGGATGCACAAGTGAGTGACATGAAATTCTATTCGAAGAAACGATAAAAGATCGCATTTGATCCGCAGGAATTTAGCTCACTTCTGTCAGCGAACTCTTGTGAGATTCACACTCGTGTTTCTGTCTCATCATGCGCCCTACACGGACTGAGACAAATTTCAACTATAGTCTGATCAATCCTCGATGGCACTTTGAGTCTTGGGTCTGTTACTAAATACTCCTGATCATAGAAGCCCTATCTCAAACTCACGTACTCCAATGTCTTCGAACATACAGCTCCCAAAACTTAATAGTGAGCGGGCAAAGAATAATTCTTATTATAAGGTATTGCACTTCCTCTATGCCTGTAAAATTAACCCTGACGATTTTTGTGATTTAAGGAGCTTTAAGAAGGAGATTTTGATTAAAATTAAAAAAAATTATGGAATAATTTATTTAAATATTTTCATGTTTGTTTGATCTCTCTAGGTGTTTGATATTTAGTTGTTTTTTGTTTTGTTTTTTCTCTGAGACAAGTTCGTAAGAACTTAGTAGGTTGGTGGACAGAAGAAAGAATTTTTATGAGACTGTTGTCATTTCTGTGATTTGTTTTTCTTTCTGTCAATAAATTGATATTCTATTCTATTCTATTCGATACTCACAGGACCGACGGCTTTAGTTGGAGAGATACGAAGGTTCGACTACCTGAGTTCGGTCATCCTTCGTTACCTCGTTGTTGTGTATTAGTAAATCCAAGTGCCATCGAGGTTTGACAGACTATACATGCTTGGGCAATTTGTGTGTGTGTGTGTGTGTGTGAGGGGGGGGGGGGGTTTGAGACCCCAATTGGCTACGGACGTACCCTGACTGGCGCCCAACGTGTTCTGATAAATTTCAGTATAAACGCGTATTCAACTTTTTTGATCGTCTGGGTGGTATCAATCGTTTCTAAACGTCAAAAACTATCTTAACTTTGCTGAAAAAACGTCATGGACATTCACTAATTAGGTACCTAAATACTTATCCTCATTAGCCAAACGGTTGATCTCACAGAGGTCTGGGTGGTGTCCAAAATTCTTTAAAACCGTATCTATTTTAAATGAATGAAAAACATGCATATCGAAGGTTTTCGGGCTAGGGCATTTTAAAACTGGTGCCCCTCACCTCTTACCCATTAGAAGTGGCTGACAACAACCAAAACCTTCGGTGCACTTTGGGTACCTTTCAATCGACGATTCTCGATTTCAAAATATCAAGTTTGGGACTCTCATAATGCTAAAAATGTTACTTCCTCACCACACTACTTAAATTACATTCAATGAAGCTGCTTTGTGCGGTACAGAAGAAAAAAAGTTTCATGTTTACCAGTGGACATTGAAAGAACTACTCCTTATCCAGTGGGACGCCCCCTGGTTCTTTCTGTTTTCTTGTAATTTTATTATTATCCTTTATCTTATCTTTGTTATAAAAATACTGCAAATTATTACAGAAAGGTGCATTATTTTTCTGAATATATTACTCGCCTGCAAAGGTCACAGCTTTGCAATTGCCTCTACCTACTTACCATAGGTACTACCTAACCATTTCACAATCAAGTTTACTTTGAAGAACTAACGCTATTCAATTCAAATAAATAAAAAATTGTGGGTACCTTCATTAGGGAATTCGATTACTGGTTGCTAAGGACGCAAACCTGAGTGCAACTCGAAGAAACGAACAACGATTGTTTTGGTCAGCTATAATTTGGAAGGAGAATAAGCCTCTTTAGCGATTCACACTCGTATTTCTGAATTATCGCTAGCCCAACTCTTAAGTTTCATAGGGAGCGAACGGTTGGTCCAACAGAGCTCTTGGTGGTCTCATTCGTTTATTAAAATTCAATACTATTTTAAATTGATGAAAAAACAATACCTTCACATCGAAAGTTTTTGAGCTAGGGTTTGAAAATTTCAGTCCTTATTTTTCAACCCTTCGAAGTGACTGACTTTAACCACAAGCTTCGGGGCACAAGTAGACCGCAAATGGTGCCAATATACCAAATTTCATAAAAATCAGTCCATGGAAACTAAGGAAAGTGCCGCGTACGGCGGACTGACGGCAACATTTTTATTTGATTTTCGGATTCTACATACCTTTCGTAGTATGTAGACCTGGTAAACCAACAAATTTTGAGGAATGTTAAGATTGTTTTTTCTTGGTCGATTTCAAAGTTTCATTATTGAAAATAATAGACCAAAAGACGTCACTTACCTCCCCTCCCCCCTTACTGTTGAAGAAGTTCCATGCCCCAACCAACCCACTATATAATATTTATGATAAAACAGCGATAATAGTTTCATTTTCGTGAAGTGTCAAGTGAGTGTGTTTGTTGTTGTCGGTGTCCTTTAAGAACATCCAAAACGTCTCAAAGTTGCGCAAATCTCTCGTCACGATTTCCGGATGAATAGGAGCAGATTTCGCCGATACCTCACGACTAGCGTTGGATGCGCATCACGACTGATCTGCCGGCGCATGTACCAGCGTGGGTACGGTCGGTGATCTTTGCACGTAATCTTGATCTACATGATATTTATATACAATATAAAAACAAACCCACGATATTGTAAAGCAACTAACTTCGTAAGTACACTAGGAAAAAGGAGGTTACAAAAAAAAAAACCTCTGCCAAGTGAGTGTGGCACATAGTTTCCTCGTATCCATAACCTGATTGTATAGATGATCCGATGCAACGTACGAGTATATCATCTCAAAACTTATATCACATGATTATGATGACATTTATAGGGAACCATCCAGAGTTTCAATCATACAACCCCCGAAGATTTCAACAAATTCGAATAAAAAATGAAGAAGTTATGGATGTTAAAGAACTTCACGTTTCCTCATGTATAGAAGCTGTTATCAATTTCCTGGGGGACCGTCTTCACACGACCTCCCACTATCTCTGAAAATTTCATCAAAACCGTTACAAAAGTAACTTCGTATAGTTTGAACGTTACGAGAATTTGCATCAGACTCACAGACCGGCTGACTGACACAATTCTTCAAAAAAAAATTTTTTTTAATTGTGTGATTATACCGTTGGGAAGCAGAGATTTTGAAGGAAGTTTTTCCCATAGTGTTTCTCAAAACAAGAGCTCAAAAATGGGTGAAAAAAATTTAATTTTAGCAAAATCAAAAACTCCATTTTGTGTTTTTTTTTTACACATCAGATCTGCTCAAAATATACTTGTTTGGGATTAGGGAGATGGGAATTTTAACGTTCTTCCAGCCGTTCCCTTATTTTTTACATTTACGCGTTACATTAAGGTAGTTATGATAATTTAGGTGAAATAAGATCGAAACACATTTTAAAAAAATCATGAAATAAGATCATAGGGACCACAAACGCAGTGGATATTATCTGAAAATTTCTGAATATTATCTGAAAATTTCATCGAAATCGGATGGAAAAGTGGAAGATGGAAGATGGAAGATGGAAGATGGCTGTTACAAGGAATTCATGTTTGCGCATGCGCAGCAGCTACTATCAGCCCTGGGTTGATGATTCCCATAGGGGACTATCTACACGCCAACCCGCACAATCTTTGAAAATTTCATCGAAATCGGATGAAAAATGTAGAAGTTATGGTAGTAGCAAGGATATCATGATAGACACACAGACAGACACGGAACCAAAATTGTTCAGGAAGGTCTAAAACGTAAAACGCGACAATTTTTCCCAACTTTGAAAAGTGAAAACAAAGTTTCCGTTACCTTGGTAGACTCGGAAACAAAATGAGGTTGAGGCTATATGCCGGTACCAACCTCTAAAAGGCTGTATGCCGGTTCAGGGTGAACAGAATGAAAATTATACAAAATGTGATGAATAAGAGTATAATATTGCAATAAACAATCGTCAAGATTGGTACTACCTACTAGTCAACTACTAATTCGATTCATTAGTTCAATCTGATGAGTCACTGTCCTCCAATGGTCTTCTCTTTCTTTTCATGACTTTGTCATGGGACGTCCTGTTAAAGGAGTAAACTTGGCTTGAAATTTTAGGTTCTGGAAGTTAATGCTCTTGGCTCTGTCGGCTTCATTCTCCTAATCGTCCTCTTCCACTGGCAGAAAGATGAGAAAAAATGAATTTCCATATGAACCGGCATATAGCCTTTGAGGTCGTTACTGTATCTTCAAATAGCCTTTTAGAGGTCGGTACTGTACCTGCATATAGCTACAAAGAAAAATTAATTCACACGGAAATAAGGGGTTAAAACAACTCTGAGGGGAACTTTTTGTTGGAAGTTGGACGCATGAAGAGTGTTGGTCCTTTATCCTGTAACGATTGAAAATGCATTTTTGTAAATAAATGTATTAAATTGACGTGATATCTACTCGACAAGAAAGCCAAGGTCTGGTTCACTATACTGGTCGACTGATTTTCATTGCGAACGAAAGCGCAGAGAAGTTTTTTCGAAAAGTGAACTAACTCATCCTGATTAGGTACCTTCTAAACAGCTTGCCTTGAAAATCGTCCCAATCACCAATTTATGCGGTGGCTTCACCCCAGTTTGCGGTCTCGTCTCGGATCTCTCGAAAGAGACTTGAACGGTCCGGCAGATGAGCACCTTCACCACTGTCATTCCTCGCTTTCACTTTATTTTAAAAGAGATGAAAGATGAAAAAAAAAATTACAAAAACTGAAAAATCGAACCAGTTTTTTTTCTCGAGGCTCGTCAAACGAGGATGTTTGTTCGAGAAAAGGCGAAAATTGTACGTTTGATAGGAGGGGGGAAAAAGACCTTTCATTGAAGGTTTTCGAAAAAGTTGCCAAACTCGGTACAATCTGGTGGTCTTGGGATGGGATGTGGGTCAACGCGATCTCTTTTGGTTCTCTTTTTTTTGGAAGGAACCGGCTGAGGGAGAGACAAGTGTCTGACTGGTGAAGTTATTCCAACTTGTTTCAACGGTCGTCCCGTTTCTTCAGTCTGTAGTTACAGAGTAGTCTTATCTACTAGTGTCTTTCCCTCCGATAAATATTTAAATTCGTTCGGAGGCCTAACGGAGGATTTAGTTAAGTCTTGAGAAATGAAGCTCATCACAGATTCAAAGAAGTGACAGATGATTGGGAAAACTAATTATCTACGACAAGGTGAATCCGATCCAAGTTGAAAATCAAACGTAATAAGATCGACTTTTTGTGATCGATTTTCACCCACCATGATAAAAAAATATCGCAGGAAACGAAAATGTAACGGAAAATATAATATCATGACGGTCTAATTTTTCACTGAATCAATTTAAATATTATCCTAACCCTGAAAAAAAACAATTTAATTCTTTTTGATTGAAATACATTCTTGATCTGGATTCGATTATTCAATTTTCGAATTCAAAAATTTGGTATTGCTTTTGTTTATTCCTACTATAGAATCGACCATTCGTCCTGTTATTAGCGAGACAGTCCCATTTGAGAAAAAAGTGTCTTTTTTAAAAAAAATTCCGTTCATGCAGCACGAGTTAATGAGCATTTTCACAGAAATTCCATGGTGAGAGTAACCATGACTAAGAAAATCGAAATATTACCTAGCTATATGGGAGGGTTTTCAGCCTTGTGGGTGTGGCTCATAGCACAAACCGTTAAAATTATTATTATATCTTACCCTTGGTTAAAAAATACCTCAAAGATTACTCCCTTTGTCACGCCGAACTCATAGAGTACCCACACGTAAATTGTTATTTTTTCATATTTTCTGTGAGTAGGTATATCATACCAACATACTGTAAGCACAGGGTATGTTTAAGCATTTTAGTAGTCAATATTCATGCTTTATTCGCCTCGTCTCATGAAGTACCTACTCGCCTATAGCATTTTTACAACGAATATACCTAAGCAGATTTTCATTATTTTCAATAATAAACCTATGGAATCAATCATGAAAAAAATTTGGAACCCCCTTCAAAATTTGTTGGTTTAAGTTTCAAAGTACCTAACGAATAATCCGAAAATCGAATTAAGAAAAAATCCATCCGTCCGCCGTACGCGGCACTTTCCTTAGTCACCATGGACCGATTTTCATGAAATTTGGTATATGGGCTCCATTTGGGGTCTAGTTGTGCCGCGAAGCTTTTAGTTGATGTCAGTCATTTCTATTCAATTTCTGAAATTGTAATTATATCATAAATTTCGAGCAGAATCCGAATATATCTTAAATATATTACTATTATCCATACAAAAACTTTTTTGAAACTTGCATCCATTAGGATTGTCCAAAATTCCTGTCTAACGAACTCGTCTTTTCATTTTGGTGAAAATTTCAAATTTTTGCCAAACGATTGACTCAAATCATTGTATGGAGTGGTTCGTTCATATCGTTAAAAACATATGATTTTTTTCCAAAAAACTTCAGGAATTGTTTTAAAATGTTCTAAAACGGATTTCAGTGGAAAATTTTTAAAGAAGCTCGTGCTAAAAATATTGAGTCCGTTGCAATAACTTAATTGTTTGAAAATTCGTTAAATACTCGAAAAGACTCGATTATATCTAGAAAATTTCAAGCTGGTTACGAATAAAATAGGTTAGATATATTAGTGGGGTATTGTATTGAAGTAGTAAACACAGTAGATACCAATAAGAGAAAAAAAGGCTTGAATGATTTGGACGCTTGAGCGTAAGATCTCAATGCGAGCGATGACGTTCTTAGTGACACTAAACCTGTACAATTCAATCCCTTTTTCCACGCTAGAGTCTAAATTTTCAGGTTTTGAATCCAGATGGGTCGTTCCAGGCCCAAGTTGGAACTACTTTTCTCTCTACTGGAGTTAACGCTGATAATGAACAGAATTATACTCCATTTTCCTCGTAGATTTATTATTCTGTTTCCCCATTACAGATTCTTGCCATTAAATGGTAACTATCTCTGGTCATTTTTATTAGAAATATCCAAACTCACTCGTAGATAGCAAATACTAGAACTGAGCCATTACTGAGATGAATGACAGTGAAAACAAATTATGTGGGTAGTTAGAAATTAAACTTCTTCCATGCTGGAATTCGGAAGGTCAACAAATCATGAAAGAAGAAATTAATTAAGTGTAGAGCCAATCCCATTGACTGAAATATGTAAACATTCTAGTAATGGAGCACTTATTATTGGTTTCAAGTAACGGCACATTCGAAAGACATCTCCAGTTTCGGACCATCAACGGCAATACAGAATCGATGGACGATCAAAAAACTACAACTAATACATTAAATATTCAAGATATTAGGATAGACCAAGCTTGTTCTTGTGCTGAGAGAGGGATTGGCGATTTAACAGGCTGATCCTTATGAAACAGGACGACTACCAGTTGCGTCAACTCCTTACGTCACCAGTCACCTGAGTAGGTTGTTATATTGAACTTGCGTCTCCGTGCACCGCCCTGAGGGATTCCGAATGCGCTGTTGCGGAGCTGCGAGAAAGTTCACCTCAACTCAAACTCTCCTAATTTTAATGTCTTGACCGGAGCTATGCCAAACATTTAGTGATTATGATGGTGAAGTCGTGGATGATGATGACCGGAGATGATGTTGCGAGAGTTGATCATTTTTGTATTGGGTATTATTTACTGATCAATGAGATAGAAAAATAAATCATAGGCATGTGATTTGCGGGAATTACTAGGTGTGCGTAAAGGAACGAGGATGTGAAGTAGGGTGTAAGTTAATGTTTAAGGGATTATGAATGGGAAAATGGTCAGAACGACAATTTGCATTCTATAACAAACAGATAAAGCATTTTCTTTGTGGTGAAATCGAAATTTATTGATTTTGAATCTATTGATTTTTCCCATGAGGCACCGAAAGACTGGAATATTTCCACGTACAATCATTATTTTATCAATGATAGAGAAAAAAAAGCCCAACTCAAGGTCTCAACTACCGGTCCTAATACTTAATCACGAAGATTCATTCTGGCTCAAATAGATGTCAAAAAGAAAGTAGGTGGAAGGTAACGGCAATAAAGGAGTACTGTTTTGAGGCAAGATAAATATTAATTTCCTTCTTTTCAAAATGTTTTGAAATTTCTCCAAGTTTGTCTAAATTTCTTCTCTCTAACCCCAACGTCTCTTTATCCCCTCGTTCTAATATAGGTGTAACAGCCTAGTTATCACTTCATATTACCGATTCAGACCAATAGAATGTATTCAGAGAGCTCTTCCTAAATGAGCTACTGCCAGAAGGGACTTAATTACTAAAGACAAAAATATCCAATCCACTGTCTTGTCTTATAGGATTCAAGATAATATAAATACCTACACCAAACCTTATTTGCTCCCGCGAATCAATAACATTATTGCAAAGCGACAGTTAGAAGAATGTAGGAATACGAAAACGAATAATACAAAATTTGTATATTTAATACACAAGCAATTTAAAAAAAAGTGTATTTATTTTTAGTGATTTGACTAGGTAGACCTCCAAAGTATAATATCACAACATTTAACTAGTTGATTAAAAATTCAATCAATTCAGTAAATTTCGACTGTAGATTCTTGATGTAAGAAAGGAGAAAATTATCGCACAACGATTTACTATTTTCTATACGGGGTGTTAAACTCACGTAACTGACACTGGGATTCTACGACTGAAGTTGAGATTCTACGACTCATGCCGAGCAATAAGTGACCCTTATTTCACTTGAACAGAACAGCGAGCCAGAAAGAAATCAGAGAACGAGCTGGATGAATAAAGCAATGAGAAGACGGAATTATTTGAAACGGGACAGCACAAATCGCAAACGGACGACACAACAAAAATTATTAATCAAACATTTATCACTGTTATCTAAGTCCTGATTCACAAAACTGCCGTCAGAGTGCATTCGGAATCCCTCGAGGCGGTGCACGGAGACGCAAGTTTATATTGATGGTTTCTTTTTTCTTTAATCTTTTGCAACACTAGGTAGGTATTTTACCGTCTTCAGAATTGCAAATTGAAGCCGTCAACAAAATCGGAAACACCTCAGGTTTACGAGTTATTGGTTGTTTTCGTCCTCCGCGTTTTATGACCATTTATCAAGTTCTTATTCGCTAGGTGATTGTACTCAATCTGATTGTTTATTATGATCTTTGGGAAATTTTTCTTTCGTGTTCACCAAAGGTTCTTCATAGCGGAATCAATGTTTATTTTAAAATGCGAGAAAAAAAATCATCAAAATTCGAACGCTTCGCTTGTTTTAGACCTTTCTAAACGTTTGGTGCAAATCCTCATACGAGTCCAAATCCTCATCGTAACTGCTAAAGTATACGAACTTACAGACCGGATTTGTAAAATTGTCAAGGATGGCCTTCCATTAATTTCATTGCTGCCAGATCGATGATAACCTTTGCGCTAAAAGCCACAAAGTATTATTTCCCCACTATCTATTCGATAGAATATTCGATAGAAGGGATGAAGGAGACAGGTCTCGCATAGCCAAGGAAGGAAGAGATCGCACAATGGCAAGCTGGCAAGAGATATGGACAAGAGAATATAGAGGACGGTGGACTGCAAGGCTAATACCAAATATTCAGAAATGGACAGACAGGAAGCATGGAGAATTGAACGTTTTCCTCACACAATTCTTCACAGGACATGGACTACTTTATGTCAATCTGCATAAAATTGGATATGTCCGCCCTGCCGGAAGAGAGAAGACGATGATGCGCTACACACCTTTTTCAAATGCACCAAATGGGCGGCTGAAAGAAACCAGCTAGTACCAGAGCTGGGGTTAACTCCCCAATGTTCAACTCCAAAAGATGTTGTCATCAAGGTGCTGGAAAGTGAGAGGAGTTGGAGTCTTGTGGCAGTGTACGCAGAGAGTATACTGACATACGCAGAGAGTATCCTGACAAGGAAGACATTGTTAGAATCCGGAACTGATGAAGCGCCCCAGGACTCAGCCTGAAGTAATGTGTTAAACAGTTCCAGGCTGAGATTCCAACGTGGGAGATAAAGAGGTGTTTTTTAGTGCGTTTGAATCCCACATAACCTTGAAGTCGCTATGTGAGACTCCGAATTGGACAACATGTTCTATTCGTACGTAAATCTGAAACAAAACAAAAAATAATGAACTAATTTGGAACAGAGTTCCAACAGGGTTCCTCAGGAACGTAAACCATGCTCTGAACTGCAAGCGCGGCGGACTTGTGAAGCAGGGCCATGACTTCATAGGGGATGAAATTGCAAAACTAGCAGCCCTAGCATGGAACGGTGTTGTGGTAGAGACTGTCATGCGGGAAGGCAGTGATCGAGCACCCGGGCTTATAGCTGATATAAAAGTTCAAGGGGTCTGGAGTAGGGAAAGGGCGTCTTTCTTTGACAACCGCGTTATTAAAACTGACGCCACTTCCTACTCTACCCGGGAATGGTCCGACATATCTGAGTCAGCCGCAAGGTCAAAGCATATGAAGTACAACACAGCAGCAGAGGATCTTCGTGGCACTTTCACATCTCTGGTGTGCTCTTGTGAAGCAGTACTCAACAGAGAGTTCACAAACTTTCAAAAGAGACTCGTGGACACCCTAACCGACAAGTGGCGCAAGCCTCAATCGTATACAGCCGGATGGGTGCGAGTTAAGATCCAACTCGCAGTCATTTGAGCTGTATCCTTTCGACTAAGAGGAACGCGAAAGTAGCTAAGGTGCCGCGATCTCTCTAAAAGTCTGTGACTTGAAGACGGATCCCCGCTCCCTCACCTCAGAGACTAATGGACACGGTCTGATCAAAAAGTTTCAATCATATATATATATTTCAAACCAGAACTGTCAAAGTCTTCATATGAAGAGGCATATGCCTGTCAAATCATCTTATTGATGAAACCACAATAGCCCATGGGATTATTTCAAAAATGAAATGTTTAGATTAACTAATTTGATTTTGGAAGAAACCATTTGGTTCACCTTCCGTGAGCCCCCGTCTCTCGCTGTGTCCCTTATAGTTTGCTCTGAAGGTAGAGATTGTTCTCAAATAAAATTCGTGTAGGTCCAATTTGAAGTTTTGAGGGAAAAGGAACTAAATGCGCAGCATAAACGGTAGCGCTCCAAGTATTAGGAAAATGCTATGGGAAAATAAGAAGCCAGATTGATAGACAGATAAGAAAGTTCGAGCTGAATAAGAACCGAAAAAACGCGATCCATGATAGACCCTCCAAACAGAATAAATCATTCCCTAGTCTAAACTCGGACGCTGACTATCGGTTATTAAATATGACTTTAAGAACAAGACACTGCAAAACCCACTAAGAGAGTATCCTGAGATCACCGTTCAATATCACGATACCCATATTGCGGCTGGATGCTGGTTGTAAGGCAGTGAGGCCTACCCACTGGGCGATCTTGTTTTCTCGATATCCTCTGTTAAGCCGTTATATAAGATTTTCCGTGACTCCGTCGTTACCAATGACTTCCCTATTCAACTTCACAGTTACCTGAGCGTACGCATTCGTCGAGGACAACGATCTTACGCTACGTAGGATCATCCCGCTAGTTTGAATATTACAAAGAGGAGAGTTTTGCATTCAATGTCCTGCCTTGGCAGTCGGGCAGTGTAGCTTCATCACATGGAATAAGGTGGACATGGAATTAGTTGCTTTAAAAGTAGCTGAGAATTACATTACGTAATATGCTCCGACTATCTTGGAGCACTCCAAGCCTAAACGAGGAGTTCACGCAAATTCACATCCACACGTGATCAACATTCATCATCACCAAAAAATAGCATAATATTCTGATGGGTGTCTGGACACAAGGGAACCATAGGGAACGAATTAGCACATGGAAGACAAAAGATACTCTGAAAAGCGCCCCTGAAATCTCTGAATTTTGAGGTTTTGAGAAATTGAGAGAAATGAACCAGCAAACGCTCTGGGAGAAAAGAAGGACGAACGACCGTGATCATCTTCAATTAGGACTAGAAGACAAGAAGTGATCTAAACCAGACTTCGTATAGGCCATGGCCGTCTCTATCACAGTTTCCTCATGGAGTACGCAGACCGCCACCTCCAAATTGTGATAAAAATGCCTGTCAGCTGACTTTGCTGAATTTGCCACCTTTTAGAAGAATGTCCCGCTCTTTCCAAATTCTATTTCCTCCATTGATTTGCCAAGGAATCTCAACTCTCAGTAGATCAACGACTCTGTTCATCAACCTGAACTTTTCCTGTTGAAATCATTGTCTTAAGAATTCGAATTTGATTAACCTGTTTGGCGCCAATGACCATGTCGGTTAATATAAAATAAAATATTTAAAAAAAAAGACACACGAAGATATTGACAATTTTCTGACAACAAATATCGACCAAGTTGTTTTCCTTTATGTTGGCAATGTTCAATTTTGGGGTGGGGTGGTTTAAACAAAATTTTGTAGTTTAAATTTTCCACTGAACGTTGGGTTAAATGATAAGGGCAATTTTTTAGATTCTTGTGAACAAGGAACTTGGTGAGTAGGATAACTAAAATTTTCGGCTCAATCTGCATTAATTGCATGTAAAGTACCTTTGCATCACCAATCGAAATCGAATTCACAAAATCTAGTTAACATCCCAATTGAATTTTTTTAAATGTTGAACATCATGAATTTCTAGGGATGTCACTAAAAAGAGCTTTGAAGGCCCTAGGACCACTCGCCAATGCAAAATTGGACAAAATTCATGGTATAGCCCTTGTCTAAACCATCTGCTATTCTCTAACTTTTACTTTTCAGTAAAATAGGTAGGTAGGTAGGTAGGTTCCTCAAGTGTTTTTCAGTAATTTCATCAAAATTTACACATCTTACGTGGTCTAAAACGTCAAGTTATCCAAGAATATTAATCAATCAGTTGGAGAGAGTTCATTTCACAATGAACAGCACCCAGTCTTCTTTTTCTACATCCAAGTTATAGAATAGCAGATTGTTTAGACAGTGGCTTACCATTCAAAGATTAAAAATCACGAGAACCCGAAATCTCTCACTGTGCAGGTTTTTGGATTTAGTTCCGCCAACCACCACGGGGGCAGTAAAGTTATTTAGTTACATTTACTTCTTGGATACCCCACTTTCAGCATGCCTCTTACATACTGATGATGTATCCCAAAAAGTTGACCAAAATCACAAATTTGAGCGTGAGGAAAATCTCGTATCCGCAATGGTTCGATGGGGGATGATACCTATTCTAGAAGGCATAAACTACAGCCAACTTTTACTGGACTGTATAGATCAGACATGGAAACCGTTCAGGAAGCTGTGAAACGCAACAAATAATGGGGAGGTTGAGCGTACCTTCGAGTAAAGATCAAATAAGCGTTTTTATAACTCGGATGGAACAAAAACCTATTCCAGAGTCCGAAAGAACTGAGATATTAACCTTTTAGTAGTGGTTTCCTTGTAACTCTCAGATATTGAACTACGTTGATTTTGGATTTCTGGTAGTCACAGGCGGAACTCTCAAGAGTTCAATTCTCTACAACTTTCAAACTATCACTGTCCTCAATTCTTAACAGCAGGACGGAGTAAATAAACCACTGAGTAGGTTGTTAGGCAACGGTTCTACCCGTTACGACACTTTCTGTAGTTCCAGGAGTAGGTTGCAGGACTGTAGGTGTAGGGCCTCATCTATTTTGATTAATAGCTAATGGTGCCTGGGAGAAGACCATTCCGGAGGTCATCAACTTTTATCTCTGTGAATGAAATCGTGGCTATATACCTCGTACATCGCCGTACTGCAGTTTTTAACAAAACTAACATTTCTGGTGTATCTTGGCCCATTAGAGCCCATTGAGCTTTCGGGATCGGAAAACTGAAGCCCTCTTCTAATTGTTTACAAGCTGAATTTTGAAACATATTTTCGATATTACAAGCAAATCTAGGCCAACACTATGTTGGTGGTTGTGTTCTACCTTCTCCACACTGAACTCCGTAAGTTTTTGAAAATAAGTGACTCTGTCGACCCTGATGAGGAACTGCAAAATTGATCACGGCAAGTACCCTTAATTTACCCTTTTGGGCTATTCTGGAGTTGTACTTTACTCTAAGATAGTTATGGAATATCCGGAACTAATCAGGGTGAAAAAACTGCTGTCCTATCAGACGGAACGTAAATATCAGTGTTCCCAAATAAGCCTGCTGGTCACTAGCCCGATCTTTTTATGCTCAAACAGAAAAATTCAGAGCAACGAGTGAAAACTAATTAATTTCGCTCGATTTATTTGTTAATTTGCCTTTTTTGAGGACAAGGGGTAACGCTTCAAGACTCTATTGACATTTTGCTGGGGAGCTGAGAGGCGCAGATCATTGACCCGCGCAAGGGATAGATGAAGATTATGCTAACGCTAATGAGAATATCCCTCCTGTGGATCAATGTCAGCATTCAGAATGTCTGGTGTTTATCCAGAAAATAAAGTAGTTGAATGCCACAGTTACATTTCAGAAGTTAGAAGAATTTGTTACTCAAAAATCCAGGACTTTATGGAGGATACATTTTTTTACCACTCGACATTAGCTTTGACCATCCAGTGTCTTTCTAAAGAGAAGAATAGAAAGAGGTGAGCAGGAATCAGCTACCATTCAAGAGCTGCAAATTCAAAAATGGCCTTCTCATTGACTGATCCAAAACATTTCGTATGATTGTATTTTTCTTCATAATAGATAAGGTTTTCCTTTAATGTTATTTCAAAGTCACTGTATATCACCATCCCGCAAATGAAATATTTATTGACTAATTTATTATAATTATAATAATTTATTTATTGACTAAGCTTAATAAAAATGTGCCCAATTTTGAAATGATTTTATCAACTAAAGTACGCTGAGTGCTCAGGGAGTTATTTTCAGCACACCTCTTTTTGATAAACCTGAGGTACCTTAATGTTTAAATTAATTTTTATGGTGATTCTGACGGCTAAATGAAGCGTTTTAGGGAAGTTCAGAGAACAAATTGAGATCAACAAAAATTATAGGCATTATTCCCACGAAAAATAAACGCGATTTACTTAGAAATCCATTCTTATAGACGAAGATTGCTAGTACCGAATCTACTTCAAATAATTATACCTGGGTAATCCAGGTAACAACACAGAATAGACGTACCTTCGTGCGGCATACCAGAAATCCCGCTCTATAAAAATCCATAATTCTTACCTGTAACAGAGGAAAATATAATTCATTAGCCCATGGAAATACGCTGATTATACATCATATTGGTAAGTATACAGGTATTATAAAGCTCTATTGGCGCTAAAGAAATCAGAGCTCTAGTATGATTTTGTGATACGAATATTATGTCACTAGCGTCTCCAAAACATTCTTTCAGTAAATTACTCTTGATTGAACCAAAAAAACTACTTTTTCAAAACCTAACTATACGAATGCTATTAGAAAGAATCAACCCGACAAGCAACCATAAAACATTATTTTAAAAAAAATTTTAATATTTATTTTGAATAAATAAAATATTTTACGGAGACGGCGGTCGTTGGTGAAAACTCATTCTAGTTCTCTGCCAACAGGTGCGTTCGCCATGGCACTGCTCTGAACCTATTGGATGGCTTTGTTCGTCGTAAAGGATAGCCAAGATGGCTTGAGCCTCACTTCAACCAAGAACAACGAGCTTATCGTCCTGATCTCTTAGTGGTAAGACCAAGAGGCCCTCATCATTGATTGCTCTGGCCAGAGATTACTTTCAGACATGAATACTGCCAAAATTCAAAAGCATGAAGATGACGCATTATTAGAGGCAGCGGCTGCGCTTGCCAACATACAGCGAAATCAAATAAAGGTGATTGGGGCAAATATCACCTGGTGTGGGACATGGCTTGGTAGGTCAGCCAAGGAACTGGATCGAGCAGGCTACCCATTGTTCATCCTAGAGTGGATGACAACCTGTCCTGACACCTGGTGTGCATTCAAGAATACGGCTACTCGACGACGTGCCACTGCTTGAGCAAAAGGCAGTGTGGGGATTGGAGCTGAACTCATACCCCACGGGAGGAAAATCGTCGGCTGATGGCACAGTCCTCCCTCCATCAACTCGAGGCAAGTTAACTAAATCTTGTCCCTCACCCCCAATGCCCAGGGACGGATCACAGACCCTGAAAGCAAGCTGCTGGATGGACATGGCTGCCGAGTTCTATAAGTGCTGATGACAATACATTGATGTATATTTATGTACAATATTTTTTTAAATACTTATTAATTGTTAATGTAGAAGGAAACAAACATTTAGGCTCCTTTAAAATCAAAATTCCACTCACATTTTGCGTTTGAGAGCTTTTTGAACAGCTTTGGAATGAAAGATCAAAATGCTAACAAATTGATAGCAACATTAAGATGTTTCATACAATAACTAAGACTGAGAACATTTTCACTCAACGAATAGCGAAATTAGTGAAGTCATCTTGAAAGTAGAAAATAAATCAACTTTCACAATGAGGTATTTAATAAAATTAATATTATTTCTATGAGTTTACCCTTCTAAGGTTATTTCAATATTTGACGTGCTCGCCACTTTATGACCACAAACCTAAAATTATCGCCTTACCATTGGCAGTGGTAATGATACAATCCATAACTTTCACACCAACCAAATCTGTACCGTTGGCCTCCAAGAATGAAGTAACATCTCCAAAACCTTATGTTAGCCAATTTCAATTACTTCAATTTGTTTGTCCTGTCGACACCTTTCTTGTCTTCCCCGGACAACGAAAAAACCAAGTGTTGAAAATGGGGGGGGGGGGGGGGGTGCGCCTGAATTTTTTAAATATTTTTAATCGAAAGTAGACCTCAGCTTGAGAATTTTAACACCAGCCGTTCTCTTTTTGGATGAGTAGATCTTTTTCTATGATTTTTCAAAGATTCGAATGTTTATGACGTCACGCGCTCCTCCCGCCAGGGAGGGACTCCCAGCCCACTGTGACGTCAAAAGCATTCGAAACTTTGAAAAATCATAGAAAAAGGTCTTCTCACGCTAGAAGGTCGCGGTTGGTGTCAAAATTCTCAGAATGAGGTCTAGTTTAGATTAAAAATAAAAATAAACAGTTTTCCGACCCATGTGCATACCCCATTGAGACTTAGTATTGAAAAAATTACCGTAGGACGTTTAAGTCCCTTCAAGGGAACACTGACATCTGCTCTCTGACGGGTAATCTAGCCCTGATGATGATTGAAGAGCTTTCAGTTAATACCAAACTCAACAGGGCTGAAGTAATGTGCTGAACAGTTCCAGGCTGAGATCCGACGAGGGAAAAGGAGGTGAGGTTTTAGTGGGTTTGAATCACATAACCCGTGCGAGCGGTTCCCTCGGGTCTCTTACGAGATCCAATTTCCACCCCTGGATCTTAAAGATTTCCCCACCCCCTATGGGGGAAAAAAATTCAAAAGGACTAAAAATTTAGATGTCACAGTATTTTACGACGACACATTCATATTATTAAATTACTGAATTTATGTGATGAGGCTCTCACCTGACTATTTTTTTCAAAATACCAGCACCTCAGGCTCGTTTTTTCTAAAGTCCAAGTGTCCGTGAAATTTCACAATTTGCTCAAATTCAACCAAATTATCTACAAAATACTTGAACAACGGGGTTGCTAGAACAACGCGATTACTTAGTGTTCATTAGTCACTTTATTCAGTGAGTAAGCAGTAGGTAGTAATTACTCAAACGAGCTTCTCGGTGTCCGGTAAGAGCAAACAACGCTTTTTTTTCAACCGAACAGACAGCGGAGAGAACCTTCCAGCATGATCTACCGTTAAAGTCTCAGGGGGCCGATTTCGCCTTGGACGAAGACTTCGCGCCCTCAGCCGCGCCTACCGGCCTCCCATTGTTTCCTCTTGCAAGCCATGCAGGGGAGGTCTTTGTATGGTAATACCGTGGTCGTCGTCGGACCTGAACAGGAGGATCGGAAACGGACGCATCCTTCGGGATTTTTTGTGCCTGACGGCGCCGCAGGTTCCACGAGTAAGATCGAAGGTGCAGGTTAGAAAATCGAAATAGCAGATTCTGAAATCGAAACCCACTATGTTGTTCACCATAAACCAAGTCGAATAAATACGAATGATGAGCTATGGCATTAAATAAAAATAACCAAATATTGAACCAACAACTTGTGACAGTAGCAGGTTGTGAGAAATTGAGTAGTTAATCAAATATAACACATGTTTTAACAACAAATTGCTAAATGACATTTTCTCACTTGAATTAGTTGTAGAACCGACTCCCGAAGTTTTTCGGACCTTAACATGGAACATCCTGTATAGTCACTAATGTAGGATAAATGAGAAATATTGAAGTATTTTCTTACTGTAAATCGAATTAAACCAACTGAAGGCTGTTTGGACTGACAAATATTTTACTTATATAAAAGTACTGATTTAACATTTCGGCACTTTCAATTTTTATCGCAACTCCGAAAGCTACTGCCAACTAGGCTGCTATTGGTCTTAGTCATGTGAGAAATAGGTACATAAAGAACGATACTTGAGCTGCTCCAATGTATTTGTACTGGATAGAGAACCATGATAACTTATCACTTTCTGGGAACCTATGTGAGTTTGTTGGCTACCTCAGCCAAGTTGGGCTAATGACTCGGAATCTACTGAAAAGTGCACTCTGCACTTGACCACAGTAACTATAGTTCTTCGAGCCTCCATTTGTCCAGTTAAACCGACAAAGTGGGCGCCCAAGACAACAAGTGGGTACACCTATAGCGGTTTCATCCTAACTCTCTCTCGACCAAGGATATCAGCATTCCGGCCGTTCCTCGGAGTACCGCGTCACAACTCATTGCCTCCGTCCTTGTAATAAACAGCGGTGTCAAGCCTTCAGCAAACCATTCAAACAATGTTCACGAGAGGCTCTGGAATGCAAAAAACTGCATTGTATTCCAATCGCGTACAATTTCGCCAGAAATCACGAAGAAGTTGGCGCTATAAAGCCTACAATGGAGGGCTAGTGTTTTGAGTTGATGCACTCCAAAATATACGGGTTGTTCCCTAATTAATGGGAGAAAAAACGCCACGCCGCTCCTCGCAAGCACAGAGTCCCCCGTCAAACCGTCGATTGCGCCGAACAAAATGCACGTTTTTCCGCGTCCAAACACAAGTTTCTCCCTTAAATTTGACTGTAAAATATTTTTTGAGTATACCATTGGAAATCTGAGTTCTTTGCGCAGTTTTTGGTGATGAGGTACATGAAAAACCATGGGAAAGAAATCCCCTTACAACATAAAGAAAAAAATAGGAAATTTTGCCTATTTGACAAAATTACTCTACGACCCATCAGGACCCAGAAAACATTTTTTGTTGGCACAAAAAAAGATAGAATATTTGATGCCCTTCCCAACGGTGCCCTTATTTTTACATCTTTTTGCTAAATTAAGGTACTTATGGTAATTTTAGTAGATATAAGTCGAACACACAAGTAAAATCATTACTTGGAAAATCAAGGTGGTAGAACAAATCGCTACAAGACATTTTCTCACTTGAATTGGTTGTAGAATCGACTCCCGAGGTTTTTTGGTCCTTAACATGGGCACCCTGTATATTTTGTTATTGCCAAAAAATTTGCGGCCTTATCGGCCTACGGTCGGAGTTATTCAATTTTGGAACGATTGCAATATTCTCCACATTTCTAAGAGGAGCGCTCTTTCAACACTAAACGAAAAATTAGAGCTAGTTTTAGGCAGAAAGGAATTAAAAACACCAGTTTCGGGCTGCGTCCATTGGGGTCCATTTTAGACAAAGAAGGTGTTGTTTATAATTATGACCGATATTATTATTCCTATGGTTTTTCATGAAAGATGAGGCCGCCATCATTTTCGACTTACTGCACAATTCATCCCAAGAATATTAAAATAAATTAAAACGCGAGAAAAGTCTCCCCATTTCTCTTATTGAATGATTTTGAATTTTAGAATCAGCCCTTATCTTTTAATTATCTTGATCTTCAAGTCTTGGTTAATTATCTTGACTTAAGATTGGTTCCACACGATTATACGCTAAAATTACAATTTCCAAAACTCTGCATATTAGCATCTTAGAATACGAGCTAATTAACCCTGATTGGACCATGGTGTCACTTGTGTCACCAAAAACATCTCAGGAACTCCACAGCTGTTCCAAAGTGTCACCGGAGTAACCAAAATTAAATTGCAATTTTAAATGTAATGGACAGCAGAATTGTTTGTGAGCCATTTGAAGTCTCGAAATAGTTATGACATAAATTTTCAAAGAAATCGATGTAAAAATTTCCAAATTTTTGTCATAACAAAACATTCAAAAAATTCAGTTCTGTCCATTAAATTTTAATTGCAATTTAATTTTGGTTACTCCGGCGACACTTTAGGACAGCTGTGGAGTTCCTGAGATGTTTTCGGTGACACAACTGACACCGTGGTCCAATTAGGGTTAATGTTAGGTACTACATTATAATTTGTACTGATGAGGCAATTTTCTACGACTTACATGAAAATTGGAGATTTCAATGAACAACTTATCTAATTTATAAATAGTGTTTACATATGTAATTTTTTTAAAACCTAGATAACTTCGGCGTCTACCCGATAAAATAATGTCAAGTATGACGTAAGAGAAATTTCCTGGCGTGGAATCCCGAACTTCCGACCACTTTGGATACTATGCGTTAATTTTATAGTAGTCGAAGTCAACTAGGGAGACTCTAGTTTGAAGATGACTTACGAGATTTCAGCCAGAAAGTGATTATTTAATCCTCTTCGCTTGTAATTTCGGGGTTGGGCGAGAGGAGAGGCCGATAATTGTCAGATGAAATAGGATTATCCTCGAATGAAAGACGTTTAACAATATTTATGGGGATGTAGAGAGAAGGGAATCGAGAGGAGCCCACGGGTGGTCAGGGTCGTGATTCTGGATTTTCACTTTCTCAAATAGGTATGAGCTCCAGGATGGCTCCAGGATGCAGAGTGGAGAGGGGACTCCAGGACTCCTGGAGAAGGGAATACCCGCTCGGCAGCTGCCAGGAGAGTCGTAGAAAGTTTTTTCTCTCCTACCAAGTGGTTTTTGGGGAACTTCTGAATCGGATTGACTAGGAACTTTGCCAATTTGGATTTTTGTGAAGACGGTTGGCCTATTTGTTGACGAAGAAGAAAAAAACATTCTTTATTACTATAATAAATATTTGATTTTTGATAAAATTTTATCGTTTTAAAGTATGTTGAATCCAAAAATAAAGAATGTTTTCTTCTTCTTCGTCAACAACAACGATTTTATGGATGTCTGGTTCCGATGGGTGAAATTTTGAAGACAAGAAACCAGAGGAAATTGGTCCAATATATGACTTGGCAGTACTTCGTCCCTTGTCATTTTGGATTACTTCACTCAGGCCCATTTCAGCACTCACCGGTCCTCGTTGATCGATTCTCATTCACTGGGTCGAAATCACATAATATCAGCTCTCCACAGTTGTTTCGACCCCGGAAAGTCAGACTAACGGTACTCGAGTGCACTGAGGGCTGTAAGTAGGTGGTGAAAGATGTGCGTTTAACCGGCAAGTTTCCCGAATACCCATATTTAGCAGGGAGACCGCTGAAGAGGCGAGACGGGTGATTTCCAAAGGATTCCATAAAAGTATTCCTGAATCCCCAAAGCAGAATCGACCAGTATCTAAAGGGTAGTGTTGTTACTAATGAATAGTGAATTGAATATATACCGATAACATGCGAGTAAATAACACCTTTATATAGATAGTGAATGAATTTTCGTATTAAAAGTACCTACAAGTGAAAAAACTCAACTATTTTGGGTGATTTGGTAAAGTATTTGTACTATTTAAAAGTATATACTACTTAAAAGTTTATACTATTAAAGTATTATAAGTATTTAACATTATAATGTTAATACTAGAAACAGCCCACATGTGGCTGTTACTTTGTGCTCAGAGCTCGGGAGTAACCCAACTGTACTAAATTCCAGCAACCTGTGAATAACGTTAAAAAATATAGTCCATTAAGCTGATCTATTTCCACACCGATCACTCCTAAAGGCCTCCAATAGACGGACCCCGAGAGGGAGAGTATCGAATTTCAGCGCTTATAATGAATTGAACAAAAATTTATTTTTTATAGTCCACTCGGCTGATCTACTAACCGCCCGATCTCTTTTAAAGGCCTAAAATATGCTCATAATTATTTATTTATGTTCAAGAGGACCCCGCGAGAGAGAGTATCGAATTTCAGCGCTCTACTATGAATGAGGAATTTCACTTAATACTGTCTGCATTTTTCCTGAATAGTTAATGGTGTGGGATAGATGAAAATCGGGTTGATTTTGGAAAATAAGTCTCCTGCTGTTTTTGGGAGACATTCAAAATGTATGATTTCAAAAAATAACCGGGAAAACGGACATGACCTCTTCAACGTGAAGCAGAAACGGCTGTTTGGATCGCCGTCCCCTCCCCTTGTTGCCCGATGAAACAATGAAATCGTGTTTTCTAAGTGAAAAGTTATCAAACACAAACAGGAAAAACCTCATTTTTTCCATCTTGCTTTTTCAATTTTTTTCTCCAGTTCTTCGATTTCAATCTTTACTGGTTTTGTGAAATGTTGCCTCCGAGGACTATAGGAAGTGAGATTTCTCGATCTCAGCGCTTCAAGCGGCCGTACATGAACTATTGCTGGTTGACGCCATCCTCCCGATTTTTTTTTTAAACGTTCATATTTTCTACACTGTTTTGTTTATTCGTAAATTAGGAAGCACAGGCTGAAAGTCCCCCCCGTAAATTTCGAGCTGCTGAATTCGATTTTTGGGTCAAAAATAGGTAATTCCGACATGGTGAAATTCCACATTGAACAGAAATTTATTTTGATAGCTCACTCGGCTAATCTACTTTCCGCCCGATCTCTTTTAAAGGCCTAAAATATGCTCATCATTATTTATTTTTGTTCCAGAGGACCCCGCGAGAGAGAGTACCAAATTTCAGCGCTCTACTACGAATTGAACAGAAATTTATTTGTATAGTCCACTCGGCTGATCTATTTTCTTCCCATCACTTTTAATAGTCTCCATTAATAGGTTCATAATATGAATTATAATATGATATGAATAATAAATATATTATGAATAATATGAATAATAAATATATTATATTTATTTCTGTTCCCGAGAACCCCTCCGTTGATTATCTTGAAACAACTTTTCCTCACGACCGATTTTGCTCGAATTTGGAGGGTTGTTGGGGCCTTCAGCTCCGATATTATTTATTCTGGATTTTACTGCAAAAAAATGTAGCAGATCTTTTCAATATTTATTTCTTACGGTCATCTAAATTGATAAAATTTAACATAAATAAAAAGTAGGTAGTTCCCGATTATTTTGATGGTTTTTGCATGTTCTGAGCTTCCTATCGATCGATTCACTATGATGTTTATGAGTGATCATCTTGGTACTGACTTCTCTTCAAATTAGATCGCGATGAACTGAAGAGTTTTCTTTCAAACGGGCTTATATCCATTTTTCACACTTTTTGTTTTTTCACGGATTCTGAATCTTTGGAATAAGGCCTACCTATCATCGATCTACCTCACCTCATTTGGATAATTTAGGAACCCTAGACATCTTCATTCGTCATGAAATTAGTTTTTCTCAATTTCCCACAAAAAATTCCTAGTGGATATAAGCCCGTTTGAAAAAAAAAACTCCTCAACTAGAGCGACGAAATTCATGGGGGACCATTTAGCCCAAAAACCAAACAAACCTTGCAAATGCCACGAAAATTTGTCAATGATTTGGTACTTTGTTGCACATGATTAGGAGTTGACTGTCAAGACAGGATTTTTTAGGATGACAAAAGTTGCTCAACGTCTGTAATAAGGAGCCAAACCAACTTGTGAAAATTGAATAATTTACGTACGGTTCTTATAATGGTTGGAGAGTGGCTTAACCTTATTTGGACCATGGTGTCACAAGTGTCACCGAAAACATTTTAGGACTTTCTTAACTGTCTCAAGGTATCACCGGATAAACTAAATGTAAATTGCAATTTAAAAATTAACGGACGAAACGAAGTTTTTGAACCATTTTTTGTAAGTTAATAAAAGTAAAAAAATGACGTTATGCCAAAAATTGTGACATTTTGGTTTATTATTTTCAATAATAAGCCTTTGGAATCGAGCAAGAAAAAAAAAAATTTAACCCCCCCTCAAAATTTAATGTTTTACGTTTCAAGGTACGTAGAATCCGAAAATCGAATAAAAAAATTTCCGTCCGTCCGCCGTACGCCGTACGCCGTCCGCCGTACGCCGTCCGCCGTCCGCCGTACGCGGCACTTTTCTTAGCAACACTGGACCGATTTGGTTCAAATTTGGTATATGGGCTCCATTTGGGGTCTAGTTGTGCCGCGAAGCTTTTGGTTGATGTAGGTCACTTCTAAGGGGTGAAAATTAAGGGTTGAAATTTTCAAGAGTGCCCTAGCTCGAAAACTCTCGAAATGAAGGTATGGTTTTTTCACCAATTTTAAATAGTACAGAATTTTTAAAAATGTTTGAGACCACCCGGAGCTCTGTAGGACAAACCGTTCGGTCCCTACGAGTATTTGAAGGTTTTCCTTCGATAAAACAGAATCATGAGTGTGAATCGCAAAAGAGGTCTAATCGCCGTTCAAATATTATCGGACTAAAATGCGATCGCTGTTCATTTCTTCGATTTGTATACAGTTTTGCCTTCTGCGTAACCAGTAATCAAATTTCCATATCAAGCTTTCTATTTTTCGAATCGAGTGTGAAGCGTTTAGTTCTTTCTAATAAACTTGATTGTGAAGGTGTGAAGCCATTATAGTGTGGTAGGTAGTACCTACCAATAGTTGGTAGGTAAAAAAAAATTGGTAGGTAAAACAATGTTTGTAGGTAAAAAACGCTGCAAATCATTGCTCACTGATCAGCTGAGTGAGCTCCAAAGCCATTTTCAATGCTATTGAATGGAAGTGCTCTTCCAGGCGTCTCCAGCATTCGAGGATATCTTCTTCACTCCTCACATCACTGATCAGCTGAGTGAGCTCCAAAGCCATTTTCAATCCTATTGAATGGAGGTGCTCTTCCAGGCGTCTCCAGCATTCGAGGAGATCTTCTTCACTCCTCACATCACTGATCAGCTGAGTGAGCTCGAAAGCCATTTTCAATCCTATTGAATGGAAGTGCTCTTCCAGGCGTCTCCAGCATTCGAGGAGATCTTCTTCACTCTTCAGATCACTGATCAGCTGAGTGAGCTCCGAAGCCATTTTCAATCCTATTGAACGCAAGAAGCTGAAATTTGAGAGGGAAGGTCAAGGGAGAATACAGATGGTGGTAGGTGCTATTGATGGAGAACCAGTGATCTATACAGAAGGATGATCTATACAGAAAATAATAAACCTTTGAGCAATGATTTGCAGCGTTTTTTTTTTTTTTTTTTCATCGATTTGCTTGAACATTTTTGTCATAACTCTATTTTGAGACTTCCAAATGGTCCACAAACAATTCTGCTGCCCATTAAAAAATTGTAATTTAATTTTGGTTACTCCAGTGACACTTTCAGACAGCTGTGGAGTTCCTGAGATGTTTTCGGTGACGCTAGTGATACCTCTGTCTAATTAGGGTTAATGCCCTTCATTTTGAGCTTTGTGAATTTATACGGCAACCGGCAGAATTTTTCAATATTCGTATCAAACTTCACCAATGACTGTTGTTATGTTGGTTCCCTTTTGCAACGCGACGTTGCAAAAGCGACTAAGGGTGTCTTTTTCCAGTTGAAGTCCGGTGACCTTTTATAGAAGAGAAAACTTCATACTTGCGCAGATACTCCTTAAGGAGTCGTGAGCGATCAATCAAATGTGTTCGAGCCTATCGGGAGGTTGAACAGGGAAGACGGCGGAATTCACACCGGATAGTATTCCGGGTGATGGATGTGTTGGGCTTCAATAATCAGGAATTAGTTGGGAGCGCTCCTTTGAGAAGTTTAACCTACTCGAACAGGATTTCATTAATACCGGTGGTTTCAGGACTCCATTTTTCATTCTCGCCTTATTAGAGGTCTCTGATTGGAAAGTGGAAGTATCGGAATTAGTGGGAGGGGACGTCCAATTTCTCTCCAGGTCGGCACTTCCGTCTCACCACTGTTTGGAGTCGAGGCGGGAATAAGTATGACTAAGCAGGCAAAACCACCGCGGTCCAGGAACATCGAAAATCTGGTCAAAATTCAGAAAGTTGAAAGCTCGTTTGCGGGGCGATTCTTATGGATCGTGGGTAATGAATACACACGAAACATGCAAGTTTGGAAAGAATTCTTCATTACATAGCACAGAAATAAAAGTCTTATTCGTGCAGCATGAATCAGTGAATTGACAAAGAAATGTTTTAACCTATTTTCGGCCGTTTTCGACTTCATAAGGTATCCGTACGTATTAAAGTTGAAAACGGCTGAAAATCTAAGCACATCTATGCTTATAGGAAATTTCACGCGGATGCCGAATATACCATAATGTCATTAATCTTTACACCAAAAACCTCAAAAAACACTACTCATGGGCTCGAGGAGCACACGTACGACTAATGGACTCGAGGAGTACCTATGTGATTAATATTTTACATTTTTGGGCAGTAATGAACCTAAGTAGTGGGCCTTTCTGAACAATTTTGGTTCCGTGTCTGTCTGTCTGTCATGAAATCCTTGTAACGGGCATAACTATACGAAGTTATTGTCCGATTTCTATGAAATATTCAGGGATTGTGCGGGTTGGTGTGCAGACGGTCCCCTATGAAAATAACCATCCCCGGACTGATAGAAGCAACTGCGCATGCGCAAACGTGAATTCCTTGTAACAGCCATAACTTCTACATTTTCCATCCGATTTCAATGAGATTTTCAGGGATGTTACAGATTTGATCCAATTTTGATCAATGCTGAGGAATGTGATGGGTATCAGTGTAATCTGGGATTGAAGGTCTTCCAGAAATGGATTGTTTTGCCTCCCAATTTTGATCAATGCTGAGGAATGTGATGGGTATCAGTGTAACCTGGGATTGAAGGTCTTCCAGAAATGGATTGTTTTGTCTCCCAATTTTGATCAATGCTGAGGAATGTGATGGGTATCAGTGTAACCTGGGATTGAAGGTCTTCCAGAAATGGATTGTTTTGTCTCCCAATTTTGATCAATGCTGAGGAATGTGATGGGTATCAGTGTAACCTGGGATTGAAGGTCTTCCAGAAATGGATTGTTTTGCCTCCCAATTTTGATCAATGCTGAGGAATGTGATGGGTATCAGTGTAACCTGGGATTGAAGGTCTTCCAGAAATGGATTGTTTTGCCTCCCAATTTTGATCAATGCTGAGGAATGTGATGGGTATCAGTGTAACCTGGGATTGAAGGTCTTCCAGAAATGGATTGTTTTGTCTCCCAATTTTGATCAATGCTGAGGAATGTGATGGGTATCAGCGTAACCTGGGATTGAAGGTCTTCCAGAAATGAAACGTTTTAACCAATCACTCCTTCGTCATTCCATAACTTAATAATAATAAAATGTATTTCCACCTTTTATGTGTTATGCTATATATGTTATGCTTAACAGTAACCAAACTATATTCCAGATTCTACCCTAATCTACAACTCCGAACTGATTATTGAATTTATTATTGAGAAAATTGATTAAATAAATATTTTCAATGACGTATACAGTGGTTACGGTGACGAGGAAACTATCTGCCACACCCGTTTGGCAGACGTGTTTTTAGCGAATTTTCAAGGAAAATGAAGCTATTGCAATGGCCTCAAAATTTTTAGAATCGACTTTTTCGAAAAATTTTTACACTGAAATCCGTTTTGGAACATACTGAAACGATCCCTCTCTTTCCAGACATCCTATGTAAAAAAATAAATAAATAATAAAAAAAAAAATAATAAAAAATAAATAAACCAAGAATAGTGAAGAAAAAAAACTTTCTACAACAAATTGCAACACCATTGGTCCATTTCTTAACCACACCTTCAACTGAATGATTTCTTTGAAAATTCGCTCATTAATTCATGCTGCATGAATGGACTTTTTTTATTTAACCAGATATCGTAAACGTGAAACTCGAAGGGTTTGCTATAATCTTGAATGTTCAGGTTGTGTATGGCAGCTCGAACATGGAGCAGACTTTGCTGGCTAAATAATCAAGGATCAGGCAAGTAGTACCCTAAGCTTAAAGGAGTTTTTAATAATTTTACACAGATGATGACAATCAAAACTTATCGAAAATGGATTTAGAAATCATGTGGTCAAGAGATGAAATTTTGGTGTACCTCCGGTGTTGAAATTACAAAATATGTTCCGAACTTTTATAAGATATAACCACTAGACGTTTTGATCGGAAGAAAATTATTACATGGCTTTTATTAAATACAACACCTGTTGTTGTGACCAACAACTAACTCGTCATAAAATACCTAATAAAAATAAATTGTAGTGGAAGCACCACAGCTACCCCCCTCCCCTAATAAAACAGAAAAGTAGGGTCTTGAAAACAAATAGGGGATTCAACAAGCCTTCCTCGCGAAGTGATTTTTCACTGGATTATTCAAGGCTCTTGTATTCTTGAACTCCTGTCTTGATCTTGCGTGGCCTGAGCTGTATCTTGAGGCAATAGCTCTTCTTTCTCACAATGATTCTGCAGGTCTTGTTTGTTCTTGCCTTGTTAATTCAATTGTTACAGTAGTTGTTCTTATTTCTTCGTTTTCGGTAAAAGTAGGGTTGAGCCGGTCAAGATGCTCACATCTTTGCCTTTTATTTTGGTGATATACGTTTTTTCTTTCCTCTCAAACGCTTGAAACGGTCCATCATACGGTGGCTGGAGTGGCTTCCGGATGATATCATTTCTCACAAACACATGGCTGCAATTATCCAATTGAGGATGAATGAAAATTGAATTTTTGGTATGCCAAGCTGTTAGTTGTGCTCTCAAGTCATCCATGACTTCCCTCAGGTTTGTTACAAAACCTGGCATTGGCATTGTGGGTTGAGTAGCTTCCATGAACTCGTTTGGTAGTACTAATGTGGATCCATACACCAACTCGGCACAACTGCATCCAAGATCTTCTTTCACCGCAGACCGAATTCCCAACAGTACTGTGGGGAGTACATCGACCCACTTGTCGGTGGCATGAGCTTTTATTGCGCTTTTTAGCTGCCTGTGAAAATGCTGCCACAAAATTTAGATATTAATTACCTTACTAAAATACTGAAAAACTTCGAAGATATTGAATTATTTCACTATTTCGAAATTTCGTTAAAGGCTCCCAGACCGCTTGAATGTTTCTCTAGAATCATCTCTTACGTGGACCCGTAACAGGGATGTTTCACGTTCATCACCAACCTTTCCCAATATACGTACCTCATTTAGTAATTATTGCACCGCTGGAACTTTAACGATTTTTCAGCAAATTGCCCCGAGATGGGTTAACTTCGCGATGGGGAGCGTTTAGCCAGAGGTAATTCCATTCTTCGAAGGTACGACGATTGTGCGGCGAAAAGAAAAATCTCTTCTGCTCGTTCTTCAAGAGGAGCCTTCCAAGAGTTCTAACAGTAACCGGAGACCTGTTGCTCCTTACCGCTAGGTCATTCTGCCCAGCCCCGGCCGGCCCTCTTGACCCATATCCATCCACCATTGCGCCAGCCGCCTCACATGCCCGACTTGCGACACTACAGCGACTCTACAGGAATAACGGATTTGAACTTCATTATCGAAATGTGCATAACTATTGCGTCATGGCGACCCTGCAGGCTCATACGGTATTTCGAAGTCACTACCATTCTACATAGGCGAAATCGAGTTCACCGACAAGAGTTGGAAATTTGTAGTCAGTTGATCAAAGTAATAAACAATGTTTTAACTCCTTGTTTTCATTTTTTTTTCAACTTGGCGATTTTTTCGTCTTTTCGACCTTATGTTATTGAAACTGCCACAACTCCCGTTATTTAACGAATAAATTTAAATTTAAGGAAATCGTTGAAAATGCCATGAAATTTCTCCTTCAGAGGGAACTCTACTTCATCAGTGATGATATTTTGCAGCATATTTTACCAGATCACCCATCGTTTGGCCTTTATAAATGCCAACTTTAGTACCATACCCCATTTGATAAACCACCTGGAGACCAGTGGGATGGATCTCTGCTCTGCCGTAGGTGCTGTTTCCGACCTGCTCGAAAAGAGCTCCCACTGGCATGGAACAACTGGAAAAGCCGTCAAGGATAAACTGGAGGGGGTCCTATCGAAAAATCCAGGGTGGTCTTCAGTGGTTCAAATCGCGAAAATTCTCAAAGGAGAAGACAGCTCATGGGACTCTCCCTACTCTCCAAAAGAGATTTCCACTTTTAAATTTTTGCCTATTGTATCTTGCGAGGTAGAGAGATCGTTTTCTGCATTGAAAGAAATGTTGAGTGACAGGAGACACTGTTTCACACCTGATAATTTGGAGCGTGTAATTGTTGTCCAATATAATATGTAATTCATCTTTACATTTTATACAAATGTTTTATAAATGTATAAAAGTAAATAAATAATGTATAACCGATTTTTTGAATTGCTTGTTTACTTTACCTGATGCTTCATAACTTTTTTCTAGGAGAAAAAAGGGCTAAAAAAATGTAATAATATGGAACATCCTTTCTTAAAATACTGAAATTCCAAAGTCATATGCAGTTTTAAGGGCAAATGCATATTTTGCATATTTTTCCAGTTTCCGGTGCATGTTTTCGGGAAATTTTCGTGCATATTTTCCGAGCTCTACTCATCACCATTGATGCGGATGCTTTGCAGTCATGCAGCAAGCCAAACGTTCCCGAAAGCTTGAGAAACTATTGGTACGCCTTCTCCCTGCCAAGTTACATCAACCACCAGATAAAAGCAAGATTTTTGAGGGACGCTTTGTGTATTTTGGTTTATTATTTTCAATAAAAAAACAATTGACCAAGAAAATGCAACATAGATTTATCTTTTAGAGGCAAAAACAATAGATCATGGATAGTCCAATGTTGTAGGTGTAATTCGAAAATTAAATTTTTTTTCCCAAAAAAACTCCGCTTGCACGTAATATATCGCAGTATTCTAGAGAACCTGGCTTCATAGCTACCGATATGTAGCTATGATTTTTTGTTTACTTACTGTTGTTTGCTTATCCATGTCAATATTTGAATAAATTATTGAACATTTGAGAAGCCGATTGGGATTTTTAGTTCCAAATCGTGACTCAGATTCCACTTGTTATGTCGAGAATGGATGGAAATTGGTTCGATGGCAGAATCGAGTGCAGAGGCATAAGAAGTTAACCCTGGAAAGGTAGCGTGAGTAAAATTTACTCCACCACCGTAAGCTTCTGTTGATTGTGCCTAGTCGGATCATGTGATCAGGCCGCCCACCTCCTACCTATTCTTCCCTCAGCTCGCGGTGAAGTTGATGTAAGAGTGGGGAAATCTCCGGACCTTGAGCATTGACACTACATAGTAAGTACCAACAACAAATGAGTAAAGTTTACACAACGCTATTTTTCCCTGTAAAAATTAAGAGTGATTAATTAATTTGGTTTGGAAAAGGATTATTTTGACTTGGAAATGCTATACATCACCTCACAGAAAGATTGATCACATTTTGAAATTGAATTGGAAAGTTCTGAAACTGGATTGGAAAATTCTGAATATGGTTTGGAAATTTCCGAAATTGGTCTGGAAAATTTCGAGACTTGGAAATCCTATAAAATTTATAGGATATTTAATATTCAGGTGTTGGTCGCTTAGAATCCTCCAACACGTGAGCAAACTTGAAATCGGGGACGCTACTTCACACATTTTGCCCTCAATTTTCTCAGTAACATACAAAAGAGAATGAAACGAAGATGAAAGTGGTCTCTTCAATCAAATTATACGTGGCGACTTGGCCTTGTCTCTTGAGGAGGTTAACAAAGAATCGCGTGCCGAGAGGCGCGTGTTCCTCTCAAAGCACCACAATATCCACACCTTTTGTCAACAATTAACGACCTATTTTTATTTTATTCTGTTTTCTCGTCTTGTATGTCCATCCTCAAAATAATAACTGAAAATCCCTAATAATTATCGAGAGGCATTTTTTTGTTTGAAGTATATCTTCACGATGTTGTCGTGCACTAGGTTGATCTAGGTGGTTATTTGTCTCATCGCTTACATAACAAAGCGGTTCTCCTTGTCAAGAATGAATGAAGAAAAAAGAATGAGTAAAATTTTCAGACAATCGTAAGGTTTTTGTCGAGCAGGTTTTCCCTTAAAATTGATCTCGCACGGAACAAAAATTTGTGTTAGCGAATTTTCAAAAAATGAAGCTATTGCGAAACTTTTTAGAATGGAATATTTCGAAAACTTTCTTCACTGAAATTCGTTTTGGAACATTCTGAAACAATCCCTAAAGACTAAAGAGAAAGATTCCTTTAAAAATTAGCTCACTAATTCATGGTGCCTGAATGGACTTTTTTTAATGATCTTTTATTAGTCTTAGGGAAACGATCCCTCAATGGTTGAATTAGATTATTGTATTGGAAAACAAAAGAGTCTTATGAAAATTGTCTTTATAAAGTTCTACAGGCTTTAGTTATGCCACAGCTCAAAAGAAATTGAAGAAGAGGCAGGTTTTTGGATAGACTTGAGAAGTTACAGGATTAAAGTTCTGTTTTTACGGAATTAGGCGATCTCAGGACTCGGAAGTGTTGCGGGTCAGTATAGACGACCCTGAAATCTATGGCTAATTTTACACAACAATTTGACTTTAAATTAAAATTACATTTTAATTTTAATTTAATACATAAATTGTTTAAATTGTTTGTTAATTTGTCTACATCATAATTAATCAATTTTCTCAATACCTTCCAGATTTTGCTCAAAAGTTGAATAGCGTTGAGGCCTGACTTCTTGATGAAAAACGAGTTTCATCGTGATCGGCAATTTCGTCGACACACTTGAACTTTTTCGAATACTTTGATCCAATTAAGATAAAAATTTCAGTCCTTGAATTTCCTTCTTCGAGAGGCCTAGATGGTCCTCTACATAGGTATAACGTTCATTTATCCGTAATTCGTTTATAATGCAAGTGTCGTGTCCTCCTTCCTCTTTCATATTTTCCGAATAAAGAACAGATGTGAGGGTATCTCGAGCAGGCCACCTGCTAACTCATAATGGTCAAGACTTGGGGCGCCTGCCTCCCTTTCGACCCCACTTATCTCTCGTTGCATATTGACAGTAACAATCGAGCTACCCTTATATCGACAGTAACAATGTAAAACTGCGTGAGTTGAAAAAACAAAAATTTTTCATGAGGCGTAAAAAACTTCTAAATGACTTAAAAATAGAAGTTTTATACGTCTGAAAAATTTCGTTTTTTCAACTTAAGCAGTTTAACATTGTTACTGTCGATATGAGGGCAGCTCGAGGAACCGCCATCATCTGGCCTCCCTACGCACGCGATTATCTAACCGTTGTGTGCCGGGTCATCAGTCCTATCCACCAAACCCACAACTATCAACGGTTTCGAGTCGGTTAGGTCTACCCTCACCTTCACCAAAGTCGTGAAATTGGTTGCGGGCAGGCCGACAAGCTACATCGCAAATCTTACCACTTTCAAGTATAAATTCAAAGTCAAATTCATAAAATAATTTAATTCACGTCTCTTTTTAAAACACTATAAAAATGTCGAGTCTCCAACAGTACGGTTCCTCGATACAAAGTTAATTTTTTACTCCCGGTTTGATAGTAGCTTCTGCAGAAATTTCTTTCAAACATCAATTTTTCACTACAGAAGTAAACGATTTAACTACGGTGAAACTTGATCGTGATTGAATCTTTAGTGTACCTCCAATGTCGCGGACCAACGCAAATTCTTCAGCAGAACTTGAAGCAGATTTTGAAATGAGATGACTACTTCTTGATTAACAAGGTTGTCTTTGAAGGGAATTATTAAGGCCATTCAAGAGGGTAGTTTTCCGAGTTTTTTGATAAATGCACTTTGAACATCCGTGTTTTTTTTTAATAGGTACATTTCCGCGTTTTTTCCCTCCTTACCCCCCCCCCCCCCCTCATATCTCACGAGGTCTCCTCCACATCTCAATCAAGGATAACCTCCTCCGGGTTACTGGCCGAAGAGAACCGCCGTGGTGGGGGGAACCCGTCGGCGGCCAACCCCGTTAAATGTCAACCGGATTAGTGAAACTCTCAACCTCTTTCCCGCGACTCGTCTCGAGAGAACATAAAGAAGAGAACAGACGAAACCGGAGGGAATGCAAAACTCGGGAAAAAACTGGATGACAGACATGAATCAAATCCACCAGTATTTCTAAAACGTTGGAAATTTCTAAAAAGTTAGGGTATCGAAATAGGTATCAAAATTAAGTAAACGGAGTTACAACAATTTATTAAAAATAGGATTTATGTATTTCTTTCAAATCTATCGGGATTTGTTCCTTTAAAAACGAATAAGTACTGTTATGTATTCCGCACAAGATTGTATTTTGGTCTAATCTTAACTTATAGTGAATGTTTGAAGAACCTCTTGCAATACTTGAAATTTTTAGGTTGGAAAATGCATGTTTTTTTAGACCTGTACCAACAACTGCCAAAAAAAAGGTAAAATTAAGAAGGTAGTTAATAGTTAGTTCATAACTATTTTGAAGGACTTTAATTTGCATGTAGTATTCCTTCTAATAGTCCAACATTGCTAAAATTGAGGTAGTACTTGGGTGTAGGTCCTTAAGGCCCCTTACTGCCTGTTAGCTCTTCCAAACTAATTCATTTTTCGACTCCATCCAGTAGTTAACTATGAATCGAACGGTATGTTCAATGTATTTTTTCAGGAGGTTTTTAATCGCGATAATTCAATTTTTCTGAAGCACGTTCAGAGAGCGCACTTGCTCACCAGCTACGGGCAAATGCGTCAGTGTATTTTCATCACAATCGGATCATTTGGTCTTATAGCTCTGTCCAGGACAGGGAACTCGAAATTTTCTACTTCTTTCCCAAGGACTCCTGGCTCCTACTAATCTACATGCAATGAATTTCAAAGTAAAAAATTGTCTTTTTACCTAAACCATAAAACCATCAAAATTTGACGGATCTTAGATGGATAGAAACTGAGAAATCGTAGCTCAATGAAATGAAACTCACAATCTACAAATGAAACTCACTGATCTACAATCCACCAAGCTCATTGGGCTGTCTAGGGACTACCCTTTCCTGAATAATCCCTTAAAATAACAATAAATTCGTAAGATGTTGTGATTAGTTTTGTCTAGAACAGTCAGACGGAAAAATAAAATTATTGGACAAGTAGGAATTATGGTAGGCAAAACCCACTCAGTTCTATGGGGTGAACGTGTCAATATTTTTCCTAGCTGAGAAAAATTATTTTTTACGACAAAATAAGTCATAAGAGAAGGAAGAGACCACGCTAAACTCTTAGGATGAAATTAATGAGACTAACTTCGAGGATTTTATCTTTCTACTGTCACTGAAAATCAAGCTGTGCGCACTTGCTCGCATTCTTGATAGCGCACTTGTCCCAGTGGTCTCAAAACAGGGCAAAAGCAGGGCAAGTGCGATATCGCAATAAAAAACGCAATTTTGACTTTTCTTTTCCTACAAAGAACGAATTGAACGCAGAAACTATTGAAGAAACGGCTTCAAACGAAAAAAAATAGAGAATAAGGTGGGAAAATAATCTATAAAACCAATTTTACGTGACCGACGTTGAACTATGAAACTGAGTTAGAAGATAGAGGACACACTTGGCCGTAGTTACCCTAGTCCAACATTGCTAAAATTGAGGTTGTACTAGGGTGTAGGTAGCGACGATTCAATACTTTCGATATTTATTGATATCGATATCTTGTTTCGGTATTTGTATCGATGTTTTTCATGCGATATTATCGAATATTGAAAAGAAAATATTGATATCGAAAGAAAAAAATTATTGGTTGTGATGGTTATATTCCTTCCCACTGTAATTTATCAATTTCTCCTAATCGATAAAAAACTATGCTAAAACATATTCGATATCAGCGAAATCAATATTCTTCTTTCGATAATTTATCGTGATCACTGATATTGATTTAAAAAAAAAGATGAAAAAACTTATTCTACCTATATCAGTGAAATCAGAATTTTTCTTTCGATATTCTATCAATATCACTGATATTGATTTTAAAAAAAGATGCAAAAACATATTCGATATCAGTGAAATCAGTATTTTTCTTTCGATATTCTATCAATATCACTGATATTGATTTTTAAAAAAAGATGAAAAAACATATTCTATATCAGTGAAATCAATATTTTTCTTTCGATATTCTATCGATACCACTGATATTGATGGAAAAAGATGCAAAAACATTCAATATTAGAGGCAATACCTTATCACATCAATATTTTTGTAAAAAAAAAAAAAGATTCAAAAACATATTAGATATCAGTGAAATAAGTATTTTTATTTCGATATCCTATCGATACCACTGATATTGATAGAAAAAAAAATTCAATGATAATGTCACATCAATATTTTTGTTTCGATATTCTATCGATATTATAGATATCGATATTTTTCTTCCGATATTTTATCGATATTGATACTGTCTTCCGATATCATTTTGATGTTGAATATCGCATCGACAGGTACATCGAATCGTCACTAGGTGTAGGTCCTTAAGGCACCTGAACGACAACTTGTTAGCTCTTCCAAACAGTGCAATTGGGGAACAGGCGCTCTCCTTCAACATCTTCAATAATACGGCATATGAAAATGGAGAGTGAGAATGTTGATTGGCGCATAATGAGAGAAAAATCAAATGCATTTATACCTCGAAACAGCAGTTAGGAAATCGTTCCCATCGAATTGCATCAAATCAACTTTTTTGTCTCCATAATTCAGGAAGGAGATTTTGCCTTCTACACAACGGACCGAGAAATTCATCGAGCACTCGACTCATATTACGATGTGGCCTTTCATTTTCGTTGTCGCGCGCAACGGCGCGTGGGATTTTGCGCGCGACGCGTGAAGCCCTCTGCGCGGCAGCACATCAATCAGGATGAACCTCAACATCAGTGTTTACTATACAGGGTGTCCGAGAAAGATACGGCCAAACTTCAGAGGTCACTATTTCTCAGCTTACTTCATAGGTCAATGTCTCAGCTATTTTCTTTCAACCCCTTGTTTTTTCAATTTAAAGATTTTTTTCGTATGTTGAACCTTGTCTCACTAAAATGATTATAACTCCCTTATTTTACGTGGAAATTCAAATCTGACTAAACCGTTGAAAAGAGCATTAAATTTCCCGTCAGATGAGCTACAACAAAAATGTTTAACCTCGCATCTAGTTAGAGTTTTTCAAGTCCAAACTTGAAACTTTGTAATTTTTGAGTCCTTTTGACGAAATTCTTAAGAGGTTTTCACCTGTGTGTTTGAAAAATCTGTGTTTGAACGCGAAAAAACGTGAATTTTTTTCAACGAAATCGACGATTGACGGGAGGATTTGAGGCGAGAGGAGCGGCGGCGGAGGAGACCCCCCGAATCCTCCCGTCAACGCCGATTTCGTTGAAAAAAATTAACGTTTTTCCGCGTTCAAACATAGATTTTTCCCCTAAATTTGACTGTACAATATGTTTTATTATACCGTTGGAAACCCGAGATTTAGGGGATGTTTTTGCTGAAAACTGCATCGAATTTCCTCTGCGGGAAATGGGTGAAAACCTCTTGAGAATTCGTCAAAAGAACTCAAAAATTGCAAAGTTTCAAGTTTGGACTAGAAAAACTCTAACTAGATGCGAGATTAAAAATTTGTGTTCTAGCTCATCTGACAGGAAATTTAATGCTCTTTTCAACGGTTTAATTACATTTGAATTTTCTCGTAAAATAAAGGAGCTATAATCATTTTAGTGAGACAAGGTTCAACATACGAAAAAAATCTTTAAATTGAAAAAACATGGGGTTAAAAGAAAATTGATAAGATACATTTTTTATTTGAAATATCTTGTAGAATCGACCTCTGAAGTTTGGCTGTACTATGATAGTAAGAGATGTTTCGTGATTATTTGGTCAAAACGCTAGTTGATTGGAATTCAGTTTCGTTTATTGTTTTCATTATTGAACCTTTAGAATTGAGCAAGAAAAAAAGGTACTTAATATCCGGAAAATGAATAAAATCAGTCAATTCTACGGGGAGAAAAATAAGGGTGTGAAATTGTCAACCCGCCCTAGCGCGAAAACGATTGATATACAGGGTGTCCCATGTTAAGGACCGAAAAACTTCGGGAGTCGATTCTACAACTAATTTTAGTAAGAATGTGCCTCATAGCAATTTTTCGTTAGACGCTTAGTTTCTGAGTTATTTTAATTTTAATATTTTTCTCGTGTTTTCGACCTTAAGCCATAAATATGACCATAACTCGCTTAATTTACAAGCAATTCAAAATCTAATTACACCGTTGGATAGGGCGTTAAATTTACCATCTTTCTAGTGGTTATAAAAAAAATTTGTAAGGTCGTGAGGGGTGAAAAATCAACTCGTAAAGTCATTTTTGTAAAATTGTCAAAATTTCCTACTTTTTCTTTTGATTGTTAAGGTTTTACTTCCACATGATTTTTCACGTACCTCTACATCAAAAACTGCGCAACAATCTCAGCTTTCTAATGGTATAATTTGTTTTAATTTTATTCCGCTAATTAGGGATGAAAAATACGTTTGAATGCCAAAAAACGTGATTGCGCTTATGGAAGTCAAGGTTTCTGGTTCGTTGACAGGTTCGACGAATTAGGGGTGGAATTCTACGTCATTTTCAACGCTATTAGACTCATTCCATCACCCATGGTCCAATTTGGTCCACCCCATCAAAAGCTACGCAGTGTCCCCTATGGTGGACATCGGTTCTTGGTTGAGCTGCGCTTGACAACTGGAGGTAGGAAGGTACGAGGATATTGGAGTTTTGATTATCAGCTGTTATGGATCATCCATACGAGGACACTATGTGCCACGCCCCCTTGGCGGACGTTTTCTGTTAGGAAACTACCAACTGTCGACGAGTTGTTTTCTGTATTTGGGGAGAGAATGGATGTCAAGGGAAGTCTCAAGAAAAAACGTAAATGCCAATCCGACCATCTTTGAGTCACGTCAGCTCTGATGAGCGATACAAAGATTGTACCATTACATGAGAAAAAAAACTTGGAACGCACGATACACGAAAAGGCGTGCTGTATGTGTGTATAGATGTACACTCGGTTTATAGATATAGACACGTGCATGAGAGAGTATGTGTGAAAAGGTGAAGGTGCTCACGACTGTCCATCTGACGGGTATTTTTCATCGCACCTCCGATCATCACAAAAAGTCTGATGGTAGACAGCGTAACGGGTCGTTTCATTGAGAGATTCACAGAGAGTTGATGTAGTTGAGTAGGCGGTGGTAATTATTTTATTGCACAATTAAGGCGAGGTCTCACGGAGTAATTTCCACTTGTAAGAAGTCTCCCTTCAGAATCATCTCGTTTTTTAGGCTTGACACGCTATGGGAATGCAGTGACCGCTTACAGTAGCCCTACGAACTCTACGCACATTTAATAAGTAAGTAGGTTCAACTAGGTATCATTCTATCTTTCTGGTTTGTATTTACGCTATCAATCCGATGAATAGATGACCATCTACACTCCAACCAACAAAATAAAATATTAGCCTTCTCCGATGATTTGGTACTTCTAGCTCTTGATCCAAAAACCCTACAGGCGATGATATGGGACGTCACAAATTTCTGTGAGAAATGATATTCCCGAATAAACCTGAGAAAATAAAAAATTGTGGTTTTCAGAAATGGTGGAAGAATGGGAAAATATGAGCGATGGTGGTTCCGTGGTGATGATATGGAGGTATTGACGACTAGATTTTCATTTATCTCGTTCTCACAACAGTCTGGCAACACAAACAAGTAACAAATGACAGGATGTATATCGTTTATTACTCGTGGTTGACGAAAAACTTAAACTGGCCGTGTTTAGCACAAAAAACGTGCACTTGGTCGTAGTTGAACGGTTATAACAAAGCCAGGAGATTCCAAATGCTACTTTTTCTTCTTGATTATCCTTCAGAAACGTTCAGATTTTCCTTGCTAAACGTAATGATTGGGAATGCCACCCTAGATTTTGTTCACCAGTTTAAATATTTGGGAGTACTGATGACAAACGCACTCAATTTGAGTAAACATGTGAAGAACATCAGATGTTACAGATTCTGTAACAAAGTGTACAGGAGCCTCTACCAACTACGCAGAATCGCAATTGATTTTCCGCATTGCTCGTCCCGTACTTCGTCTATGCATCAATGGCATACTGTGATTTAAATAGTGAGCAGACGGATACTTTGCAAAGAGCACTGAATTCGGTAGTCAGGTTCGTGTTCCGCCTACGCCTTGATGTACTGTAACCCCATATTTTGACAAACTAGGCTGGCTCAAGATTCGTGAAAGGAAAAAACTGGAAACTCCCACTATGCTCTTCAACATTCTTAAATACAAAAACCACAATATTTGTTTTCGAAATATGAGTTCAGGAATGACGTCCATGTTCTTTCGACCCGACAAGCCTCCTCTACCCTCCAAATCCCCCAGCATAACACCAATTTGTACAGCAGGTCTTTTCTGTTCCAAACTATAAAACTGTTCTGATAAGGACTACACTCTTGATTTAAGCGCATCTGTCAGGGAGTTCAAGAATAAGTTGAAGGAAACTTTTCTAGAAAAGTACAGATGCAGTACAAAGAAAGATATAAATAATGTAATATTAATATAAAATAGGTACTCATATTAAAAATAGTAGGAAGATTTATGTTATGTACCTATATATAAGTATTAGAGGTACTGATGATGTGAGTATGAGCATACTGTTATTTTCGTTAATGCTATAATTAAAACTTAGGTAAATGATTGTATGGGGAATAGAGAACTAATTTGTACGGGGGGGGGGGGTGTAAGAGACCCTCATGGTCCTAACCCATTTCCTGTTTTATAAATAAAATCCATCAATCAATCAGAAATCAGTTGAGATGAACTCAGATGGCACAGCGTTTCAGGCTCCATGGGAAATTTTTATGGAGGAAAAACTGAGCGCACTCTACAGGGTGCATTGAGCGCTGGAGGGTTAAATTGCTCAGCATGAGCAGAATTATAACTTATTATAATTATTATAATAAATAAATTATTGGGGGAGAGCACACGAGTCATCACATAGAAAACAGCATAAGTAGCACCGCACCTACAATGACTCCATCGCTATTGCAAAAACCAAATAAGCGTCGAAATGATCTCGATATTTTAAAGAAATTTCGCTTTTCAAAATCTACGCAAACAAAATTGTCAACAGACTTTTCAACGAAAATAAAGGAGTTTACAGAAAATTGAAGCAAAACAGTATAGGTACAAATTCATACAAGTAGGAGTAATATTTTTCTTGGGAACTAGATTATTCTTATCGTTTCAATAATTCTATCATCAAGAGGTGTCGTAAGATATAGAGCTAACCAAAAGTGATAACGTACGACAAGAAAATTTTTTGATCTACAAAAAGCCTAAGAAATTTGAGGAAAGTCGTATCAAGAAATGGAACTCCTGGGTCTACTCCTGGATGGTTCCAGGAGTAGACCTCCATCAATGATGAACTACATTATAGAAAGTATCGAAACAAGAACCAATCTAGATCACAATGACATTTCCTAGAGAAGATTGAAACCATTGGGCAAGAGCTTGGGAAGTTTGTGGTGAAGAGTGAGTTTAGATGGGCAATTAATTCTCAACGATGTCTAGTTCTGTCCATTCATAACCTCAGGGATGAACTCGTAAATTCCCCAAATCGCTCTGAATCACTCGTCGGGAGAAATGAAGGTCCCTTCAATGGACGTCCCACTTCATCCTATGTTTTTGCCAAAAACGATCGGTTTTTATATTTTAATTTCTGACATTCGGTACAGTTTAAAAAATGTCTTTCATTTGTTGGTAATATTCTTTGAAAATGTCAGGATTGCACATCACCTGATCTTTTGAAACCGAAGGTAATTAACTTTAGAAACCACATGTATTTAGCCTTAACCCTTTACCTGGCAAAAGTACCCCCATGACGATTCTTTACAATTTTCCCTCCTAAAGTGTACTTTTGGCCTTCCAAAATCATGGTAAATTGACAAAGCTTGTAAAATATTTAAATTTTAGCAGGTTTTGAACACATGTAGTATAGTAAGTTCGTATATCGTACACTGCCGAGTCACCGATGAATGAGAATTGTTATTAAATAAAATATATTTCGTTCTATTTCAATCAGAATAAAATACAAGAAAAAAAATAAAAAAAGGAAGAATCAAAAAGAAGAAAAAATTGGAAGAGAAAAAAGAATCTATAAAGTAAAATAATGGAAGAATCGCTAGTAATTATACTTTCTCACATGCTGCACGCACCAATTAGATAAAGTAGTAAACGTGAATAGATATAAATACATCTATGCAGTCTCAATCGAAGACGTAACGAGTTTATCTTAAATTTTGGCAGTTTTCCTATGGCGATTTGTTTAGTTTTTTCTATAATAAACCTTGGCCCTCTAAATACATGGTAAAACTGAAAAAGCTTCTATAATGAACAGAAAACACGTATGGTATATTAGACGTTGCGAAGTATAGGATTAAATTAACAAAATAAGTCTAAGAAATACTTCAATAAAAAGTGTCATGTTATGTCAACACTGCTATCAGTGGACAATGTACACTATAAGCTAAACCAAACGGTCATTGGATTCCAGGTGGCACTATTATTAAGTCAGCAGGTATTAGATCCTATTTAATTAGAAATCAAGACGGTACGGAATACATAAGAAACAGGAAATTTATACTGAAAAATCCGATGCCAATATTGAGAGAATCCCCACGTAGGAGCTTTGTATATTCATATGTAACTTTAGAAAAGCCAGAGGAAAATAATACTCAGCAATTTAGTCCATCCCATTCAAGTATTGATAAAAGTTCACTAACATAAAAGTGGTACTAACATTCCACTAAGTAGTACTTGGAAAACTCTTGAAAATAATGTATACTCCTGCTCAAAATTAGAGCACCACCATGTTATTTTTTCGTTTGTCTCCTTCTTTTTTCCCTCATCAAGTTTTTATCAATTTGGACATGTTGTTTGCAAACACAGAAGGAAAAAGAAGGAAAAAGGTAACCAAAAAAGGCACAAATTCGAGAAAAAAATATGTTTTAAATAAATTAAAGAAAAATGTACTTCTTGTGGTAAAATTGTAAAAATTGAAAATGTAAAAAAAAGGTTTGAATTATACCAGTTTAGCTTTTCAATACTTGCTATTTCCTCCTCTAGCTCGGATGAGCGCTTGGAGCCTTCGACCGATGACTCTAATCAAGTTTTGGGGGATATTGTCCGACTCCTTTTTTGCTGCTGTTTCCAGCTGCTGAAGATTGTCTGATGGTGGATCTCTGGCCCGAATTATTTTTTTCAGCATGTCCCAAACATGCTCTATCGGATTCATGTCTGGGCTCCCTGGGGTCCAGTCCAGGATACGAAATGTATGAGAAGAAGGAAATAGACACACGAAAAAAGGATGGTGGTTCTCTAATTTTGAGCAGGAGTGTAGTTACAAACCCAGTGCGTTCCAGTTAAGCCTGTTAAGCGTTTTTCACTTTCGGAATTTGAAAAACCTAAACCAAACAAATAGGCTCTATAATTTATTGCAGTAAAGTAATTAAGTAAGTCTTGTACCCTCACTAAAACACGAGTTTATAAGCGAATTTTTCAAGAAGCGTTTTGTAGAGAATTTTTTGTTTTTAATAGAGCATTTTTTTTAAATAAATATCGAGCTGATTCTGAATATTGATGTGAATATAAGAACCATAAATTGCTGTATTCTCTCCTCGCCTCCGGAACCGTAACTTGAGGGCCTAGTAATTTTCTTGGTGAGGAAAGTAGGGAGTGTGAAGGCACCACATGTGTTTTCAAACGTCAACAGCACACTTGAGATCAAGTCGAGTAAACTTTTCATCGAAATCAGACGGAAGGTATGACCTTCAGTCAGACAAGGCAGATGATCTAAATTTCAAAATCGCTAAAGAGTAGACATTTCGTTAACTAGTCAATGATTCAATAGATTATCGAATTCTTGTTCATTTTTGGACAAATAGATTTCGATTGACACAAACTGAACGGTTTTTTTTTAAACTTTGTACAGTTCTCATTTACACTTGGGCAGTTGATATTGGAAAATTGAGTCAAATTGTACCTGTTACACAGACGAATAGCAGAAGGCACGCGATCCAGCAGGATCTCGGCTGCAACATGGTTCCAGAAGTCACTCCAATTTCACTTCCCAGGCCCGAATTTCGCGAATTTCGGTAATATAAAGTTCACTAATTAATAAATTAAATTAATTTTTAAATTACGAAAAAAAAAGTGATTTTGAGACGCGAACGACAGCACTGATTTGTTCGACTAAGCCCACACTTTTTGAATGAACCAAAAAAGGGGTTAAAAATGACGTCACGGAACTAGGTGGTACTCATGGTGAGCCCTGGCACGGAATGAAGGGGAGCGGGATGTGAAGGGCCCCCGCCAGAGAGCCGGAGAAGGGGGCCCCGTCGAAGGGGGCTGCAGGGGGCCTCCAGGGGGGCCTCTCTCCCTTTCTTCCTGAAGCCTTCCACCTCTTTCGCGGAGTCTTTCACCGCCTTCGGAAGGTTTCGTCGCTTTGAGGTGTTTACCAGATGATAAGGTTATCAAATCGGAGCGATTGATTCAAGGTACGAAAACGTTGCAAATTATTACAAAACAGCTCATTAGTTTTCCTTTATGGTGCCTTCATAACGAAATTAGGTTCTTGGGTTCTTGGTCATATGTGACAGCTTCCCCCTCTTCATTCAATCATTCCAGAAAGAAGAGGACATTAATAAAATTCATAGTATTGTTCGGTTTAGCGAAGATCCAGAGTAGATCTACTGGTAAAATACCCTCTCATCGCCTAGTTGTACTATATTACCTCATATTTGAGGCACTATGCAATTCTGACGATCTCCTATACCATTACCTACCCTAGTGTATCATGGATGACGAGGAACCTATGTGCTGCACCCTCTTGGTAGAATACCCTCTCATCACCTAGTTGTACTATATTACCTCATATTTGAGGCACTATGCAGTTCTGAAGATCTCCTATACCATTACCTACCCTACTATATCAAGGATTACGAGATAGCTATGTGCTGCACCCTCTTGGTAGAATATCCTCACATCACCTAGTTGTACTATATTACCTCATATTTGAGGCACTATGCAGTTCTGAAGATCTCATATACCATTACCTGCCCAACTATATCATTGATGACGAGATAGCTATGTGCTGCACCCTCTTGGTAGAATATCCTCACATCACCTAGTTGTACTATATTACCTCATATTTGAGGCACTATGCAGTTCTGAAGATCTCCTATACCATTACCTACCCTACTATATTATGGATGACTAGGAAGCTATGTGCTACACCCACTTGGTAGAATACCCTCTCATCACCTAGTTGTACTATATACCTCATATTTGGTACGTCACTGTGCAGTTCTGACGATCTCCTATACCATTACCTACCCTACTATATCAAGGATGACGAGGAAGCTATGTGCTACACCCACTTGGTAGAATACCCTCTCATCACCTAGTTGTACTATATACCTCATATTTGGTACGTCACTGTGCAGTTCTGACGATCTCCTATACCATTACCTACCCTACTATATCAAGGATGACGAGGAAGCTATGTGCTACACCCACTTGATAGAATACCTAACTAACAGCACTATATCCCTCATATTCGGTAGGAAAACTCACTTACTTGAGCATTCGTAAAAACGTTTGATATGGCTCATGCAGGTTTTCAGTGAATAATAATCCCTTTTTTTCCCCTTTCTCATCCCCACAGCACATTTTAGTTATCGGAACCCCCCTCATATAGCATATCATTTTAAAGCTTACAATCAGACCTTCAATTTGAATATACACAAATAGTCCGCCATCGACTCAGTCAGAAGTCACAGGGGAAGAGAGTGAATGCGGACCAATATTCCCGAAAAAGGGAACCATGTTTTTCGACTTCTTTAACAAATTTTCGTTAGGTACTTCTAACAAAGCAAAATGAAATCTGTTTGAAACGGGACCACCACGATAAAGATGGTACTTTCAAAAACAAACAAAAAATCGTCCACCCTTAACAACCCGAATTGAGTTCCTCCTCTTTCGCGCACCTTCGGCGCGTTGAAGTCTGTCGACAAAGTTAGGTGCCTAGGCCTACACTAGGAAGAAAGGCTCACGGGGTCTGCCATTGATGAGTATTTGATAAGAAAAGTAAGGGCGCGTCTCTAACAGCTGAAGCACCTCCTTGACAAGCGTTCCCAAATAAATATTTATAACTGAAATATCTCACTCTAATCAGACCAATCTGGCAATATTCATGTGGTCTTTGGGGTTCTGCCACAAAATGCCATATTAAACGCATACAAAGAGTACAAAATCGCGTCAATTGGACCATGGTATCACTGAAGTCACCGAAAACATCTTGGGAGTTCCCCAGCTGTCCCAAACTGTCACCAGATTAGCTAGATTTAAATTGCAATAAAAAATGCATGGTCTCAGCTGAATTTTTTGAAAGTTTGTCATTGATTTCTTCGGAAATTGTTGTCATAACTCTATTTTCAGACTTTCGATACTCCACAAAAAATTCTGCTGCCCATTAAATTTTGGTTTATTATTTTCAATAATAAGCCTTTGGAATCGAGCAAGAAAAAAAAAATTTAACCCCCCCTCAAAATTTGATGTTTTACGTTTCAAGGTACGTAGAATACGAAAATCGAATAAAAAAATTTCCGTCCGTCCGCCGTACGCGGCACTTTTCTTAGCAACACTGGACCGATTTGGTTCAAATTTGGTATATGGGCTCCATTTGGGGTCTAGTTGTGCCGCGAAGCTTTTGGTTGATGTGGGTCACTTCTAAGAGGTGAAAACTAAGGGTTGAAATTTTCAAGAGTGCCCTAGCTCGAAAACTCTCGAAATGAAGGTATGGTTTTCTCACGAATTTTAAATAGTATTGAATTTTTAAAAAATTTTGAGACCACCCGGAGCTCTGTAGGACAAACCGTTCGGTCCCTACGAGTACTTGAAGGTTTTCCTTCGATAAAACAGAATCATGAGTGTGAATCGCAAAAGAGGTCTAATCTCCATTCAAATTTGATCGGACTAAAATGCGATCGCTGTTCATTTCTTCGATTTGTATACAGTTTTGCTTTCTGCGTAACCAGTAATCAAATTTCCATATGAAGCTTGTTATTTTTCCAATCGAGTGTGAAGCGTTTAGTTCTTCTTGGTCTTCCAGGCGTCTCCAGCATTCGAGGAGATCTTCTTCACTCCTCAGATCACTGATCAGCTGAGTGAGCTCCGAAGCCATTTTCAATCCTATTGAATGGAAGTGCTCTTCCAGGCGTCTCCAGCATTCGAGGAGATCTTCTTCACTCCTCAGATCACTGATCAGCTGAGTGAGCTCCGGAGCCATTTCCAATCCTATTGAATGGAAGTGCTCTTCCAGGCGTCTCCAGCATTCGAGGAGATCTTCTTCACTCTTCAGATCACAGATCAGCTGAGTGAGCTCCGAAGCCATTTTCAATCCTATTGAAAGCAGAAAGCTGAAATTTGAGAGGGAAGGTCAAGGGTGAATACAGATGGTGGTAGGTGCTATTGATGGAGAACCAGTGATCTATACAGAAAATAATAAACCTTTGAGCAATGATTTGCAGCGTTTTAAGATTGGAATTTAATTTTGATTACTCCGGTCATATTTTGGAACATGTGTGGTGTTCCGGAGATGTTTTCGGTGACACTAGTGACACCATGGTCCAATTAGGGTTAATGCTCCATGTTACGTACGAAACTCAACAATCCACACTGATCTCCAAATTCCGTTGGTTGAAGAAGTCGCCAACGATGCTTTCACGACTCCATAAATCATTGCTGAACCGCGTTAACCCCTTAGCATCACAAATAGTGGCAAACCTTAGCTACTCTGGTCCGAGAATATTGAAGCGTGAAAGACCGGCTGACCTCCTATCCGAAAACGATCTCAATAAATTTTTTTTTTGGTATTGAGTAGGAATAAAAGCCCAAAATGTTTCTCCTCATAGTCACAACATAACATTCGGGGGAAAAAAAGTAGAAAAAAATTTCCTCCAGAACCCCAGAAATGTCCAGGTGGAGGCGAGGAAGTGAAAATACACAGGAAGTGGACGACGGACCGCCATAAGCAGTCCAGTTGTCTCGTCCACAAAAGACCCCACGTTTCCCTTTTCATTCCATCTGATGAATCCCTTTTATATCCAGTTGAGGTGCAGATGTGACATAAAGCTTTTCCCGGGAAGGTGAGCCGAGGTGAGTTACGACATTCGCCTTCCCTACGCATTCAATCCCATTCAATTAGTAGGTGGTAGAGTAAAATTCGGCACAAAATGGTACGAACGAGAGAGCATTCGGAACATAACAAAATAAACTTCAGCAAATCGTTTTCCTTCCTCCCATCATAGGTAGAAGATGGAGTAGAGAGCGCTGCAAATTATTACACAACTAATATTCTTACTTAACTTGAAAAAAAATGTTGTCTCAACTTTCTCATCCATAGTTTTAAAAATTTCTTTGAAAATTCGCTCATTAACTCAAGTTGAATGGACTTTTTTCGAATAGGTAGCTGAATCTCAACTTATGGAGCTCAAGATGATTTCGAACTGTGGAAAATGTAACCTTCTTTGAACTGTCTCAGGCATAAATTATTGAAGTTATCATAGTATAAAAGTTCTGAAGAAAAACAGAAAAAAATGCAACAATTTTTGGGTTTTAAGCAATACGTCAGTAGCACAGGGTTTTCGGAATAGGGTGTGCGCCTTGGTAGGAAAAACTGTTTATTGTTATTTTTAATCAAAGGTAGACCTCATTCTGAGCATTTTGGTACCAACCGCGACCTTCTAGCGTGTGTAAATCTTTTCCTATGAATTTTTAAAGTTTCGACCGTTTATGACGTCACAGTGGGCTGGGGGGTCCCGCCCAGGCGGGAGGGGCGCGTGACGTCATAAACGGCCGAAACTTTGAAAAATCATAGAAACAGATCTACTCACGCTAGAAGGTCGCGGTTGGTGCCAAAATTCTCAGGATGTAGTCTACTTTCGATTAACAATCTAAAAAAAATCAAGGCGCACACCCCATTGCAAATTTTAGGGATAAACTCACCGTTAGGGGACCTAATTCCGTGAAATCCATAATTCCTGGGTGACATGGTGTAAATGATGAAGTTCTTTCGAAGAAGAAGAAGAAGAAGAAGTTCCATTATGTCTATAGTTGAGAGCAATTTACTCTAAAATAACGTAAATGTATCAAGATGTACAATTTATTCTTTTAAGGATTTATTCCATTAGAAGATCTAATCGATGGTGACCAAATTAGGTTCATACTAATTTTAAGATCATTTATTGGATATTCTCCAATCATTTCAAGGAACAGTCGGCCTGGGTTTTACTCAGTCGGTGTTTCTCGCCAAAGCTGGAGCTCGAATCCACCAAAATCATTTCTCATGAGGGTTAATTCGCTCTTTCGAAACATTTCTATGAATATACCGGGTTCCTGGACACCCTACGTGAGGATCAACGCCCTCCCACGAATTCCCTTGTACCAACATTTCACTGCCGGAGGTCGAAAAAAGTTGCGTTGCACTTATTGTTTTATCACTCGGGTAATGAAGCCGAACACCCTCGGTTTCATCGGCCCATTCGAGTAATTATTTTTCCTAGCGCCCACCGAGCAGTTATCGGCCTCCTCTGGGATTCCTTCTCAATGGGTTCTCAGGTTTGGATATCGAAGTTGAAGACGATGAACCAACGCACTGAAAGCGTTTTTTTTTTCTCATGAGGGAGGCGGCGGTTTTGAAACGAGTCCATGAAGACATCTCGGTGGAGTTCACGGCTTGAGGTGACTGACTATCCGTCTTCATCATCTGACAGTCTTTTCTCGCCAGTCACCCACCATTCATAAACAAGGCTGGAATTCTCATATAATGCGTTTGGAAAATTGAATTTGAAAACGGGTTGATTTTTACAATTAAGAGGGATAGGTTGTATGCTGCTATGGAAGAGTTCAATTTCCCTCATAAACTCACGAAAATGGTGGAGCTGACTATGCGAAACTCGGTGTGCTCTGTGAGAGTCCAGAATGGCCGTACTCCTAGCATCCCCACACAACAAGGTCTAAGACAAGGTGATGCACTGTCCTGCCTGTTGTTCAACAAAGCTCCAGAAAAAGTAATCAGGGATGCAGGAATCCAGACCCGCGGAACCATATTTTATAAATCAGTTCAATTACTGGCATACGCTGATGACAGAGATTTAATAGCTCGTACTGAGAGTGATCTTAGAAGAGCAGTATCCTCCTTACTTGAGAGCGCCAAAGCCATGGGACTGTCCATAAATGAGGGAAAGACCAAATATTTAACCGCCGCAAGTAGTCGCGACTCTCACATATACATGGAGGGCTACAAGTTTGAGATCGTGGATGACTTCGTAACCTCGGTTCGCTAATATCTGCAAATGGAGACCCAATCCCAGAAATTAAGACCAGACTAGCTGCGGCAAACCGCTGCTATTGGGGTCTGACAAAGTACCTCCAATCCAGGCTCCTATCTCACCATGTAAAAAGTGAACTGTATAGAAATCTAATCCGCACAGTTCTGACATATGGATCGGAGACATGGACATTGGGGAAACAAGGGGAAGATTTACTCCGAAGTTTTGAAAGACGGGTACTAAGAAAAATATTTGGAGCCGTATGTGAGAACGGAGTCTGGCGACGAAGGAAAAACGAAGAATTGTACAACTTGTATAAAGATATGGACGTGGTGCAGGTCATCAAGCTTGGTCGCCTCAGATGGGCTGGACATTTGGTCCGCATGGACGAGGGAAACCCTGCCAAAAAAGTCTTCAGCGGGATGCCAGGCGGCAGGAGAACAAGAGGAAGGCCGCGGCTTCGGTGGACCGATGAGGTGGAGGAAGATGTGGCAAGGGTAGGTTACCGGAACTGGAAGAGATTGGCTGGAAACAGAGAGGAATGGCGTAGAATTGTTGAGCAGGCTAAGGCCCACCCAGGGCTGTAACGCCAATAAAGAAGAAGTTGATTTTACGTCGAAAACGACTCAAAAACGTCTGCCAAGTTGGGTAGCCAGTAAAGCTTCCTCGACAGGGTTTAGAATTGATGAAGAAAAGTCATGAAACATTCATTATTTGGATAATTAATTAACCTCATTATGCGATTGGTTGGTCCCTCAGAGATCTGGGAGATGTCAAAGAAAAAGTCTGCCAAATGGGTGTGGCACATAGCTTCCTCGTATCCAAGCCCCGATTGTATAGATGGTCCGATGCATAGTAGTTAATCTCAAAACATCAATCTCTAAGTACCTTCCACTACCCTCATAGAGACCATCTACGAGCTAAGCTGAACAATCCTGAGAAATTTTGTCGAAATGGGATGGAAAATGTAGAAATTATGGCTGTTAAAGGAATTCACGTTTGCAGCAACTACTATTAGTCTAGGGAAATGATTTTAATAGGGAACCATCTACACGCCAATCTGAACAATCCTAGAATCAAATTTGGATGAAAATTCAAGTTATGGCTGTTACAAGGATTTTACGTACGCCCTCTACTGTCAATTTTAAGGCCTTGATTTTCCTTGGGGACCATCTAAATTCGAATCTGCATAATCCCTGAAAATTTCATCGAAATCGGATCGAAAATGTGAAAGTCATGGCTGTTACAACGAATTCACGTTCGCGCATGCGCAGTAGCTACTATCAGTCCAGGGGGTGATGATTATCATAGGGGACCGTCTACAAGTCAACCCGCACAATCCCTAAACATTTCATCGAAATCGGACAATAACTTCATATAGTTATGCCGGTTACAAGGATTTCATGACAGACACACAGACAGACAGACACGGAACCAAAATTGTTCAGGAAGGTCTGAAACGCAAAACGCGAGTGGAAATTTCGATTTTGGAGAACTTTTTTTTCAACCTTGAAAAGCGAAAAAGGCTTCCGCTACCTTGGTAGAGTCGGAAGCAATAAACCCTGCGGTCCGAATTGCGACAAGCAAATTAGCCTTTTCTCCGCTCCGGTATCGATAATATTCACCTCCTATACTTTGTAATCAATGAGGTACAACTGAGACATCTTAGAATCTAAATATTCATAGAGACGTCTGACAGGTGTCTTAGTGATCAGTTCGAGCCCATATTGAAACTCTACGTGGGCAGCGACAAATTTGAGAATTTAAAGACCACGAAAAAATGGAGCAGGAAGCGCATGACTCGAGAAGGCGAGGCGAGAGCGTATTATTAGGGAGGACTGCGCTTTCTAAAATATGCGCATGAATATTATTTTATTGGACCCGCCTTCAAAGTCGGCTGGGAGCGCCGGCTTTGAAAAAAATTTCGGCCCGACGAGTTCGAGATTGGCGGAATTTCGTGGAGGGGAATCAGAAAAGGAGACTGGTGATAAAAACGGCCTGATTCGGAGTTCCGCATTCGCCTAGAAGACACCTCCAATTCGATTCTGTCAATATTAGATAGAGAAATCAGTTAAGCATATTTAGTTTACGTTTCTTAGTTTGAAGTACTCAGTTAGATAATATTTCGTAGAATTCTTAGAATATTTCCCCTATAGCTAATGTAAGAGCTAATTCATGGAAGAAAAGGTTTTCGGTTCATTATTTTCAATAACGAACCAATCGACCAAAAAAAATTGTTTAACTCCCCCTCAAAATTTGTTGGTTTACGTTTCAAGGTACGTAGAATCCAAAAATCGAATAAAAATTTGGGCGTCCGTCCGCCGTACGCGGCACTTTTCCCACTTAGCATTGACCGATTCTGATGAAATTTGGTATGTGGGCTCCATTTGGCTCCATTTGTCGACTCGTGGTCCCAGCTGAAAGGCCATCCATTGATGTTGACGGCCAGTGCCTGAGGGCAGCACCACACAATGTTCGATGGATATACCTGGGAGTATCCTTTGGTACCCAGGGTATATGTCGTAAAATGCCAAGGAAAATGACTACAATCCTTTAGAAAATTGACAGGGCACCACTGAACCCTCTGCAGAAATTAGTAATGTTGCGAGACCATGGTATACCCTCACTAACTAACCAATTAGTCCTGGGAAGTACCACGCTCATAACTTTAAAACAGATGGATATATCTGTGAGGAGATACGTGGGAAAATGGTTGCGCCTGCCATTTGACTCTGCTAATGCCTACATCCATGGACCAGTGGGTGATAGTGGTCTTGGAGTCATGGAACTACTCAGTCAAATACCAGCTATAAGAGCTAATAGGGTAGGGGCGGCAAACAAACAACTCTTTGAAGGAGGAACGAGTCTCCAACAACAAAATGGGACATCAAGACTCGACCATCGAATTGTCACAACGTCTCCATCAAACTACAGACGGAGCTGAACTGGAAAAATCACGCGATACCAGAGCTAGCACGGCATGGATCAGGAACCCTTCAGCGAAACTATGGGGATGGAGGTCGTTGGGTATGGTGAAGGTCCATTCTGGTTCTCTACCAACGGGAGTGAGGAGGACAAGAGGCAGGCGAACCGGCAACAGCCATCTATACCGAATGGGATGTCAAACACCCGAAACAGCCTCGCATGTGCTCCAGATTTGCTCAGCCGTGGTGAAACCCAGGTGTGCCCGTCACAATTCTGCCCTGAACCTACTAGATGCCTATGCTGGCCGTAAAGGATGGCCAGTATGGTTAGAGCCACACTTTAACCTGGAACAGCGAGGTTATCGTCCGGACCTCTTGGTGGTAACACCAAGAGGAGCTTTCATGATTGATGTCTCAGTGGTCTCTGGCTCTGGCCAGAGATCACTCACAGACATCAATGCTTCCAAAATTCAAAAATATGAAGTTGACGCATTACTAGAGGCTGCAGCAGCACTTGCAAACATTCAGCAAAACCAACTAAAGGTATATATCGAGACCTTAAAGCACAAAGAAGCTATGTCCATCCACCTTCCACAATTTTTATTTTTTTAATTTCAGAAAAACTCAAATTCAACAAAACTATTATTGATTTTTACGATAATAGCTTGAAAATTTATTGAGGAAATTAAAGAGTTTAGTGTAATTAGCCATTATTTTAGAAATTATTCATTGATGATAATTTCTTTTGCGTTTTTCTTCAAACTCCGTTTTTGGACATAGCTGCTTTGTGCTTTAAGGTATAGATATATACTAGAGGGACATGGCATGGCAAGTCAGCCAAGGATCTGATTCGGGCTGGTTCCCACTGTTTATCCTGGCACATAGACTCTGTCACAGTGTCACCTGCCTACCCCCCGAGAGCGGTTGGCTTCGTGGTGGTCGTGGTTGTGGACCCAGACTGGATGGCTAAGCCTGAAAGTTGAGGGGAGGTGCTTCCATGGTAGACTCGTCTCCCAAGGTAGTGCCGGCATGTGAGTTATGTGGTACGCCAATAACTCGGGTACCAACCCGCTTTGTTGGAAGGGTGAGCTAGAACACCCAGCTCGACCTGTTGTGCATTGCAAACAGGTACTCACACCTATGCGTGTGAGACCCCTGACTGTGGGTGTAACAGTCTCCCACGGTATTTAACCAGGGATTTTCCACTCTGCTTGCAGAATGGGAGGGTGGACGTAAGCACTGTGTGCTGGGACACTCCCTTATAAATCAACCTTGAGATAAATTTATCCCAAAGGGGAACAAGATTCGTTGTTTATCCTGGAGTGGATGACCACCCGAGTCCTAACAGGAGGATCCTTCATCTGGTCTAAATTCAGGGCTACAGCCACACGACGGCGTGCCGTGGCTCGAGCAAATAGGCTCCGTGGGACTTGGAGCTGAACTCGAACCCCATGGGGAGGAGAAGCATCGACTGATGGCAGAGCCGGAAGAGGCACAATCCTCTCTCCATCATTTGTGGGATAAGGTGAATCAACCTTGACCCCCACCTCAATGTCCGAGGTCGGATCTCGGACCCTGATGCCAAGCAGCCAGATGGACATGACTGCTGAGTGCTGATACAATGCTGTGATGTAAATATTTATGTACTATACCATCAATTGTAGCGGTGAAGTATTTTTTCCAAATATAAATTGTTAATGGTATGTAGGCTCCATTTGGAGTCTAGTTGTGCCTCGAAGAGCTTGGTTGAAGGAGGTCACTTCTAAGGGTTGAAAAATAAGGTTTGAAATTTTGAAAACGCCCTAACTCAAAAAATTTTGATATGAAGGTATTGTTTTTCCGTCATTTTGAGATAGTATAGAATTTTTTTAGACCAGGCGGAGCCCTGTAGGACAAACCGTTCGCTCCCTACGAGAATTTAAGGGTCGGACTTACGATAAATCAGAAACGAGTGTGAATCGCAAGAGAGGCCTGATCTCCGTTCAAATTTTAGCTGACCGAAATGCGATCGAGCCACTTTCTGTATCAGCTAGATGGGTTTGTGGGGCAGTATAATGTGGGTACAGGTACCCACATTATATGTCTACCGTCCACCCCCCTTGGCTAAAATAAGCTACCTAATCTAAAATAGGTACTGTAAACAAGACATTAGCTCGATGAACTAGTGAAATTCCAGTGTTCCTATTCGGATTCAATCCAAAACTCACGGATATGGACACAACACGGCAGGTTCCACAAGGTTTTGCATAGGAACAACTTTGGCCACCAAGGTTGTTCCTGCGCAAAAGTATAAATTAACTTCTTGCCGAGATGATTATTTATGTGAATAATTTCTTATAGGGATGTTCTACCTGAACCTCGGTGTTCCAGAACAGTCTGGACGGACGTCCTGAAGGAAGGCTAGCATGAAGATGATGATCGCCACTGATGATTATCAAGAGAAAGCTTTCTCCCAAACTCCTCGACGATTGATCACACAATTCACTTGTCACAGCACTTCACTGATCGGATTCCTTATCTCTCCCAAATTCGGCTAATTCCGTGGTGTACAGACAAAGAAATCAAAAGGATGATAGCTAGAAAACACTACTAATCGCGGAAAAAATAACAACCAAAGGAACAACTTGCAGAAGCAAAGGGGAACTGAAGGGAGGAGGGAGGCAGCAATGACAGGGTTGCCACTACCAACTGTCAGGTCCTACCATCTTCTCTACCAGGTCAAACAAACCAAAATACGTTAGATTCTGTCTGAGAGTTTTCTATGGACATTTTTTAGATCGAAAACATTTTTAATTACTTTTTTTAAATTACTATCTTTAAATAGGAGTAAAAACTGCTCTCTGCTCAAAGGTTAAAAACCATCCATTTTCCTTTGAAATTTGCAAAATTACGCCAGGCAGATCACAAACATGGAAGCAGTGAAGTAATAAGTGGGTTTTGATAAATCCAGTTGAAATTTCTCCATTGTGTTAGGGATCCTCTTTCACTATGAACCACTATGAACCGAAGATTACATACACAACATTACCCATTACTGTGACTTCAAACATTTCTTGAATAGATTCTTGAATACTAGGTACCTAAAACTAGGTAGAAAACTGCGAAGGTTGACTCCAATAATAGGAAGATCCTCAGAGATTTCAGTACACTTGACCATCCTGGGAGAAAAGATAAGGAGAGCATGAATACATTTAGCGTAAAATATCCATAGGGGAAAGAAAATTCCATCGATACCAGTATTATCGATATTAGGAATCTTTCGATATTTCAAATTTTCCGGTGTGCCGTAGTTCTTTGGATCAAGGGCGTAAAACAAAGGCACATTTCTGATAACAATCGTCACTTTCTATTTAGAATGGATCATGCTACTATCACAATACACGCATAACTCTAAAGAAGGGTCACTTACCTCTGTAGGATAAGAGCACTGTTGTGGGCAGCCTAGGCTCAAGTCCGAACCCGCCTCTATTGACGTAGACTTTTTGGATCGGAACCATCCAAAATATCGCACTAAACTGAAATGAGCCTATATTGCATAACACAGGGTGCTGAAGTGGGGAAATGCAACAAGGGCACTATCTACCCTTTTTTTAGTCGAAATTCACTTATGACCCCTCATTCAAGTAGAAGATCACCCTCAGAATAGTTGGAATATAACTGTAACTCAAAAACACCGATTTTTTAGTAACGCCCTTGTAGTTCTCACCAGGCGATATTTTCGAAACGTTTCTGTATAAAAATCCGTTTTGGGGCATTTAAAAAAATTCCTACATTTCACCATTTTTGAAACCGAAAATTGATTAAATTTCGAAATCGGTAAAAATAACCAAATAGATGAAAGATTTTAAATTTTGTAATGAAAGCAAAATTCCATGTAAAAAGAGTTTCTAGGCCACAAATTAAATCATTATAAATTAAAGTGCGCAATAAACTGCTTAAAACATTGAAAAATGTGCTTAACAAATGGCTTAAATATTACCAAAAATCTCAAAATTCATAATGAGTGCATAAGTTCGTGGGTTCTAAACGGGATTGTTTCACATTTTCATGCGCAAATGTGTTCTCACGTAGCATAAAAGGGCTCTAAACCCACTAAAAACATTGGAAAATGGCTGAAAAGAATCAAAAGTTGTTTTTAATAGGTAACGTTTGAAAAAACGTCTGCCAAGTGGGTGTGGCACATAGCTTCCTCGTATCCATAACCCGATTATATAGATGATTCGATGCATAGTAGTTAATCTGAAAACACCAATCTCTAAGTACCTTTTACTACCCTCATAGGGGACCATCTACACGCTAATCTGGTCAATACTAGAAAATGTCATCAAATTCGGATGGAAAATGTAAATGTTATGGCTGTTAGAAGGATTTTACGTATGCGCGTGCGCAGTAGCTACTGTCATTCCAAAGGTGGTGATTTTCATAGAGGACCATCTAAATAATAATCTGTAACATCCCTGAAAATTTCATTGAAATCGGACGGAAAATGTAGAAGTTATGGCTGTTACAAGGAATTCACGTTTGCGCATACGCAGTCGCTTCTATCAGTCCGGGGATGATGATTTTCATAGGGGACCGTCTACAACCTAATCCGCGTAATCCCTGAGAATTTCATCGAAATCAAGTAGGAAATGTGGAAGTTATGGCCGTTACAAGGAAATTCATGTTGGCGCATGCGCAGTGGCTACTATCAGTCGGAAGGTGATGATTTTCATAGGGGATCATCTAAATACTAATCTGTAACATCCCTGAAAATTTCATTGAAATCGGATGCAAAATGTAGAAGTTATGGCCGTTACAAGGAATTCACGTTTGCGCATGCGCAGTCGCTTCTATCACTCCGGGGATGATGATTTTCATAGGGGACCGTCTACACACCAACCCGCACAATCCCTGAAAATTTCATAGAAATCAGACAATAACTTCGTATAGTTATGCGCGTTACAAGGAATTCATGACAGACAGACAGACAGACACACAGACAGACAGACAGACAGACAGACACACAGACACGGATCCAAAATTGTTCAGAAATGTCTAAAACGCAAAACGCGAGTGAAAATTTTGATTTTGGAGAACTTTTTTCTTTTGGTCCTTGAAAAGTGAAAACAAAGCTTCCGCTACCTTGGTAGACTCGGAAGCAAAAATTCGCTCTTGAGGTCGTGCTGCACGACTTTAAATTTTCATCACAATATTTTTTCTCATCGATTCATTTTTGTTAACAAAAATGAGTATAGTTCACATGTAGGTTTGGCATACTAAGTTCTTCAAACTAATATTCCGATTTTTGGTGATTTTCTAGATTTTCTAATGTCTCTAGTTTCTTAATTTTGCTTCATTTACTGGAAGAAAACAGATTCGTATTCATGCAATGGGAAAAACTAAACACGTAAGGAGGAAACGGAGCCAATTTCAAATCGATCATGGTGGTCAGTAGTTAAAGTTTGAGTCCAATACGGAAATCAGGGCAGGAATGTTGTTATGGGTCCACCTCCATTACGTCACGCCTAATCTGGGTTACGGATCAAGTAGCCCGGATCCGGGGTTGATTAGTCTCCTTCACAACGAGGGGTAGGCAAGTTCCGCATAACATGGCAACGTTGAGAGACGAGTCGACTAGTGACCTCTTGGAAGAACGGCGCTATAATAGATAGCACTTTTCCCCATAGATCGGTACACTGTGGTGCTAATTTCTCAATTATTACCGTGCATATGAAAATACATATTGAATTATACGAGTATTATACGATAATAAGAATCACCAACAAAAATACATTGGCTTTGACCACTTCCAAACCATAATACATTTTCTTCCATAAATTCGCACACTTGAGCAATAGGGGAAATATTGTGACAAGTTAACAAAATTTCAGGAAGGTAGAAAAAGGAAGGTAGCAACCAACACAAACCAACAACAAACTAAGTATGCTTAACTGATCATTAGGTACTACTAAACTAATCTTACTACTTAATCTACAACTTAATCTTAAGTCCCAATTTTATTTTTTGACATCAGGCATACGCTGAGCCAATAGGTAGGTACATCTGACGTATTACAGAATATTAGACTATAGTCGTTTAAAAAATTATATAAAGACGGTATTCAATTTTGGTTTATTATTTTCAATAATGAACCTTTGGAATCGACCAAGAAAAACAAATGTCAACCCCCTTCAAAATTTGTTGGTTTACGTTTCAGGGTACGTAGAATCCAAAACGCTGCAAATTGTTGTTTGGTACGCAAAGGTTTATTATTTTTCTATATAGATCACTCGTCTGCAAAGAACACGGCTTTACCATTGTTACTACCAACCAACTTGAAGAAAAACATCGATCGCATTTTGGTCAGCTAACATTTGAACGGAGTTTAGGCCTCTTTGCGATTCACACTCGTGTTTCTGATTTATTGTACGTAAAACCCTTAAATTCTCGTTGGGAGCGAACGGTTTGTCCTTCAGAGCTCCGCGAGGTCTCAAAAAATTCTAAAAATTCAATACTATCTTAAATTGATGGAAAAACAATACCTTTATATCAACATTTTTTGAGTTATGGCGTTTTCAAAATTTCAACCCTTATTTTTCAACCCTTAGAAGTGACCTTCATCAACCAAAATCTTCGGGGCACAACTAGAACCCAAATAGAGCCTACATACCAAATTTCATCAAAATCGGTTAATGCTAAGTGGCAAAAGTGCCGCGTACGGCGGACAAACGGCCGAATTTTCATTCGATTTTTGGATTCTACGTACCTTGAAACGTAAACTAACAAATTTTAAGGGGGATTAAGCTTATTTTTCTTGGTCAATTCCAAGGGTTCATTATTGAAAATAATTTGAATTAAATTTTTAGAGACCACGCGGAGCTCTGTAGGACAAACCGTTCGTTCCCTACGAGAATTTAAGGGTTGGACGTACGATCAATCAGAAACACGAGTGTGAATCGCAAGAGAGGTCTAATCTCCGTTCAAATGTTAGCTGACCAAAATGCAATCGCTGTAGGTTCGTGGTTGGTGGGTGGTGTCAATGGCAAAGCCGAGTTCTTTGCAGGCGAGTGATCTACATAGAAAAACAACAAACCTTTGTGTAATAAATTGCAACTTTTTTATTTTCCGGTTATAGTTTAATATCCGTAGCATCACCCATCACTATAACTTGAGATCACAATTGCTGAGAAGGAAACCAGTGCGCCATAGCGTCTATTTTTTCTGACTCCGGAAGTACTTCCAAATTGATAGGACTCGTTATTCTCTTGAATAGTGTGTGACGATGATCGATTGCATGACTTAATTAAATGTTGTGCGTCCTCCTTCTCCAAGCATTGTTGGCAGAGATCCGAAGTCCGCATCAAGTTATTCAAGGATTTGGCGACGCAGTGACCACCACGGTGCCTTGAAATTGTTCTATCCAAAGTCCTTACACCTCAACCCGGTAACTTTCACCCACCCGTGACGGAACGGGTTAATTATTTAATTGCTCTGTATGGAAATAGTAATGCCACGCTTCTTTGGCGAATCCTGCCTCAGTCCTGTAAGACTTAGATCTGACTGATCTCTACAATCGATCAACCGATTTTCATTTTTCAATACATTTTGGATTTGTCTCAACGTAACTTAACCCGCTGTCATGCAAAAACTTCAAAAAAAAAAAAAAATTCTCCAAAAACATTTGACCTTTTATAGTACTCTTATTTTGCCTATAAATATACTTTTGAGTGATTTTTTCCGCAAAAACTATTACAACTATTACATTTTAAAGATGTCATGTAGCTCTTAGAATATCCCTCATAGAAAAGGTTAGTTCCGCTAGCTAGAATACGATAATGCTTACTTACCCTACCTACCTATTGGATAAATCCGTCGTACCTAACCAGCAAGTCGAGTACAGGAGGGTAGGTACTCGACCAGCTGGTTACGACGGATTGTCCAATACGGTACGAAACTGGTACACTCTAGACCGGAGTTGGAGCACTCTTTATTCCTCATTATTCTAGCTCCAAACCACTTTATCCTCCACTCAACCAGAACTGGACAACGTCCCATGAAAAATCAAGTCCTCGAAACCAAACATGGAACACCCCGTTGCAAAAGGAAATGTTGTGTTTGGAGGGAAACATATTTCTACCTGAATACAAAGCTTCCCTCCCATCGGTAGTGAGGAAGCTACAGGCCGGATTCCGATACCAGGAAAAATCGGGTTGGACGGTCGCTTTGGATTTTGGCTGACACCTGTTTAAGCCCTGAGAGCGACGCGTTCCGACTCCCTAACGAACAGCGGCGACCGTGAGCGACCGATTTGAGCCCTCATTGATATTCGAACGATAAAACCGCCAGGGCTGACGAATTGACCTTTTGGGCCTCCATAAGGCAAATCCCCGTTGACACCCGCACAGCTCGAGTCAGTTCTGCGGGGATCGTCGGAACCGCTCAGCCATGTCCGTCCCGATCGCCAGAATCCTGATAGTCGCGATATTTATTCAGGTCAGTCAAGTCAAATTTTCATCCGATTCGAACTGTAAAAGTGAAATAATTGAGAACTTTAAAAAAAATCCCCTTCGTGCATCTTGCCGTACACGGCACTTTCCCAGGACCGATTTTGATGAAATTTGGTATAAAGGCTCTATTTGGGGTCTAGATGTGTCGCAAAGCGTTTGGTTGATGTAGGTCACTTCTAAGGGTTGAAAAATAAGGCTGAAATATTCAAAATCCCTAGCTCAAAACATCTCGATTAATTTACGATAGTATAGAATTTTTTGAGACCACGCGGAGCTCTGTAGGACAAACCGTTCGCTTCCTACGAGAATTTAAAGTTTGGACGTACGATAAATCAGAAACACGAGTGTGAATCGCAAAAGAGGTCTAATCTTCGTTCAAATTTTAGCTGACCAAAATGTGATCGTTGTTCTTTTCTTCGAGTTGTACTCAGTTCTGCGTCCTTAGCAACCAGTAATCGAGTTTCTCGAATAATTAGGGTATAATGATAAGTAATTATTAATAATTCAGTTTTTTCGAACTGAGTGTGATGCGTTTATTTCTTCCAAATAAACTTGATTGTGAAGTAGGTATGTGGTAGGTATGTAGTAACAAACATCTGTATCATGTAGTGAAATTTAAGTTTGCAATGATCTTCATTGGATATTTTTGACGGAAAAACTTGCCTAATCGCCTTATTTTTATTAGACAAACAAAATAGATAGGTAGTTGACTTGCTGTACACTATTTTCAGTAGGAAAATCTGATAATAACTGTGGTTGAGGGGCACTTAAGGTACCTCCGGCCAGCACTCAGGATTTTGCACCATTGAGTCGAGGGTGGGCCTCAACTCAACGCTGAGTTTGGTTTATGAATACCGTTGAGTGCGCCCTTAGAATTCGCACTGAGTGCTCCCGCAGGGCGCCCTCAAATCTTGTCTATGGATACAAATGAGTGCCCGCCAACCCTTATCGATGCATTTGAGGGTGCTCTCAGACTTAAGTAATGACTATGAATTCCGCCCCTGTAATCTCCAATGAAATTTTAGCCGACCAAAATGGGATCGTTGTTCGTTTCTTTGAGTAGTAGGTACTTACCTACTCAGTTTTGCGTCCTTAGCAACCAGTATTCTCACTATCAGTATCAGTATCAGTATTCATCAGTATTTCCTGATGAAGGCTTCCAGAACTCCCTATTTCTTCGCATTGATTTCTTCAAAATAAACTTGATTGTGAAGGTCAAAGATGGTTGGTAGGTGGTGACAATGACAAAGTTGGATGCTTCACAGTAGAGTGATCTGTACAGAAAAATAATAAACCTTTGTGTAATAATTTGCAGCGTTTTTAACTGGATAATTCTCAAAAAATACTCTACTCGTCTCCCTGGACTCATATTACCCCACGTAAATTGTTGATATTTTTCCAAAGTTTTTACAACTAAATGTAACAAAGAGTCTAACTAACATTTTGTTACTACTCCACAAAAATCATCCAAGTTATTTCATTTTTAAGATTTTTTTCGTGTTGTCGACCTCAAGGCATACAAATGGCTGTAACTCCCTTAATTTACATTCAAATTCAAATCTGATTACTCTGTTGGAAAGTACGTCAAATTTCCCCATCTTTCTACAAACAACATATTTTTGGGGTCCTAAATTAATTTTTGTAAATTTGGCAAAATTTCGTGTTTTTTTTTGTTAAATTTTTGGTTAGTTAAGGTTTCTGTATGTTTTTTTAGGACGTCCCACAGTAAGACTTGGGCGTCCTTATGCGATCGATCTGGGGTGAAGGAGGACAACACTCAACAGAAAAAAAAAATAACCACACAGTAATCCATTTTAGACCATTCTGAATCCAAATCCGCGAAAAAAACCATAGGTGTATGTCTGTGTGTGTGTGTGTGTGTGTGTGTATGTGTGTGTAACAAAATCTTGTGTACTCTGCCCAGGCCTTATTTCTCAACCGATTTTCCTGGTTCTTTTTTTGTTCGACGCGGAAAACTATCTAGTTGTGCACTACGTCGCCGGAATTTCAAATTTTGCCTTTTAAGGGTGGGAAAGGGGGGGTTAGTGCTTAAAAAACGTGCGTTTGCGAGCATAATCTTATAAACTCTGCCCAGGCCTCAATTTCCAACCGATTTGTGTGTTTCTTTTTTTGTTTGACTAAAATAACTTCCGAGTTGTATATGATTTCACCAGAGTACCAAAATTTGCAAGAGGAGGGGATGGGTGGGGGGATAATATTCACAAAATATCCAATTTTTCAATATTTCGGTTCCTTTACTGCTTACTAATTGTATCCAAGCTTTGAAATTGAGGGAAAATTCTCATTATACCTTAGGATTTGCATGAATTACTTTCTGTACCACCATGGAAATAAAAGTGGTGCCACCATGGTGCCAGGGCACCATAAACCTCAAATTTCTTGGGTTTTTTGGTGTTTCACCTTGAATACGGATGTGACATTCGACGGACTGCCTACTAAACCTAATAGATGAAAGTTCAATGTTACGACGTATTTCCGCTTTGGTGCCAGACCGGCACCATTGGTGGTGGTGGGGGGGGGGGGGGGGGTGAACTCGAATTCGCATGTTGGGTGTCGTAGATCATGGATTTTAAAATGCTCTTCAGATTCGAGGCTCCCATGCCGCTAGTGTTATGGTTTATAATGGAGGTTGGGGGGGGGTGGGGGTGTCACTATTTCTTCCCTAAAGTAATAAATAAATTACATCGAGAGAAACAGTCTTATCGCTTAACAACTGGTTAAACTCATCCAATACTTACCCAATGGGACGTCCCCTGGAATGCATGCATTACTAAACAATATGTTTACTTACTTCAACACCAAAAACTGCGCTATGATTTCCGCTTTCCAATGAATAACAATTTGACTTTAAATTTTCTTTTAAATTTCTGACATTTTACCTCTATAAAAAATTTTGTACTTTTGAATATATCGTAATATTACGATGTTTATGAGATTTTGTCCACTGTATCACGTTTTTTGACCTTATTTTTTGAAACTTTGATTCTTATTTTTCTAAAATTCCTGGCTAACTGACTCTTATTTTTGCTAGTTCTGAGCATTTTGGTACACTTTTTAAAATTTCCGCTAAGTAATAGCTCAAGTTATCGTCCTGAGTGACACACACTCTCATAATAGGGGTGTCCCAGAATGAAATATCCGAACTTCAATGACTGATTCTACGACTAATTTGCAACAACTTATTCCGGAATTTTTTTCGTGTATTTTTATCTTAATTATTAACAATGACCATAATTCCCTTAGATTACACGAAATGTCAAGAAAATGGGCACGTCTCACAATTATTGTTTATAATTCCTCACATCACGACTTAGAATGGTGCAGACTTTTCCTATTTCTTCAATGATTGGTTTACGATACGTTTTGTGGTGCTTGCGTTGCAGATTTGTCGAAGCTCTCCGCTCTTCTTCGGTTCTTCCAGCCCCACCGAAACCTCGCACATCCAGATAGCCAAGCAGACGAAGGATCAGCAGCAGCAACAAGATCAGCAGCCGACACCTGACGCTGACGAGCCTCAACTCTTCTCTCAGCTTCTCTCAGAGTTTTCCATTTTGGCCGTTGAGTTCGTCTTGCAGATCGTCGGTATCAGCGTGGGCGCCTTCAACATCATCAGGGACGCGATAACTCAAACATTTTTCCCCTCATCAGCGTCGAAAGACTGATATAACTTATTTTAATAGAATTTCAATTCACACAAAAATTTGATGAATTTTGAAAAATCCAAACTTTTGTACATAAGTGTCGAGACTTCCTTATTTTAACAGTTAAATTTCTCAATAAAACGCAGTTATCGGCCTCCCTTGAGATCTCCTGCAAACCGAGTCTGGCGATCACCAGCTCGGCCTCCTACCCATTTTCTCCATTTAGAGTTCTCATTTAAACCTACACATCCCTCAATCGCTCTCCAATTCCATCAAAACGAAGTGAAATTACTTTCCTTACCCCAACCTTCGACGATAAATGGTTCCACCAGACTACCTACCCTTGGTTGAAGACCGAACTTCATATTCCTCGGATGGATTGGTGAACCACCTGCCTTCTATTTCTCCCCCAAGTCCTTCAGAGTTGATTTCAATAAAATCAGTCACTAGTCAAAGTAAATTCCTTTTTCATCACGCAACCTTCAATTTATAAAAGTAATGTAAGCCCTTATGTAAATAAATTATTAATTTATCATCTCCTTGTAATATTGTAAATAAATCTAGTATTACCTAAATAATTCAGTTCCTTACGATACATATTTGTAACACTCTTCGGACTCGAGTACCAACATAATATAATAAGGGCCCCCGCGCACTGGCAACTTTTTAGGACGTCCCACAGTAAGACTTGGGCGTCCTTATGCGATCGATCTGGGGTGAAGGAGGACAACACTCGGATGTGAACCTCGACGGACTGCCTACAAAAACTAATAGATGAAAGTTCAATGTTACGACTTATTTCCGCTTTGGTGCCAGACTGGCACCATTGGTGGTGGGGTGTGAGGGGGGGGTGAACTCGAATTAGCCTGTTGGGTATCGTAGATCATGGTTTATAAAATGCTCTTCAGATTCGAGGCTCCCATGCCGCTAGAAATGTTATGGTGGATAAGGGTGAGGGGGGGGGGGTCACTATTCCTTGCCTAAAGCAATAAATAAATTACAGTGAAATTTGAGTGAAACAGTTTTATCGCTTACCAACTGGTTAAACTGATCTAATGCTTATCAAATGGGACGTCCCCTGGGATGCATGCATTACTAAACAATATGTTTAATCGCTGGTAACGAAATCGCCCGCGCACTCGCGACTGAATAGTTTCTTTCAGCTCTGTCTCACAATGGATTTCGTTGATACAGCTTGTGTTTGTGCACACATTTTTTCCTTTAACTCCTACTTCTCTCCAATTTTCTATAAATTCTTCACACAGCTCCAACCACAACGTTTTTCAAAATTCTCATCAGAATACGCTTTCAAACGAGTATTATAAATTGCTCGCCGCTTCCCCAACAGCTGAAATGAATTTTTCTTCGTCCATCGTCAGTTTTTGAAAACAAAAATTGACAAAAGTGGAGCAAATTCCAAATTAAACAAAATCACTTGAACGTGAACGCTTCGTAGCGATGGCTAACGAGCAACTAAAAAGTTGAAAGTGCGCGGGGACAGACTAAAACTATCATAACCCAACAGTTTAGTTGCCTCCGGAATAGGTCGCGAGGCAATTATTTAGTTGCCGTGACTAAACAGTTGCCAGTGCGCGGGGGCCCTTAGTGAAACAGGGGAACTTACAGCAACGTGTTTCCTGCTGTGTTTCGCTTCGTATGATAGAGTATGGGAGAAAGAAGGAAACATGCGAATCTCTACTTGAAAAAATGGCAGTAGTAGAGCTTATCTGATATAAATCAATAAGTTATGAACAACTTACTTAAAATCAAACCTACCGAATGAGGATTAGAGAAAAATGGACAGGGAAAGGTGGGCCAAACATAGGCAGTATCCCCTGCTAATTTCTTTTCGTTTTAAAACCTCAAATTTCAGGTTGTCTTTTCTAAATTGCAGGTCTATCAAGAAGCTTTCCAAAAAAAAAAAAAAATTAAAAAAAAACTTCTTTTAATCGACTACAGAAAGAGAAGTGACACGCTAGGAACAAAACCAAATTAAAAGAGTAAATAGAGGGGAGGACGCCCCCGGTACGATACGGGTGGTGACGCCACAGAGTAGTCCAGCAGGGGTTCCTAAATCACGTACGCAGCAAAGACATCCGGCTTCAAACCTCCGCTTGGCTTTGTGCACTTCCTCTCCATCTCGACCTCCTAGTTGCTTGATGACAAGGCATCTGCAACCTGTCTATCGCATCATGAGCGCAGGGCAGGGCGAAATGACCGGGAGTGAGTGCAACTGGGAGAGAAAATCTTGTATAAAAGGATTGACGTCATTGACCACCCCCTATAAAGGGATTGAGTAAACGGGAGATTGATTGAACTACAGCGTCAATTTAATAGTTCTTATCCTCCTTTATTCCAGCATTCATCTTTCGATGAGTATCTGAGAAAGCATCATTTACAGATTATCTAAGACGCCAATAAGGTGATTTGAATGAAAAAAATACATCAAATTTTCAGATATTAGAAACAAGGCCACTTTATAAGGCACTTTTCACAGAGTAGAAAAGACTTGGTACATGTCTAGGTACACTATCAACATCAAAATGGCTAAAATATCTAGAAACTACCACAAACCTACCTGAAATGAATCATCAGGCATGCCAACATACGTAGTGCAGCAATTGCATGGTATTCCGATACATTCGGAGCCGTAATAATAATCATGTAGTACAACCGATCGACTTACAGCAGATTTCGACCATTTTTTTTATCACAGACAAATTGTCCCTCCTTGCTGGAAACTTGATGTATAGAGTACAAGTCCCGGGTGAGGAGTTCTCGGATTCAGTCTTCAAATATTACCAAAATCGGGAATGATCACAGAACGCGAGAGAAGACAGCGCTCTTGTAGGGCAAGCAGAGAGAGCGGAGCTGGAGAAGAAGCTGCGAAGTGTCGAGTCGGAGCACGCAGATGTTGGCTAGCTTGTAGTACTGATGGATCAGGTATTCGTGCTGTAAAAACACAATAAACAGGAACCATTATTCATTGGAATTGGGATAGGACTCTGATGAGTTTCCACAGTGGGTGAGATTCCACTAGGATCAACTTCCATAAATTTCATTTTCTGGTCACTTCGGAATAAACCAAGCTGTCCAACATTGTAGACGAAACAGCATTGGCTTCTATCCTGTGCTTCCAGAAGATCTCAACTTGGTGCTTCTCCTATGCTCTTCCCAGAGCACTGAAATTTGACCACGGCATCCGAGGGACCATTGGAAGTGTTCGGCAAAAAGTTACATCAGCTATGTGAGCTTTTATGGATCTCTAATGCCTATCTCAGAGACCATTGGAAGTGTATGGGAGAGGTCAGATCAGCAGTGTGAGGTTTGATGCTAGAATCTAGAATCTCCACTGTTCTGGTCACTTTGGAATAAACCAAGGTTTCCAACAGTGTAGGCGAAACAGCTTTGGATTCTATCCTGTGCTTGCAGGAGATCTGAACTTGGTACTAAATTACTTGGAGACAACCGGAAATGATCGGATGGAAGCTCGATCAGCTGTGTGAGCTTTGGTGCTTCTCCAATGATCCTCCCAGAGAACTGAAATTTGTCCACGGCATCCGAGGGACCATTGGAAGTGTTTGGGAGAGGTCAGATCAGCAGTGTGAGGTTTGATGCTGGAATCTCCACTGTTCTGATCACTTCGGAATAAACCAAGGTTTCCAACATTGTAGGCGAAACAGCTTTGGATTTTATCCTGTGCTTTCAGAAGATCTGAACTTGGTCCTAAATAACTTGGAGACTACCGGAAATGATCGGAAGGAAGCTTGATCAGCTTGGTGCTTCTCCAATGCTCATCCCAAAGCACTGACATTTAATAAACATCACCCTAAGACGATTGGAAGTGTTCGGCAGAAACATAGATCAGCAGTGTGAGCTTTTATGGTTCTCTAATACCATAAACTACCATTAGTAGTGTTCTAGAGGTCAGATCAGCAATGTGAGGTTTGATGCTAGAATCTCCACAGTTATTGAGTGCTAAACACAGTTTCCTATGTTGCCTCTTGATAGTGACTGAGAGGAAGTCTGATCAGTTAAGATGAGACTAACTTCTCTTCAATTCAGAGCACAGAAATTTGGTAGACAGCAAGAAGTGAACAGGAGAAGTAGACAAGATGTTTAAAAAGAGTGGAGATTTTGGAATTAATTTATTCCCTTTTGTTCCTTAAGAAAAGTCATTGCTGGGTGAAATTTCAAACTATTTACACGGAAATAATATTCTATTGGAGTCATATAGGCACGGCACGTTCTATCTGTATGTAGGAAAGGAGCAAAACTCTTCAACCGTTTGATTTGAATACTGAATTTCCTGTTCAGATTTTTGCACCAAGTTGTGAGCGAAAAAGACGAAGATCTCACCTCAAGTCCAAAGCAGTGAGTGTGGAATTCATTGAGGAGTTCCATGTAGCAGGGGAAAATGTCTTCGCTGAGACCCAACCGCGTTCCGCTGACGGTAGATCGCAAATGTGGCTGATCAGCTGTGGCTTCTCTCACCAACTTCTCCATGAGACGATCGACTATTCCTCTTCCCTGTAAGGAGAATTGGAAGCAATTCAGGTAGGTCTTGGGTACTCTGGATCCATATAGTAACTATGGACACTGTAATAGTATAGCACTTAACTTGAGGATAGATATAAATCGAGATTCGTAGTAGGGTATTGTCCTTCAGAAAAACCAATGCTGATTGCACAGAATTAAAATACGAGTAATGGTAATAATTGATAACGGAAACCTACGGCGATGTCATAAGGAGAATAGTTAACATGACATTGGCATTTTGCTTAATTTGATTTACTACGATCTCCTACCTCTAACAGCACTTGCAAGTCCCTCTGGGCCTTCGTCCGGATCGCCGTTTCGTTAGATTTTGCCACTTTGAGCTTGAGGGCGTAAACGGGCATAATTTTGTTGTCCACGTAGAGCCCTTCATCGAGCATCTGGAAATCATCAAATGTAAAAGTAGTAATTAAACCATTAAGAAATGTAAAAATGAAAATTTCATCTAAATCGTGATAGGCGACGATAAATATTTGAAAACATGAATGAAAAGTAGAGAGAACGATGTTAATTTGTTTAATGCCAAAGGTGTGATTCTCAGGTAAGAGATGGCGCTGTCGTCGCATCAACGGTTTTCTCGGCTTCCACAAAAGCTTTTTTCTATGGGATTTTAGAGTTCTTTCTCATTACCAAACATTAGGGATATCCTATAGATAGAGAAATGGTAGGATAATGTAAGAGTTACATAATGGTACTTCTGCACCGCAGCAGGCCTGTTCACTGGCCATTGCCTTTCGAGATAATAGAGTTCCTAGTAGTTCCGACCTGTCCGCGATACGTCGCGCCTGATTATAATCCACTGCCGTAGTATCAATGCAGTAGAACCCGGTGCTGGGTTGGGATACTGCGCGAAGTATCGAGGATCCAGCGCACGAAGTCTATAAGGAACTCTCTGTCACATCAACAATATGGACAAGCCCACGATAGTTGAAAATTGACTCTTATGCGAAGGGCTCAAGACACCAGAATACACACTCAGTGAATGCCCTGCTGAAGCATCAGATTCCGACATTTCGGTAAGGGTATTCTATGAAAGAAGAGGTCTTAGAGCGGGTACCTAGTTAATTGAATAGGGAACTTAGTCACAATAGCTCAACCATGGTCGAAGTGACGATTGAGGTCAGTGATGGGCTGTTGTGATCAGCTACCTCTTCGCATTTCTGTACATTCACTTACTTAGCTCAGTAGTAACGAGCTCCGACTCAGAAGTGTAAATATAGTTTAGTCGGAAGGATATGTGATCAATCACCGGTCGAGGGAAGTTAAGTTTTAATGATTCAACAAAGTGGCGCAGTCGGTAGGACCTGAATGGTCTCCTCAACATTCTCTGAGAACAAAATTAATTAGTTTTATGTCATCAAAACAACTCCCCCGAAGACACGAGCCGAGCCAAAGTCAATTCGGACGTACTTTGAGGTCAGCAGATCCCCCACCCCGTTCAGAAGGAATAACAACAAAACTCCGAAGCCAGTGCTCCTCCTCACTTCCCTGACTAGGTAACGGAGTATCTAAGATTTCCTAACGGGAGTTGTTGTGATCAGCTACCTCTTCGCATTTCTGCCCATTCACTTCCTTAGCTCAGTGGTAACGAGCTCCGACTCAGAAGTGTAAATAATATAGTTTAGTCGGAACGAGGGAACTTAATTTTTGATGATTCGATACAGCTGTAGCCCATCCCAGGCAGAACAAATAAGCAGTTATTCAACTCTAAAACAAACCTTGATAGACCGCTGCGCCGCTTCATACTTTGGCGCCATGGCGCCCGATCCAACTGAGAAGTCGCCATAAATTTGGACGTGGCTCTTCCTCACCGAAGACCTGATGCGTTGGTACTGGTGGAAGAACGTCTCAAACGTACCTGTGTTGCCCTGTCAAGTAAAAGAAAAAGAGAGTGTCGTTATCAAACAAGAACTTGACGGAATCCGAAGTAGGTGAACACCAAAATATGATGGGTTTAAAAAAAAATCATTTTTTACAAAAGTAAATGATTGCAAATGTATAGGGAGCAGCTTTTGTGATATAATTAAGTCATTCGCGATGCAGGTGTGGAAACCTATCCCAATAAAAACGGAGATCGCAGAACGTTGTATATTTCCACGAAAATAGTCGATTTCCGCGGATCACACACAAGTCCTGAAGGTATAAAGAAAGGGCAGCTTACACAGTCACAGGTGAAAGGAAGCTAGAATCCCATTCCACGACAAAATGAAGGGCATACCCGATCAGATGGATGCCTGGGAGGATCAACAAATTAATGTCAATCAAGGCAGACAAAGTCAATCAGCCTGCAAGTCATCTGAATGACTCCAATCACTTTAGTTTTAATCTGACGGATAGACAGAACGTTGACTTACCTCACTTTTGTCCAAAGGGAAGTTAGATATATGCTTGGAAAAATCGGAAACATTAAATAGGTTGTGTAAGAGTCAGAAAGAGGTATTTCCCTCAACATTGTGAGGTCCGATTTTAACAAACAAAGGAAAAGCTATGAACTTCGCTGCTGAGACGACCACAGGGTGTCCAGCGATTCCCAGAGTTTTCCAGTGTCAATTTTCGACTTTTTCCAGGGTTCTAAATAATTTAATATAATATATTATATATATTATACATATATAATACATTATACATATACATATATATTACATATATGTTATATATATATATATATATATATATATATATAGATATATATATATATATATATATATATATATATATATATATATATATATATATATATCTATATATATATATATATATATATATATATATATATATATCTATATCTATCTATATATATATATATATATATATATATATATGGATATATAAGAGGAGTTGGGACGACGTCGTTGTGTATAAGTGGTATTAGAGCGACTTTAGTGTCGCTCCAAGTAAGTCGCTCTAACTCCAATTGGCGGTGCCCTAATACCAATTTTCTATACATGTAAGTGGAGTTGGAGCGACGTTGATTTCCCGCCACTGTTTCTCGGAATTGTTACTCTCAGCCTTCTCAGAAGACGAGTTATGAATGAAACGATCGGTTGGGATGGTTTTTGCAACAACTGGGGAGCCGCCTACCATAATATATCAATATTTATCATATTTATGATAATGTTTATGACATATTCTATCAAGAACTGTCATATTCTATCTAGAACTGACATATTCTATCATGAACCAGTGTGTGTCGGCGTGCAGGACATGAGGAAATGGTAGGAAAATAACCAGCAATTAGCCCGTCATTTTTTGCACAAAAATGTAATCCAGTTCCAAATCCACGACCAAAAAAGGCAGTAGGTAACAGAGTATTCCTATCAGAAAATACCCACTGCGACTTGATTTCATCAATTGAACTAAATGAAAATAAAATAGTTCCTGTATCAGGTGTACGCGAAATTAAACCATAAGCAATTACTCAACTTGAATTAATATTAAAAAAAAAGAAAAATGATAACAATAAACAAATGCTTGCATATTAGTCTTTAACACATTGGGACAGTTTCATGTCAACCACTACACAACAAGGTAGTGGAGTAAGGTTGTTAGTTCATGTACCCAAGCATCAAAATAAGAAAACAGTTGGTTGTTCTCTACGCAACACAGTGAGTCTATTTTGTTTATTGGTAGCGCGAGCAAGTTTTCGTGACGATTTTTCAGTTCATGTGCCAAAGCATAGACATGAAAACGTCAAAAAAGGTGAATAAGTTGGAGTAAGTAGTTATAAGCTTAGAATAACTATACAATTAGAATACCTAACTACAGTGAATTTTGTAATGGAGAGAATTTTGAACTGTTGGAACAATCAAACAGCTGTCATTAAAATGTGATCCATCAATTCTCGTTCAATGCACTGGTATCAAATATCACACAAAGTTCAGTGATAGTCGTTGATTTCCTTTTCACACAATGTTAAGGAATTAACATTAAGAGGACTGAACATAATTGATATTCTTCTTGAAATTCTCCTGGAAGTTTGTCCTAATACTAAAGTGAAAGCCCAGTACTCATCACTAAGCTTAGGCTTCTCAATCAGCCAGCATATTGATTTTTTTTCTATTTCTAGTTTTTCAATGCTCAATACCACGTCTACGGATAATGCTTATTTTATGGACAGAAATTGAAGGTTTTCCTCGGAAAATCCACTTTCTAGCAGTCGGAATTATTCAGAAGTATCACCATTGGATTCATCGTGAAAAATTAGATAGGAAATGATACCAAACTCTTCCAATTTGAATTGTAAAAAGAAAAATTGACGAATCTTTGAAAAGCTAAGAATTCAATCAAGTTTTTCCGAAGAGCTCTCATCGAAATGGGCAGGGATTCAGAGTGAAAACTTCGGTTAAATAAAGTTATATTTCAAAAAGAATTTTAACGTTTGCATTTTGAGTAGATTTTTAAAAAATGTTTTGACAAAATATTTTGGTTTTGCACTAGGTAGTTCGGAAATTTAACGCTCTTCCCAACGATATCCTCAAATTTGAATATACAGGAGTTATGACATTTTTAATGGCGTAAACAAACGGATAAAACGGTCAAAAACTCGAGAAAAAAAACTTCGAAATGATAAAAAGGCATTTAGAGTAGGTTAAGAAAAAATTGCTATGGGATATGTTTTGTTGCAAATTAGTTGTAGAATCGATCCCTGAAATTATGCCTATCTTAAGTGTAGACACCCTGTATATGACAACCTAGTATACATGCCCAGTAACAAGCAATTCAATTTCCTGAAAATACCATATCTTTACTACATATTTTTTTCAAATTACAATTACAATTACCTTTATCGTTGCTCTTATCCAAAGCTCTTTCATGAATTCAGAAGACTTCGCAGTCGTTAATCGAAAACGAGGGAAAAACCTATACAATGGAAAATCTTATCGAAATCAGACTATTAGTTCGTATAGTTTTGTCCGTTAAAAGGATTCATGGCATACACAGACAGACAGAAATGGAACCAAAATAGTCAGGAAACCCTTAAACGTGAAACGCTAGAAGAAAATTTCATTTTGGAGAACAAATTTTTTTGTGGAAACTTCGAAACTACCTTGGTACATTTGGAAGAAAAATCACGTGATGCAATTTTGGGTACCCTGTCCAACCCGTATTTTCCAACCGATTTGCACAATAATTTTTTTTTTATTCGAGGAGGAAACCTATCTAATTGTGCACTACATCCAGAATCTATCAAATCGCAGATTTCACCTCCTCGGGTCACTCTCCCATGGGGGCTTTTCCCAGCACAAACCTAGCCAAACTGCTACTGGCCCTTACCAAAGGGCTAGGGCTCTTTGACTAGAAACAGAATCCGCGGAGTAGCACAATAAGCCACTAGGCTTCAGCGCTTTGGGCTTCCATCACCCTGATCTGCGGATTCACCTACAATCTACAATCTACGTCCAGAATTTTGAATTTTGCTATTGGAGGGAAACTAGTTTTTTCGACCAAAATCTTGGCTTCTCAGCCCTGTCCTCTGTTTCCTCTGACTACCCACGAATCATGTACTCGTATCCACGAGTTTTCTATCGTACATTCCTAATCATGGGATGCTATTAAGTTTTGGGGGTCCAATGGTGCTAGAAATGTAGAAATGAGCAAGAAAAAAATTTAAACCCCCTTCAGAATTTGATGTTTTACTTTTCAAGGTACTACGTAGAATCCGAAAAACGAATAAGGATATTTCCGCGCGTCTGCCGTATTCGATTTGGTTGAAATTTGGTATATGGCCTCCATTTGGGGTTTAGTTGTGCCCCAAAGCTTTTGGATGGTGTCAGTCACTTCTAAGGGGTGAAAATTAATGGTTGGAATTTTCAAGATTGCCCTAGCTTGAAAACTCTCAAAATTAAGGTATTGTCTTTTTCACCAATTTGATTATTGAAGGCGTGAAGGTAGTATGTAGTATGTAGGTAGGTAAAAAAAAGTGACAATGGCAAAGCTGTGATCATTGCAGACGAGTGATCTGTACAGAAAAACAATAAACCTTTGTGTATTAATGTCCGTTTCTTCTGTTTAGATCACTCGCCAGCAAAGAACACTGCTTTGCCATCGTCAGTACCTACCAACCATATTTTCGCCCAATCTTCTCTCAGATGTTCAATATAGTTCATTTCGAAATAAAAAGAACCTAGGTACCAGCGAAGCATCGGTATTTGATTGTTGGTTGCCAGGGAAGTACAACTGAGTAATCTATACAGAAAAATTATAAACCTTTGTGAAATAATTTGCTACTTCCAATAGCTCACAAAAATGTGTCATAAAATTCCGCTCTTTTTATGCATTTAAAATTTTAATTTGAATCTAGTTAGGTACCTACTCTAATGACACTTAGGGACAGCTGTGGATTACCTAAAAAATTTTAGACGCTCTAGTGACACAATGGGACTGGCGTGCCTTTTGCCATATTGATTCGGTGTCACTAGTGGAACCATGGGTAAAGAAGTACAAATAACTTAGTACTATCCAATGTTTTTGTGAATGAATTATGTTCAGCAATTAAGGTATAGAGGACAAAGTACTTGAAAATAAGGAAACTAAACGTCAAGGATACCAATTTGGATTGAGATTATAACGAATAGTGGGAAAAACCTAACTGAATAAATGGAAGACGAAACACAAACGCTTGCATACGATCTGCAACACATTGGGACATGTCCCAATGGGTTGGGCCCAAAACAAAGTAAATTTTACTTTGTCTTTTCCCGCCCCCTTCACCCGTCTACCTACCTATACCTTCGCTACCTGACTATAATAACATGCTTTCTCAATAATTGTTTGTTGACGTGGAACAAACTCTTACAGCAAAACTTGCTGTGAGAACAACATTTAATGTTGTTTACAATTCTTTCAACTCAGGGGTATATCTCAGTTTCTTCCATAATTACAGCGGTTTCGGCAGTATATCATTTATGCATAAATTCGGGGCTTTGCAACGAATAGTGAACGATTTTTCTACGAGCACGAATGACGAAGATAAAGTTCCGTAGCAACGACTTGGTTGTAAGTGAATATCGTTTTAAAAATTCGTGACGAATTTTCTTGAGCAAGATTTTGTGACGTTCTCGTTTATGTGCCAAAGTAAAGACATAAAATGTCAAAAGAGCGCCTATCAATCACAGAGTAATGTATCACATACGAATAGACTTTGTTTCACTTTTTCACAGAAAAGTTGTTCAACTTTCTAAAACATGGAACTGTAACAAAGTTTTATTATTTTATTTTTATTTAAAAAAAAGGAAGGAATTTTAACTTTAATATTTCTCTGGAAGTTGGAAGAAATTGAAATTGAGTTTTAATGGTCCACATCGTGACTCAGACATGAATTTTGGTGTCACTAATAATACCATGGTCCTTGGGTTAAGGCTACCAATGGGTAACAAAAAGATCAGGCATGGTAACTGTGGTGCTGTTACCTCGGGAAAGGGCGTTAAAAGAACTGAACAATAATGAACTTGAAAGGGTCTGTATTGTAAAGAAACGGTATGATAAAATAAGTAAAAACAGCGCAGAGTAAAATGGCGGGAAACGTTTGTACATCGTAGCTGGTCCAACTACTTCCAGGAAGTAAACGTGCGGGGGGAAACGGACAGGAATCCCACTCTGATCTGAACTTGCATGGTTATTATTAATGTTCTTGATAGGATTAATTGTACTTTTGATCTTCATTAAACAAGACTTTAATTACTCGTACTGGTTCTTAATTCTGGTATGCATTGATGAACTCTTATTGCATCGGTAAATCGGGGTACGGCAGAACTGGGGGGCGGAGCGGCGGGCTGCTCGGTAATGGGCGGGAGATTCAAACAGAGGGGTTTACCTTCCGTCCCTGGCCTTATAAAGCGCTCAAAATTGTTAAACAACGGTATAATACTTTCTTCACAAGTAACCCAAAATTAACTTAATTTAATCTAAATTCAACACAACGGTTGGTCTTACAGAAGTAGAAGTGGTCTGTAAAAATTCAAAATCGAGCGATTTCTTATTAATGGAGGAATATCAATGTATATAATTTTGAGTTATTTAGAACATTTCATCCTCTCTACAATACTCCTTAAAATTGCCGTAGATCAACCAAAACCTACGGAGTACAACTAGAACCCAAATTGAGGGTACTTACCAAATTGTATTAGTTTCAGTCAACTTTAAAAGACCAAAGCGCAAGGCGAACGGACAGAAATTTTATTAGATTTTTGGATTCTATGCACCTTGAAAAGTAAAACATAAATTTGTAGGGGGAAGGGATTGCAAGTTTTTTGGTTAATTATTTCCACTAATGAAAATATGAATGTTAACAAGAAAACATGTATACACGTTAACATGTAAAACATGTTAACATGTATATCATGTAAACACTAGCTGAAAAGCCTACTAAAAGCAGGCAAAGACTATTCCTCCGACTCTCCTCCCGCCACCAACTCCCTCCGACTCCTCCCGCCCCCAACCCCTCCGACTCCTCTCGCCAAAAGACTCCTCCCGCCCCCAACCCCTCCGACTCCTCTCGCCTCCGACTCATCCCGCCCCCAACCCCTCCGACTCCTCTCGCCTCCGACTTCTCCCGCCCCCAACCCCTCCGACTCCTCTCGCCTCCGACTCCTCCCGCCCCCAACCCCTCCGACTCCTCTCGCCTCCGACTCCTCCCGCCCCCAACCCCTCCAGCCTACAACTCTCCCTCTGCCACGACCCCTCCGTGCATACGTACGTACGTACGTACGTACGGTTGGCGTTTTATATTTAGATAATACCCCTCAAAATGATATGCTTTCGGTTTCTAAATACCTACTTAAAATCCAATAATATCGAACTAAAACACTGCAAATTATTTCACAGTTTATTATTTTTCTTCTATTATTATCTTTCTTCTTCGTCTGCAAAGAAAACAGCTTTGCCATAGCCACTACCAACCATAGGTACTTCCTACCTGCTTCACAATCACGTTAATTTTGAGGAAATAAAAACTTCACACCCTATTCCTAGAAATAAGTAGATGTGGGTGCCTTCGATAGGAAATTTGATTTCTGGTTGCTAAGGACACGAAACTGAGTACTCTCGACAAAACGAAGAGCTATCTCATTATGGTCATCTAAAATTTCAGAGATCAGTCCTCTTTTGCGATTCACACTCGTGATTCTGATTTATCGTTAGTCCAACTGTCAAGTTCTCATAGTGAGCGATCGGTTTGACTATAGAGCTCTGGATGGTCTCAATAAAATCTAAAAATTCAATACTATTTCAAAACGGTGAAAAGACAACACCATTATTTCGAGAGTTTTCGAGTTTTCGGGCACTTTTGAAAAATTACAACACCTATTTTTTTCTCCCCTTAGAAGTGACTGACATCAATCAAAAGCTTTGGGGCACAACTAGATCCCAAATGGAGCCCATATTATGGTACGAGTATATTATACCAAATGAACTAAAATATCTCGTATATTATACCAAATGAACCAGAATTTGGTATATTATACCAAATTTCATCTAAAATCGGTCCATGGTAACTAAAAAAAGTGCTGCGTTCGGCGTATGGACGAACATAATTTTATTCTATTTTTGGATCCTACGTACCTTGAAACGTAAACCTACAAATTGGGGGGGGGGGGAATTATTTTCTTGGTGGATTACAAAGATTCTTCATTGAAAATAATAAATCAAAACCTTGAAATAATTCATTTGCGGGCAACTGAATAAATAAATACATAATTTTGGAAAGTAATTAGATACCCCACACACACGGCCTTTTATGATTATCAGGCAGCCATTATTTATCCATCCAATATAACAATGGCCGGAGTATCTAAGATTTTTCATACGACTTGTTGTAAATTGGTAGGTAGCAAGTCACACTTCCTTCATAGCTTCGAGTGGTCTCTAAAATTCAGTAGTATCTTAAATTTATGAAAAAACCATAACTTTATTTCGAGAGTTTTCGAGTTACGGCACTCTTGAAAATTTCAACCCTTAATTTTCACCCCTTAGAAGTGACCTACATCAACCAAAAGCTTCGCGACTCAACTAGACCTCAAATGGAGCCCATAAACCAAATTTCAACTAAATCCGTCCATGGTTGATAAGAAAAGTGCCCCCTACGGCGGACGACGGAAAATGTTTTATTCGATTTTTGAATTCTACATACTTTGAAACTTGAACCATCAAATTTTGAGTAGGGCTAACTTTTTTTCTTTCTTGATTCCAATGGTTCATTATTAAAAATAATTAACTAAAATGGTACCACATGAATTGAAGGTCTGTTGGAACAACGGCGTTATGTATATATAAGGGGATTTTCTGTCCATTCGGAATTAGAGAATGTTTCGATAGTTGGAGAGGATGTGGACCCTCAGGATTTGCTCGCTGGGTTTGAGATTTGAAGAGAAAAATGTGTTCTTCCGAAGATGTGGCAGAGGTGGGGCAGAACATCGAAAGTTATTGTCCTCTTCCTCCCCCTCCTTTGTCCTGTTTTTACAAAGTACGAGTACATTGTATTTTCTCATGTCTTCAATGGATGCGATACCTCTTCAGCCATTTTCGTGGTGAGAAGATGAATCTCCCCTAGAAAGTAGAGCTGGAGTGCTCGATACTATGCACAATTCGCTCATGCTATGCATTTTGAGGACAATCATGGTCGACTTAAATGACGAGGAAGTCTACCACTAACTCATAACCTAGTGAAGAAGTTTCCCCCAACACCTTCCTTTGACCCCGACTTAGCCCAGGCAAACAAGTGCTCTAGCCCCTAAAAGCTAGGAAATCATTTAAAACTCTTTTGGGGGTCCTGAATAACGAGTAACTGAGTTTTCGATGTTTTCTAGGTTGGGGTCTAGATTGGAGAGCCCACATAACCGCGAAATTTACGCTCTTTTCTCACAATTTTCTTATAACTTAAAAATGAAGCATTTTACTGTGTCCCTCTTTTGAAAAGCATTACATTTCGCGTCGAATGGCGTTTAAAACATTGAAATGAGAAATCGGTTAACCACGGCAGCCAAAATCGACCGTCAAAAATTTACAATTTCTACAAACTTGGCCTAAAAGTGTTCTAACGCCTGTCGGTCGAAAAAGACAACACCGATTGCAGAATTTCATTGAACCAAACTTGTAGGAAATTTAATGATGAATCAATTGATTTTTAAAATTTGATACTCGCTAATTCTAGTGCTTAGATATGCATTTCAAACCAAAAGAGTCCATAGCGCCAAATTACAACTAAGGCTGTTTAACGCAGGAAACTTCGTCTAAACTCGAAATTTCTTACTTTCTTTCAAGTAACAGTAAATTTTACCAGCTCATATAAAAATTAAAACTTGAGAAATCATCATATCAAGCTCTGATTACGTGGTCCCCATCAACCATTAATGACTTGCAAAACGATCACAGAAAAATATAACAGGGAAGAGAAAACGAGAGAGTTGCTCATTATATCAAAGAATTTATAACTAAAGAATAATCTTTACAATTTACAATTTCAAAAGGATCTATTATTTATAAGGGAATAGAGTATTACATTATATTGATTATCAGAAATTGCTTTACTACAAATTATGAATTCTCAATTGCAATAATTTACCATAATATTTCCAATTTTTGAGAGAATTGTGTCTGCAAGTATTATTCTTCTGGTCAGTACCTCGTGTCAGTGGTTGCTTAGAGGAGTGGGGATTGGCTTCTCATGTTTTTCATGGTTTCCAAAAAAATGTAGAAGCCAATCCCATCTCCTTTCAGCTTCTTAAGGATGCTAACCATCCAAAAATACTGCACAAGTTTTCTGAAGTTAGTCTTTCTGGTAGCAAGCGCAAAGATCCACTAAGACGGGGTACCCTACAAATTTACTGTTACTTGAAACAAACTACAAGAAAGTGGGTGTTGAGTTCAGAAGTTCCCTGCGTGGGACTGCCTTAGCGGAAATTTGGCGACATTCTTCGATCAGTGTAGTTTTTAGTTAGTTAGTTAGTTTTAGTAGTTAGTTGTAGTTTAGTTTTTTACATTTTTGACGGTCAACTGTGGCTATACGGGTTAACCGATTTTAAACGCCATTCTACGCAAAATTTAATGCTCTTCAAATAGTGCACAGTAACATTTTTTATAGGATGCCTAGGTTTAAGTAATCTAGTAACTGCGCAAACTCAGATATTTGTTATTCAGGACCCCCAAAAGGATTTGAAACGATTTCCAGCTCTCGAGCAATTTTCGGGGGCTAGAGCACTTATTTGCCTGAGCTAACAGGGTAAATCGATCCTATTTATGTAATTTCAGTCATTAAAATGTGGCGATTGAGTAAGTGCCCATTTTATTATTTGATTGTGGCGACATTTTCAGAGATTATGTAGATTGGGGTGTAGATGGTCCCCAATAAAAACATTGCCCCCGGACTGATACTGACCAGTGCGTGTGCATAAACGTGAATTTCCTTGTGATATCCATAATTTATTTATTTTCCATCCAATTTCAATGAAATGTCAAGGGATTGTGTCGGTTACCGTGTAGATGGATCCCCTATTAGGGTAGGGCAAGGTACTCAGACATTGATGTTCTGAGATTAGCTACAATGTATCGGATCTTTACAATCGGGTTATCGATATGAGCAAGCAATGTGCCTCATCCACTTGACGGACGTTCTTATTTTGATTAATTTTAGGGGAAACTGCAGTGGCTACAGGTACCTATAGTTAAGATTTCAGAGTGAAACTGATTACATTCCCTTCAAATTCTTCTCCCTAGAATGAGAAGTTTTGTGAGTAAAATGAAGAAGGCCCTAGCAAAATAAAATATTCTTTCCGTATTATTTGGATCTGGAATTAGATCCTGTAAAACCATCTATTATTCTATTGATTTATCAACTTAGAAAGCTCAAGCTATTATCCAAGTGTAGACAAATTGTGAGAAAGGTGTTTGAAGAAATCTATATTTTAAAGCAGGTGTCTTCAATCTTCTCTATGAAAGCACAAAGAAAGAATAATGACTAATCATAAATTATTAGAATAATCATAGTTTAGAAGTTGTTGGTGAGAAATTGAGAAGAAGGTTCCAAATTTAGAAATAACAATATAAGAAAAATCGAAGTTACCCCCTCAGTAGCAATGTTTAGCCTTTTTTGGTTTTGTGAGAATTAACTGGGATGAGAAAGAACCGAGGTGAGCCCAGGGATCCAAGAGGCGGGCGGTGAAAATATCATGAATGGAATGATTCTTGGTATACGAGGGGGGGAGGCTTCTAGGAACTGATCTCAGAACATATAAGAGGACTTGGGGCGACGTTCCCAGCGTCGTCCTAATACCACTTACATAGTAGGGTCGCGCCAACTCCTCTT